>VWYI01047906.1:70037-164056 GCA_013399455.1 Anthoscopus minutus
TCCTCTCCTCTCCTCTCCTCTCCACTCCTCTCTCCCCAAAAGCCGAGCAGCCCCACCTTGAACACATCGCTGTAGCTGAGTGTCTGCTGGACAGTTCCCACATGACAGATACAGGAGGCAATTTTTAAATTAGGAAAATTGCACAGATCCAGGGAAAGTCTCAGCCCACTTCACAGACATCATCTTGGAAACTCCACAACTGGAGTGATTAAGTTTCTTCCATTTTCAGTAATTTCCCACATTGTCTGTGTAAGGGAACCTGAAGTCCTAGGACCTTCCATTAATCATCTAAATCTGGATCCAAACCCAACCTCAGATCCCACACTATTGAACATTTAATCAAATGCTGGAAATCAAAACTCATTTGCCTTTGACTGTTAACACAATATTTCTCCTGTTTCTGTAGAACAGATGCACTGTAGAACACACTAATCAGGAATTCAGAAATGAAAGAGCCTGGATGGTTATGTCACTGCTTCCAGATATCCCAAAACTTCACCAAATTCTACCTGCTATCCATTTATCACTTTTGCCATGTTCACACCAATAATTACAATGGATTTTCTAGGGGCAAAGAATTGTGCTGGCTCTCTGATGTTAACTCACTGATAGAAATTAATTACATTTTCAGACTTACTGATTCTAACTTTTCTTGCAAGATCCCCAGGAGATCCTCATCAGGGTTATAACTCACAACTTTGCCTTACTCCCACCCACTCAGAAGATGCTACTTCTCCTCTTATGGGAAGTTTTCCATGATTTTGTATAAATATATGAGTTTAGTCCAAGAGTTAATCTCAACAGATGTGGCAAGGCACTATTAGAGCTTGAGCCAGGATTAAAGGATTTGACAATGTAGGAAAATTAATAGCCAGGGTAGTATATATTTAGATAAATGCAAGGTCATCTAGAGGTTAAATATATCACTACAGACCTTCAGCAGAGGAGGAAGGTACAGGCTGCTGGTGCATGAACTGCTCTGCAACACCTACTACAGCTTTGTCTTTTCACTTCTGTGCCAGTGGCTGATAAAACTGGAGGACACAAGAGGCTTTAAGGGGAGAAGTCAGAGTTACAATGATAATTTTCAGGGGAGGGAATTCAAACCAATGAAGAAATACCAACAACATAAATGGCAAATGAAACATTGTTTTGAGACATTCGGATTGGTTTTTTGGGGTCTGACATAATTTAAAATGTAGATTCAATTTTAGTCAAAATATTTTTCTTTTCCTTTTAAATCTGATGACAGTCTAGCAAAACCTGAAAGGGAAACTGCAACTTTTTATGGCCTGTTTGGCCTTCCTGAGCAGAATTTTCACTGAGTCGCTGCCAAGTGACTACACAGAGAGCAGGACACCCTCACCTCAATCCCAAAGGAGCCCCTGCTGAAATGCTCTTCCACTTTAAAGCACTGCTAACAGAAGGAACAGGATTGTTACTCCTTTTATCCTGAGCTCCTGTTAAAGAGAGTCAAACACCTTGGCCTCAAAATTATTTGGATTTCTTTTATTCACAAAAAAATGTCTGTGTGGGATGGTACTTGTTGATTATCCATTCCTGACTGGTGTGCCAGCAGCACCTTGGGAAACCAGAGAGCTGGAGAGGGACTGGAGACAAGGGGTGGAGGGACAGGACTCAAGGAATGGCTCCCAGTGCCAGAGGGCAGGGATGGATGGGATATTGGGCAGGAATTGTTCCCTGGGAGGGTGGGGAGCCCTGGCACAGGTGCCCAGAGCAGCTGTGGCTGCCCCTGGATCCCTGGCAGTGCCCAAGGCCAGGTTGGAGTAGCCTGGGATAGTGGAAGGTGTCCCTGATCATGGGAGGGGTGGGACTGAGTGATCCCTAAAGTTTCTCCCAACCCAAACCATCCTGGGATTCTGTGGATCTGGGACCTGCACTCACAACCAGTTGAAGCTGCTGCAATCACAGCCTGATTAAAATCAGCTCAGTCCCCCCTGGCTGCATACCCTGGTTTTGTCACCTCTCCAGCAGTACAGGTTGTGGGGCAGCTCTGCACCTCAGGAAGCTGTTCCCAAAAACCAGAATAATTCAGGACAACCAAAGGTAGTTGTGCATCAAACAAGGGCCTGTCCTCAATGACTCAGCTCTCTGACACAGAGCTGCTGATTGAAAAGACAAAGCATGAAGCAACAGCAGAGCAGAACAAAGAGGGCTGAAGGCTGTTAATGTGGAGGTGGCTGTAATTTAGGTAACAATCTTACAGAGAAAGCACTGACTCACACTGAGGGCATTGGAAGAGAAAAAAGCTTGGGGAAAAATGTCTTAAAAATAATTTTACTTAAAGCAGAGCAAATGCTAAGAAGCCTTGTGGGTTGTTTTGTTCACACAGGATTAGATGTGTTGCAATGCAGTCGTGAGCTCAGGTATGCAGAGAGCACAGGCACCGTGCCAGGGAAGTGTGATGGAAACAAACCCAGTGAGTCATCCCTGAAGGACAGCTCTGGCTCGCAGGGACACTCTGACTTCCATGCTGAACCCAAGCTGCAGGTGCTTGCAGCCTGTCAGAGCTGGATTTTGGCTCACATCTGCAGAGCTGCCACCAGTTCCTCACCACAGCCCTCCCATTATCCCAAGGGATGCAGGACAGGCAGCAGTGAAGGCACTTCTGCCTGGGCACACACAGCTCACAGCTGTTCCAAATGCACAAAACAGGGGAGTTCCTGTAAGTTAAGAAGTAATTTTTTTCCCTTTTCAGTGAAACAAGAAATTTCTTTCTCTGTTCTTGCTCTCCTGTCAAGACATGATTTATAGTGGAAGCTGTGATTGGTTGATAAAGCCCTATTCCTTCCCTAACATGAAGCAAAAACCCGAGAAATAAGAGGACAAGCTGTCCAAAAACTTGGTGGCAGGACCACCTCCTTTTATCTTCTCCCAGAATCACAACTATCTGGCAAGAGGGCCTCTGTTGATTTATTTTATTAATTCAAAGGACTGGATCAACAGATTGCTATCACTGCAATGTTCCTAAACAGGAACAGAACTGTTTGCCTCTAACAAATGCTTTAGAGGCTGCACAGCTTCATCTGTCCCTACATCTCTTGCTGTAACAATATTCATCACTTATACACTCTTTTTGAACATCCATCAAGGACACTTCTGCCTGTAACTCATCTCTAGGTCTGGTGTAGCAGCACCAGAGATAAATTCCCTTTCTCTCAATTCTCACTGCTCGTATTATCAAAAGACTTTGTTCCATCAGGAAACATTTTCTGTACATTTAGAGCTTATAAGCCTTAAACTCAACACACAGGTTAAGACTTTGAGCAAATACAGCTCCTGGAGCTGTGGGAACACAGAGCTGCATTCCATGGTGTGTGTGGCTGTCACCTGATTACACTGTGACCACTCCTGCTTGTCATTAAAGAAACAAGATTATTCCACCCTTAATTTTCTGTTAAGCCAGAATATGGTGCTGTATTTCTGCAGCTGCTCCTATCTGTCGTGTCAGGAGCCTGACTGTGCAGGGACACAGAAAACCCCCTTTTCAGGCAGTTTGCTCATCACTATGTTTTACGCTGGGAAAGCACAACAGGATTGCTGTGATGTGAGAGGCCCAAAGCTGTGACAAACTGCAGATGGGCTGCCTTGCTTCTGTGCCTTTAATCAGCAGTGCTGTTCCCTAGACCTGGCCCCAGTGTCAGCCAGCCTGATGGCAAGCAGGGAGCCTACACTGAATAATGGGATCTACATCCCACGTGGGGATTCCAAACCCTGTGCAGAAGTGTCCACACTCGGACACAGATCACAGAGTAGCTTTGTTTTGCTTTATTTATTCATTTGGAAGTTAATCGTGGCATAGGCTGATCATTCCAAGCAGTATTACAGCATTTAATTGTTGAGGGTTGGAACTGATGTCTGAGGTCCCTTCCACCCCTAGCCAATCTGTGATTCTATGACAGTACAGCATATTCAGTTTTAAGGCTTCTAAGATTAGAACACAAGTCCAGCAAAGCCACAATACAGTTCAGAAGCAGAAGTTGGCTCCAGTAATACCAGTGTGTTGACTCTAGAAAAAATGAAACTTCAGAGCAGATATTCTATGTCCATGCTGCTCTGACTTTACAAATGAGATGCCACCTGAACTCCCACACCTGACACAAAACCTACAAAACTGTGTCTCACGTGCCCTGGCTGAGCAGTCAGCACTGGGATGGTGCAACCACACTGCATCCAGCTGGTACTGGGAGATCCAACCACTGGACACTGCCAACAGCTGGGCCACAGGCTGAGTCTGGCACAGAAAAGTCTGTCAGGAAAAACCTGAGGAGCCTTGAGAAGACTTTCCATGCCAAATTACACAAGCCTCTGGTCTGTCCTGAGCCTCTGCAGAGCAAACTCCTCATCCCACCCACTCACAGACAGCAGCTGCAGATGGAAATCCCTGTGGCTGAAAGCAGCTGAAATGTGAGATGACACAAATCAGCTCCCCTAGACCCCTAGCTCTGGGGTGTGCTGGGTTAAAAGAGACTTTTAAAGCTTTTACATTTCCAAATGGCAAAATCTAAAGGATTAAAAACTCTTTGGAATGAAAATGCCATTTTACACACAAGGTTTGGTACCTAATCCCCAGGTATGCTTAGAACCTTTTCAAAATTCAGTCTCCATCTCCGGATTCAATTTCCATGCTTTGACATTTACAGGGACCAGCACCACCGACACCACACAATAAAGACAGACATGGATGGGTAGCTTGTCAAAGTCAGCAGCACTGTTTCATCAGCTGGAATTCTCCAAAATCCTCTACTGAGGATCTGGTTTTAGCTGCTGAAGGAAGGGGGTGAACAGTGTCAGCTGCATTGGAGGGGGTGCAGCACCAGCTTCCAGTGCCATCAGACCAGCTGTCCATCACATGGCCAGCCCTCCTTCCCATGGTGAGGGAGGAAGGAAACTTCCAGTGAAGACCCTGTGTCTGCTGTAGCTCCAGCCCAGAAAGGAGTCCCCTGACACCAAGGCAGGGACACCCTGCTCATCCCCTGAGCCACCTGGAGCAGGCACAGCAGCTCCGGGAACACAGCACTGAGGTTCTTGTTCTTATTCCAGTGCCATTGCCATGGCCAGGCTGGTGCCTACCTGGAACCCATGTTTTCCTCTCCACCACGACGTCAGCTCCTTTGGTGGCATGTCAATGACAGACACGATGTCCCCCACCTGCAAAAGGTTGACAGCATCAGTCACGGCCAGGTGGGGAGCACAGTTCCAATAACCACATTCTCAGCACTGCAAAAAACTGCAGAACTCTGGAGCAGCCACACAACTGCCTTTGCAAAGCTGAGCAGTGAGGTAGAAGAGTTCCTGCATTATCTAGAACACAAGTACAAGTTTTCCTAAGGAAGAAGATCTGAAGAGCAGCAGGATCCCTGGCAAGGATCCTGGTAGGATCCCTGGCAAGGCGTATAGAAGGGTTCTGGTTAAACTGCAGTGATGGTGTCAAACTCCTGGGAAAATCTGCTCAGGTAACTTGATAAATTGATTTTTACTACCTGCCCAGCCCACATGCGCATAGGCTCTGGCATGTGTCCCTTGTTCCCTCTCACAGCAAAGAGTGAAGAGCTGCCTTTGCAGCTCCCAAACTGCCCCAGATGATCTGCCCAGGGTTAGGAAGTGAACAGAGGAGAGGTCGTGCTACAGCAATGGCATGCAAAATCACCAAGGACATCAGACAGGTTTTCTGAAGCTTTGCTCATTCCCATAGAAATATAATACTGCAATTGTTCAAAAGGAAATCAGTACAATCAATACTAAATTTGGCTTGGTTTGAATCAAGCTCTGTGTGTTGTCTATTACAGAAAAGCAGAACCTAAATAAATACTGCAGGTAGGTGGGGCAAACATTCACGCCAGTAACACTCAACTTTCACCAGATATTTTACACTGATGGATCTCTAAATGTTTTACAGAAAATGCATCCCCAGTTTGCAGACAGGGATGACTGAGATGTGGGGAAATTATTTCCTCCAGGAAATAGTGAACCAAGAGCAAAGCAAATGTCCATGAAGGAAACAGCTGCCAGTACAGGACAAGAGGGACACTGAGGATGTTTCTCAGAACTGGGGAGCAAACCTCAGTCAGCTGCTTGTGCAACTGCCTATTAGAATAGTAAACAAAGAGATCATTTGGGTTGGGGAACAGGACCCAGCATGGTAAAGCCCTGATCCAGTTCTGTGTCAGTTCTGCTGAGGTGTCTCACTGGACACCCCTGAAAACCACATGTGCTCAGTTTGCCTTCTGCACAGAGCACGATTTCCAAGCAGGTAGTGTCATTTCAGTGCTCTCAAAAGCTGCCAGCCAGCCTGGACCCTGTGCTGCTTGCATTCCAGTTCACAGCTGCCATGCCCACACATCCCTCTGATCACACAGTTCTTTGGGGTACACTAATACTTGTCTTGATTTGGACATGAACAAACCCCAGCAGCACCAGACTATCATCATTATTTTTCCTTCCTGTGCTGCACACCAAGGATGTGATCACAAAGCTCCTCAGGGCACTATTTTCCTTCACATGTTCTGCAGAAACAGCACCATTGCTCAGGGCAACCAGAGCACAGACCACTGCTTTTTGGGTAAAACAGACAACTGCCAGACAACCAAAAGCTTCCGGGGTCTGATCTGGACATCTTGGATGGGATGTGGAGTATCGTGGGCTACTAGAAGGTGTCCCTGCTCATGGCAAGGGGTGGAATGGGATGGGTTTTAAGGTCCCTCCCAAGCTGAACTGTCCTGAGATTCAGGGATTTGCTCCACAGCAGCTCCTACACTGGATTTTCAGACCAGTTTTAGCTTATCACCTGCCCTTTAAGTAGCAATCCTTTGCCAGTCTGGTTCTTTACTTCTTGTGGCAGCAAAAGCTCTTAAAAGTGGTTATCAACAGGGACTTGCTCAGAGGGTGGTGTAACCTGGGCAAGGAGAGATGAAACTTTTGTCCACACACACAGAAACAGTCATCCTGAACAGAAAACACGTGAGCTCTGCTCAGTGACAGCCCAGAGAAGCTGACAGGAGCTGGTTAATCAGAAGTTACTAATGCCAAGTAAAGCATATTTTAAAGATGACTGAACATCTGCCCATATCTAACTCATTGCAGATCGAACATTTAACTCAATCTTCCAAGCTTCACCTCACAAAACACTGTGGAAGTGTCTGGACATATTCCTGATGGGCACAAAGGCCCAGACAAACAGATTACACTCATCTGTAGCTGACATCAGTGCTTTATTTACCTCAAACGACAGTTCATCTGCAGCTTGAGCAATGTATCTCTTAATGACATGGGCAGCAGCAATAGCAGGGACGTTAATGGATGATTCCTCATGGACCAGCAGGTGATTCCCCTTGTTATCAATCTGAAACAAAGAGCACAGGGGACTGTGAGGCAGCTGAGGACAAGTAAGGACACATTTTATGGGTGCAGATGCTTCAAGCTGATTGAGAGACACAGCCCAGCCCTGTGCCCCAGGAGAGAGGGCACAGCACAGCCAGAAAAACTCACTGGGGGAGGTTCCAGAAGTTGGGTGTGCCCATGGACTGAGGAGAGAAATGCTACCTTGGTGCAGCTTTGTGTACAAACAGTAACACACAGTGAAGGTCTGCACCTCACTTTAATACCAAACCATGTTGGTTTTCAGTGGCATTACAGAGGTGCTACAAAAATCCTCTACAAGGTGGAATTAATGCTTGAGGTACTGAGGGAAGGAGGAAATGCTGTCAAACCAAAAATTAGTGTTGCTTTCCATTTTCTCCCACCCTTTTATTTATTTTTTTAAGAAAACATTCACTCCTCCCTTGCAATCATCAGCGTACTTCCAAAACTCCCAGATTTCTGTATAAAATCCTGTGGGATTCTCAGTGAGTCACAATGCTTATTCTGCCCTGCATGTGCACTAGTTTGCTCCAGGCCTACTGTGTTGCAGTGAATCCTACATTTTTATTTCTCTCTACAACCTCCTCCCTCCCTTTGCCGCTTTCCAAGATTTTTCTCATCCCAAAGAATTTCAGGGTGAGAAGGGTATCAGTGGGGAAAATTGCAGGAAAACACACTCAATCCTTATCAGAAGCATTTAAAAAAGAGCTTCAACAGTCTATGAATAGCTGTTTCTATTCCTGGTGTGCAGTGATGGAAAGGCACAGATCTGCAGCCAGCCTGAGCAGGGACAGCTGGACACCCAGGCAGCCTTCCCCACCCTCCTCCCCAGTAAGGATTATTGTTTAAAGGCTACAAGACCATTAAACCTGAAGGCAGAGCTGCAGCTGCAGTTCACAACACACAAACTATGCCACTGCAAGCACAAGGCCACCTCTGTCTGCAGAGGAGCCAAAAGGAGCATGGAGTATTTACTGGGTTGGGAGCTGCCACAGGGAAAAATAATTTTAAAAAACTCAAGAGAGCAGTGAAACACCATTAACAGCGACAGCTCCATTTTAGACATGTGCCACACTTGCAGCATTGCCTTGGCAAAAAGGAGAGTAGGAATAAGTGAGCTTTTAAATAAGTGAGCCTTCTGCAACCCATCACTGAACCTGGCATTCCCAGGCAGCCCACTGGGACTGCCACTTCCTCTGTTTGTGAATATCAGAAGGACAATATGTTTCTGAGAGACAAAATACAGGTAACAAGGAAAAAAAAACTATACTCTTAATACTGGTTCTGATTCTGTGTGCTGGTAACAAAGGAATAAAGCTTTCAGAATAGAATTTCAGGGACATCAACAGGTCTGGAAAGGGCAGAGTGTGCCTGCTGTGTTTCCAAGGCCAGGAAACAAGGAGCAGCTCAGGTTTATGCTGTACCTCCATCCATGTGAGGGCAGGGCCACAGTTGATCTTGTTGCCTGCGATGTTGGAGAGCCGAGCCAAGTAAGCCATCAGCATTTGGGTGACCAGCTGCAACACAAACACACACACAGTGGTTCTCTAAATGCACCTTCCTCTGGAGAGCCTTCTGCAGGCTTAGAGAACACAGAAATCCCCTCCTGCCACAGGCAAGAGTGACAGAGACACCTTCCCTTCTGCAAATAAATGTATTTCTGTCATTTAAAAGGACAGCAAGCTATACACAGGATTATAATGGTGACACCAAAAGAAAGGGTAAAGCAGCAGTTCTCTGTGAAAGTAATAATGTTATTATTATAATTTTGTCAGATTCATGCAGATTTTCATAACTTCCCTTGTCAAGATACATTAAATCTAAACCCTTCTCCTCATTGTGGACTTTACATACAAACAACTCATGTCTCAGGGCCACTAAACACACCAGAGAACCATTCAGTAACAAACCTGCCACTTCCACATGTTTGCAAAGCCTTAAGAATGTGGCAACTCAGACTGACGCCCTGGCCGAAGAGTAATATTTCAAGGAGCAGAAGAGGGGTTTTAAAATACACTTTGCCATGTCCCTTCTGTAACAGTAAACTGGCTTTTATTACAGAGAAGCCACTGAGGTCTTTCCAAAGTCTCACAGTGACAGTAGTATAAAGCAGCATTGTAGCCCAGAACGTGTAGGACTGTTTAAAACATTGTTCTCCTCAAACATCTGTTCCAATGTGGCCAATTGAAAATAAAAAATATATGATGAGACACACCACAGCTGCAGAGTTACATTTCACAGAGCAGCAGAGCTGTCTCCACATCCTCTGTGCTTGCAGATAGAATGCAGATTTTCAGGCTCATGCTCTAAAGTCCAATTATATCAGTGGTACAAGTAAGGATGCAAGAGATAGGAATGCCTAAAATATAATTAGAAATAAACCAGGAATTCATTATCCTGAATATTGCTGCTTCTGCTGAATTTAAATTTTAAATCCTCCTCAGAAATACCCTCTGTGAAGCCAAAGCAAGTGATAAATCAGTCTCTCTGCTGAGTGATGGGGCTACATGATTAGCTCCTTAAATTCCATGGCAAATGCCCTGTAAAATTCCAAGGGGTACTAATTTCAGTGTCCACGTCCTCCAAAATGATGCAGCCAAAATTCACCTGCTGATTTCCAGGAGATTTTTCTGGACATGAGTAAACCTTTCAATTATCAGCAGCAAGAACTTGAGGTAATTTCAGCTCATCATACATACTCTGGGGTGAAAACAGTAAGCCAAGAAATTAAAAGTATCTATTTGAGAAAAAAAACCACATTGAGGAAAAACAGCTTTTTAAAGACCATTTAAATAACACTAATGCAAATGCTAAAAAACACTTCAGGAACACTCAACTGAAAATGGAAGCCTAGCATTCCAAATGGGATTGCTCTTGCAGTGCTGCAGCTTAGGCAGCAGGATTTCCTGGGAATGTTGAGTTGGTAACAGTAAGCCAGGAAATACCCACATCAATGACAAAGTTTCCAAAGACAAAACCAAATTCACATCTAAGGTACCACAGGACAGCTGTTTTCTTGAACAACAACTGCCATGCCAGATTCAGGAGTGTAATTAATTTGTCTGAACTTGCAGGACATCTCCCTTTAGATCACTGAAATTAGGGGTGGAAAACACTGACTTTATCCATGGTAGCCAATTTTCAAATGTAAACCAGGCTGCATTAAAACTACTCTGTACTAGAAATACATGGAATTACTGAGGCTGGAAAAGACCTCTTAAGTCCCCACTAAACCAGGTCCCCAAGTGTCACATCCACACGCTTTTGAACACTTCCATGGGTGGTGACTCCACCACTGCCCTCGGCAGCCCCTTCCAATGTTTGACAGCCCTTTCCACTACGAAATGGTCCCTGATCTCCAACCAAAGCTCCTCCCCAGAGCTCCTTCCTTGACCAAACCGCACCAGCTGGGTGGTGCCTGTGCTCTGGGTGCCCCACAGGGGCCCTTTACCTCGGGGCTGTCCTTCAGGGCATCGGAGCGGGGCAGCTCTGCCAGCTGCGAGAAGCGGCGGTCGTAGATGCACAGGTGGAGGTGTTTGTCCAGCACCCTGAAATCCTCATAGCTCCTCTTCACAATCCAGCTCCTGCCCTGCACACACAAAAACAGCCACACCATCAGCAGCTCCTCAGCTGCTGGGCCAGGAAAGGGAAAACTGAGCAGAAACAACACTTTGTTTGAAACATGTGATAGCGATCAAAGTGCCTGAGTAACATTTTCATGTTTTAATTTGCAGGTAACATTTTCATGTTTTAATCTGCAGCAGCCATTCATGCTTAAACCAGCTGTTAGTGGTCCTGTTATAATTATTTATCTGCGGATTTAGATGTGGCCCAGCTTCATGAGACACATCCAGAGCTTTAACTTCCACCTGTCTTACAAGGATTTTGTAGCATTTTCCTACACAAGGTGTCCTGGCACAAATGTAAATCACAAAGTGGTTGTATAAACAGTGTGAAATTAAATTCCAAACAGATAGAAGCATATAAACCCAGTGATCTGAAGGCAGGATTGAAGCTTGCAAAATTTCTGCCAGATGCCCCAGGCAAACTTTCAGCTGAATTAAGAAAACAATCCATGATGAACAACTCTAGCTGCAGATTTTTTCCTGAGTTGCATATTATTCCCCCAATTAAAATATAGACAAGATACAGACTGCTCCAGGGGACAAGGAATGAACTGTGACAGCACAGAACAATTTGCTTCATGAAGATTTTAGTATCTAATGATGACTTTTAAATGCTCCATGGCCTGTTATGATCAATAAAAAAATGTTGTAATAATGCAGCACTTCATAGGTCAAAGTACTTTTATGAAGAGTCATTAATTACAGAATCTCAGGATAGTTTGGGATAGAAGGGAACTTAAAAGCCCATCCAGCCCCACCCCTGCCATGGGCACGGACACCTTCCCTTGTTCCAGTTGGATCCCAGTCCCATCCAACACCTTGGACACTTCCAGGGATGTGGAAGGAATGGAGGAATTAGATTGCTCTGGGTCACACAGGCACTCAGAGGCAGTGCCAGGGGCTGGAAGGGATACAGGGATGCCTGAAAGTGGAGCAGAAAGCAAGGGATGCGTGGTGTGAGTGGGACACAAGAGGGGACAGAACTGTCAATGCTGAGCTGCTGTGCGTGGCTGGCAGGGCTCTGCCCCTCTCCCCCGGGATATAAAAGCCATGGCCTACTCTGAATTGCCAATGATAATTCCTCTACACTGATTTACTTATCAGCAAAGTTCTAAGCATCAGTTTAACATCAATATCCAAAGCCTGTGAGGCAATTGCAGATATAAACCCTCCAATCCAGCTACGTTCTGACCCAAAGACTTAAGACGACTCCACACTGTCACTGTGTCCATAAACTCTGCTTTCAGTTAATGAGAAATCACCATATTTCACAATCCTACAAAGAGATAAATTATTTGGGATTTCCACATTATGTCATTTCACTTTTTGTCTAAAGGACGAAAATAAAACTGGAAGTGCAAGGCTAATTCAGTTCAGAAAGCTGTCAGCCTTCCCCATTTCTCCATCTTTTGCAATTAAGGGATTCTTGCTCTCTCACTGAGCCGCCAGTGTGACCTTCAAGGTTCAGTCACCTATGTAGGAAAATGCAGCCTGAGAAATCCCTGTGATCCTGGATCTGCCTCTGCCACCAAACCGGGCATTCATTCATTCATTCATTCATTCATTCATTCGTGACCACCCAAACAATAAAATTATCTGTCAAATGATCCTAAACCTTTCACTAATTCCATTATATTGCATTTTAAAGGTTGGCCTGTAGCTTTGCAGTCTGGTTGCCATAAATGAGGGCAGTAAGAGTTAAATGCAGCCAGGAGGCAGAGCAGGGTCAGCCCCTGCTGTGCCAGGGTGTGCACCATCCCACATTATCCCGGTCATGAGGCTGACAGCAGCAGGAAAAGGTGATGAATGAGCAGGGACAGCTTACCCAACACCAGCAGCAGTGTCTGTGGCCCCACGGGAGGCTCCTGGAGCACGGGCAGGCAGCAGAGCCGGAGCTCGGCAAAAGAACCAGGATCCTCAGCTCCTGCACCTCCAAACTGCAGCTTGCAGCTGCTAAGCAACCAGCAGAGCTCTCCCTGAGCTCTCCCGTCCCTGAGCTCTCCCTGAGCTATCCCTAAGCTATCCCTGCCAGCAGCCCAGGCTCCAGGAGAGGGATGGTGCAGGCGCCTGGAGGCCAGAACCTCACCATCATTCCCAGGTCATTCAGCCTAGGATTGTGGGCATCAGGCTCACTTGCAAAAGGATCATAGGATACTTCATGGAATCATGGAATATCCTGAATTGGACCCACAAGGATCATCAGTCCAAGTCCTGGCCCTGCCCAGACCCCAACAACCCCACCCTGGGCACCCCTGGCAGCGCTGCCCAAAGGCTCCTGGAGCTCTGGCAGGGCTGTGCCCATTCCCTGGGGAGCCTGGGCAGTGCCAGCACCTCTGGGGTAGAGGCTTTCCCTAAATCCAACTTAAACCTCCCCTGGCCCAGCTTCAGCTGTTCCTCACGTCCTGTCACTTCTCTCAGAAGAGCTCAGCTCCTGCCCCTCCACTTTCTGGGAACAAGGCTGCCAATTCCTATCTCGTTCAGAGTGATTGGCACAGGCTGTGCTGGCACAGAGCAGCACTTTGGGAACAACATCACACATTTCCACCCAGCAGAATGTTATTCCAACACCCTAAAGTGGAGTATTTAACGATATTCTACAGTTTTAAGCCTACCATAACTCATTTCAAAAAGCTCCCATTTTAGGGAGCTTAATACAACTTTAGGTTACTTAATACAACTTCAAGTTATATTAAGCAAAGGTTTTTTTGCAGATTTGGAGCCTGAGTGACAAATTTTTAAGCCACATTTACATGGGATGCAATTAACTTTACAGGAAGGAATCACTGCAGCAATCGAGGAAGGGACTGGACAGTATTTAGTGCTTCCCCTTAGATCTCCAGCACAAACTTGGGAAAGCAAAGCGTGGATTCTCCCAGCCAGACTCCCAGAGAGGCACAGCCAAAGCAGCAGCAACAGCAGCATCTTCATCCCAGATCCAAAGTACTACAAATGTTTCCCCTATGCCAATATAAAAATGGAACATCTTGCTCCCCTTTCCTGCAAATTCTCAAATGCCAGAAAGGTTTGGCAAAAGGATTCTTTTTTCATTTAAAGAGTTAATAAAATATTAGAGACAAGCAAGTGCCTGTTAAGTTGGTCTTGTGTTGTCAACTGTCTTTAATAACAAAGCTCAACATTTCTGGTGCTTCAGGCACTCAACATCCATATGGAAAAAATCTCTTCTTCACGGTTTTAATTATTTCCATAAACTGTTGCTCAAATGAATTTTTGATCAGCCTCTAATTTTCTAATTCAACAATTACTATTCATCTCCTATTAATTGACCTGATTTACAGAAGCACAAGCTTGAATCCCACTCACTTCAGTGGGACATAAGATGCGAAGTTAAGCACAAAGTGATTTCCCAGATTCATACTTTCAACTGCAAACAGTGGCTGTGACAAAGTTCTTTTAAAATAAAAAATCAAATATTAAGTGAAGATTTCAATAGTGCCATTAAATAATTTCAGGATTTTTAAAAGGAAAAACTGACCACTGACTTAAAAACAAGTTCCTCTTGGAAAAAAAATCAATGCATTTTTTGAAATTTCTTTTTACAGAAACGTTCACAATGAAAAGCATCATGAGAAATCTGGAATTTCTCACAAAATGGAAAATCTGGTCTCATCCCTACTCTTTTTCCACCCTGATCTGTTCTCCCTTATACTGCTGGGTAGGATTTAATGTACGAGAGCCTGGTAAGATTTCAGCCTCTGCACAGAGCTGCTGATTTTTTTCAGATTATCAAAGCTAGGAAAAATGTCATGCTAAATAAATGACTGGAGATTACTGAACTGATGATTTAATTTCCAGTGAGCCAGAGATTTGGACCCTCCATCAGTGGCACCACCACTGTGAGATCACAAATCGGAGATGCTCTTGGCTTCACTTGGCATGGGAGGAGATTGGGAGGGACAGGGATCCAGAGCCCAGCTCCACAAGGAATATTTTTAGCTCTGATAATCAAATGGCCCACAGAGGATGATGAGCAGCCACAGCCTGGAGTGGTTTCTTACTCCCTGAAGCTCAGCACAGTCCTTCAGGCACTTCAGAAGAGCAGCGGTGTCACTCCCATCCCCATTCTTCCCAAGCCCAGCCTGATTCCTGCAGCTTACTGATGGCTTCATTACCAACAGACAGACATTACTCACTGTGAGAGGAAGCAATTCTAAACCATTCCCTGCATTTCCATCGCCACAGTCAAAGCCTGGCTTTGCTCCACCATCCCTTAAATGCTTCAATTACCAGTACAAGAACCAGGCTCTTTTCTGAGTGGGGCTCCCCCAAGACCAGGCCAGTTCCATACTGGAATATTTGTCCGTGGGTTTAAATGTTTCCACTCCACATCTGGCAGGAGCAACTCTTCCAGCTGTGCCCTGAGCAACACTCAAGAGGCTCCAAGCCTGCAAGAGAGGTCCCTGCTGCCAGGATTTGTGGTACCATCCATTCCCAAAACTTACATGCTAGAATTCTGTATTAAAGATATATAGATTTTACTATGTATCATGTTTCCACCTGGATCTGTCTCCATGTCAGCAGACAGGACCCCATCCTGTCCATCAATCCATCTCCCAGCCAGCCAGGCTGCCACAGAGTTCCAGCACATACAACCTTCCTGTCCCACAGTCTGCCTGGCTTCGCTCTACAGCACTCAGGATTTATTTATGTTGAGATAGGGATAGACCTTTCTCTTCTGGTTCAAATGCTTATTTCCTCAGAGAGAATACATGGATACTCTCCTGAACCTTGCAGCCCACATGGAGAACAAGAGCAGAAAATGAGATGAAAGTATAAGGCAAAAGTCACTTCAGTTTGACCCCTCAGTAAGAAAACACCACAGATTAAATAGCTGGAAAAGCAGCAGCATCCAGCAGGAGAGGTGAACTCTGCCATAGGTGACTCTTACAGCTGTCTGGGGCTCAGGCTCTGTATGTTATTGCAGCCTGACCCTTCAGCCCTTTCCTGTTTCAAGTCACAGCAGAAAATGGTTTAGAAATACAGTCAAAACAGAAAGCAAGATGGATAAAATCCATCCCAGAGAGTTCACCCAGGAAGTGTTTTTAGCTGGTGCCTTAGGTCGCTTTATCTACACTTACATTTGTTTACCAAAGTGATTCCACAACTTCTGGTGTGTTATTCTAACTTGAAGGAAATTATAAATCTTTAAAACTCAAAGGGAGTTTAAGTTTAAAACTAAGGCAACATAAAAGTACTTTATTTCTGAATGAAAAATTCAGCATTCCACCTGGAATCACTTCACATGGACACGCAGGAGGAACAAGCACAAAATGGAGGGAATATACAAATGGGCACAACACAAGGCAGAGCAGAAAATTTGGTATATTTAAGTGGTGAACCTTATTAGCCTAATTCCATAGCATAAATTAACCTCCCTACATTAATTATCAGTTTATTATCAATTAATTGCAGTCACTAGGCAAAAGAGGTTTTAATGGAAACCACTGCAGCTTTTCTCCCCTAAAAATGAGACTTAGTTGTGCTGTTGGATTCCAGTTAGAGACAGGAGCCCCCAGAGCACATGTGGGAACAAAGGGCTGGGTCTGAGTGACAGCAGTGTCATCCTGTCTGCTCTCACAGTTTGGGAAATCACCCCCTCAGGTGTGGTGGTTCACTGGGACAGAAAGGGATGCCAGCCATGAGCTCCAGTGGTTTCTGTGTCCCTCAGAGGAACAGATTTGCCAGGAGTAAATAAAAACCTGGCTCAGGCTTTGGTGGTGAGTGGTTTTGTACAGGTGCAGAGGATTAAGAGCCCAGCAAGACAACCCAGGACAGAGTGCCTGATACCCTAAGAGCCATTTTCCTCCCAGAACCAGCTCATTTCTGAATGGCAGTCTGACAAACCTTGAACTCAACCCAGGATTTACAGCTATTGACCTGAGAGTGAAATCCCTGCTCTCCTGACATACTGAAATTTAAACATTTCCATACCCATCATCTCTTTAGCAAAATTCCAGCATGGAGCAGCAGGTCAGGGGTGAGGGAGGGGAGGGTGGGCACAGGGTGTGGGGGCTGCTTTTCTGCACTTCAGAAGATTACAGTTGTGACACAGTGAGAGCTTGGAGCCACAAACCAAACCCTTCAGGGCCACAGAGCAGAGCTCAGGGAAGGGAACCGAAATTCCACAATCCTCCAGAGGCAGCAGGACAGTGAGGGAGTGTATGTACAGCTATAAGTGATTGTATGGACACTGAAGGCATGAAATACAGCTTCCTCCTTGCCCCACAGCTCAAATGTGCCATAAACTGCTTTGCACTCAACCACAAAGGAGAGTTCCATCAAAGCCAGCAGCCATCACTGGCCTTCAGACCAAAACAAGCGAAAAACCTTTGAAAATGACTTGCCTGAGGTTATTAAAACAAAAGAAAAGAAAATCACAGAATCCCAGGATAGCTTGCATTGGGAGGAATCTTAAATCCCATCCAGTCCTACCCCTGCCATGGACAGAGACACTTTTCACTAGAAGCTTGCCCCAAGCCCAATCCTGGCCTTGGGCACTGCCAGGGATCCAGGGGCAGCCACAGCTGCTCTGGGCACCTGTGCCAGGGCTCCCCACCCTCACAGGGAGGATTTCCTTCCCAATATCCCATCCCTGCTCTCTGGCACTGGGAAGCCATTCCCCTTTCTTCCTGTTTCTAAAAACTTCCTGAATTCCTTGCCTGAGGTAACCTACAACATCAGCAGCTTTGGCAGACTGAGATCTCAATTTCCTTAAATCTCACTTCTCAGGCCAGATCATGGGAGCACGCAGCTGACTGGTATATGTGTGTGTATGTGTATATACACACATACATATATATCACTGGAGCACAGAATTGTGTTTTTGTAAAAACAAACTACCAGGGAGAAGTTTTTTTGTAGGTGCAAACCCAAAAAACATTATTTGAAGACCCCTCCTGACCCCATTAGGGCTGCTGTGCCACAGACCAGACATCCATCACATCGTTCACAAACAACAGCCACTCAGGAGCACGGAAATGACAGAACTCTGCTGTATCTGACACTGCTCCCCTCCAGTCCCATTCATCCTGACATCCCAAAATGAAGCAACACTTCCAGGGTTTGGAAAATACCAGTAACAGGGTAAGGAATGCCTCTGGGCAAGCTTCTAGATAAAAACTGTGAGTGTTTACAGGGAAAAGATCCGCAAGCAGACGTGTTAGAGATGCAGTTGATCAAGCCTCAAGGGCAGAGGTTGGAAGGGTGAAACATTATTTAGAAAGCACAAGAAACAGAAGCAGTTACAGGGATGTTTTGGGAACATAGATGGAGCCAAAACGCAAAATCAGCTGCTTTTCTGCTAGCTGCAGCTATCAGTTTTATGAAGAAAGAGTGAAAAGTGGTGCCAAAACCCAGGAGATGAAATATTTAAGACAGACCATCTTCAATATCTAATATCCCTGCTGGGGGCTTTTAAAAAACATAAACCACAATGTTTGAAATAAAGGCACAGTTTTAAACCGACAGATGAGTTAAAAATACAACATTTGGAAAACAGAAAGTCCTTCCCAATCTCTCAAAACCTGTGACCCATTGGTTGCAAACCTGTTCTAGAGTCTTGGAAAATACAGCCTGTGTTTATTTCTGATGTCTCCATGCCCTAGCCTGTGGCATATCCTCAGAACAACACAACTCAGAGTGACAACAACCACCTGCTCCATGCATTTTAACAAACTTGGGGCTCAGAGCTGCTCTGTAAGTCTGGGAAAGCCCCAACAATCTAAGGAACAAGATCAAATCAGGTTCCCCCTGAGAATCCTGTGACTGACTCCTCTAAACAAAACACGTCATGTTTTTAATGTAACACGCAGTTGGGCAAAGCACCTGTATTTACTGAGTGCAACAGTGGCACTCTCAGACATCTTACTACCAAGACAGCTCAATTACAAATTATCTTCAGGGTGTCAGTTCAATAATCCATGTGCACTCAGTGGAACTGGTAGGAGAGAACTTTGGAAAACTGTTGAGATTGTGTATTTTGCCACCTGGCTCTGTGCCAGTAAATATCTGCTACAAACAGTGAAAATGATGCATCTTTGATTTACCACTGAAGTATCTTTAGGACAAGATGCCCTAAGGAGGGTTAGGCTGGATACAAAGTTGGATTTTTTTAATGGAAGAGTTTGTCCAGCCCTGGCAGAGGCTGCCTAGAGCAGTGGCGAGTGGAGTCACAGTCCCTGGAAGAGTTAAAGAACAGTGTTGATGTGGCAACACACGAGTCCAAACATGGACTGGTGGTGGCTTGGCAGTGCTGTGGCAAAGGTTAAACTCCATGATTTTGGAGGTCTTTTCCACCCTAAATGACTCCATGAGTCACTGACTCTGCCTTTACACACACAATGTTTATTTTGATGTGGTTTCTGTGCCTTGACAGAGCCTTTTTGAAACCATCCTTTCCTAACCTGCCTGCTCTGCATTTCATGTGCAGTGAATCTTATTTGGAAGTGCAGATGCTGTTCCTAAGCCGTGAACTTCACATACCCTGAGGCTGAGCATCACAACTGCTCCCCTGGGCTGTCTCTTGCTGCTTCCTCAGCCTCCTACACCCAACATCACCTGGTGACCAGAGCAGCTTTGCAGCCTTGCAGAGGATGGGACTGGATGAAACTGTTTTAGATAATTTCTCCCAACAGTCTGTCCCCTTCCCCAGGTAAACAGGTGTTGAAAACGTGTGCATGGCAAACCTCCTCTTAAGGAATAAACACCAAGACAGGAAAGAATATCCACCACAATCCTTCCCTCATTATGGGCTTGAACCAAGCCCCGCTCTTGGAAAAGTTGTAAAACAAGTAAATTGTAGACAAAGGGCTCCTCTGCAAAGCATCTGCACTTGCTCAGTTGTGGGGAGGACTCGGTGTCTCGTCAGAACAACCCAAGTGTCCTCTTCAATTTGTGGCTGGGCCCAGCCTTGCCTCCAAAGCACCACATGAGGGTCAGGAGCCCTGCCAAGCTCCATCACAGTCCTCCTGTCCCCACAGATTTCTGCAATGACCCTCACTGCCAGAGCCCAGAGCAGTCTGTGGACAAGCAGAGATCTCTAATTCTGGGCTTGTTTTCTGTCTGAAGGCAAGAAGTCCAAAGGACACAACATTAACAAACTATCACGGAATTGTGAGAGCCTCTGCTGCTCACAAAAGCCCCTTCAGGGCAGCACTGTGATGGATACTGCACTTTATCCTGACAAGTGATTTCCCCCTCACTCACCATCCTTCCCTAGAGCAGGGACTGGCCATTCCCTTCAGCTGAGGGGTTCCCATCAGGGAAAACCATCTGAAGTTGTTATACATCACTCACATTCCCTTTGACCAAGAACTGCCCAGCAGCTCAGACTCATGCAGGTCTGATGAATTGGGAGGCTCTTGTCTTGTGGAGCTTATTTCCAAATACTCTCTTTCCCCAGCAAAGCCTACTCTCAAATTCCCCAGAGCATTCATTTAGCCACTGGAGTCTGAGTACAGAAAGCCTCTGTCCCTGGCATGCTGTAGGGACAGCTTGAAGTGCATCTACATTTGTACCTACTGCAAAAATTTGCTTTAGCACCAACAGCTCCACAACAATTTTTATTTCTTCAACGTTACCCTATAAATTATTCCATTCAAAATCTACACACAGCTACAACCCTGGTTTTGCATCTCATGCATCCAGAGTTGAGAAAAGAAAGAGCTGATCCCATTTCTGTCACAATACACATTTAAATCATTAATAGAGTAAAAAAAAATAATCCCAAAAGAGCCATGAATGGAGCAATTAAAGAGCAAAGTTTAAGGGTGACAGTAATTTTTCGTGTCTCATTAGCAGTGGATGACTGTCCACAGCAGAGCAGTGAACCTGCCCTGGCTGGGGCTGAAGGACCAGTCCCATCAGCAGGGAAGGGAACCCCAGAGCCCCAGGACATTTGGATGCAGCTGGGATAGTGCAGTGCTGCTCCTGGGTGGCACAAAAGTCCCTTTTGCCTCAGAACTGGCACTTCCATGGTGACATGCCAAAACAGAACAAGAGGAAATGGCCTCAGTGCCAGGGGAGGTGCAGTTTTGACACCAGGAGGAATTTCTTCCTGGAAATAATGGTCAGGCATTGGAAGGGGCTGCCCAGGAAGGTTCCTGGAGCCTCCAGGGAGGGCCTGGTCAAGGCACTCAGTGCTCTGGGCTGGTGCCATGGGGGGATCAGTCACAGGGTGGACTCCATGGCCTGGGAGGGCTTCTCCAACCTCAAGGAGTCCATGACTCCATGTGAGAATTAAGGACCACACGGCAAAACCCCAGGCTGAGCAATGAGTATGGTGAATCTGCTTTTAAAACAGGACTCAGCATCCTCCAATGTTAATCCTGCTGGATAGGAGTGCTGCCCTGCAGGAAAACTCTGAACACCAGCCAATCAAACCCTTGTCCTTACTAACTACTATCCCAATTAATAAATGAATTTATCCTTCAGTGCTACCATGCCAGCTACAGACTAATAGATGTAAATTATGCAGTTCAGATGTAATTCAACCCCCACAGATGGCAGTTCACTTCCCCAAAGCCTGGAACAGAGCCAGGTGTTTCAAAGCCCCTCCATCTCGGCTCTGGCATCTCCTGAGGTCTGAGCACAGCCCAGCAGCTCTCTGCAGGTTGCCTGCCAGCTTCAGGCATTCTTGATTAATTCTCATTCCCACTGTCACTTCGTTTTTATTTACTGCTGCTGGGAGCAGGAGGCACGTACTGTGTGACCTCAGAGCCACCAGAGCACAGCACATGGAGTGATGGATTAGCAGGGTAGAAACAGGGAATTCTGCTGCTTTATTTTGCCTAATGTGAAACAGCTCTCAATGCCCTAGAAAAGCTTATGACAGAGGTTTCAACATGTGTAAACATCTGGAAGGATGGGGTCAGAAAGGCCTGTGGGCAGGTTTTTAAAAGGTTTTGTGAATTTACAAAATACCCAGGATTTGTTACCCAGGGAAGCTATGGCTGCCCCATCCCCCAGGATGGGGCTTGGAACAGCCTGGTCTAGTGGAAGGTCCATGGCAGAGGGTGGAACTGAATGGGCTTTAAGTTATTTTCCAACTCAAACATTCCATGCTTCCATTTCCAAACACCTGCACGTATGAGGCACCAAACTCGTGCACAACCTGTCAGTGAAAGTTTCATTTCTCTGGTCATCATCAGGCAAGTGGTGCCAAGAGGCAGAAAAGAAGAACAGAAAACAAGGCAGGGGAAAGGTCATGATGGTGATCAGAATTTTAATGCATCTGAAAGCAGAGCAGCTTTTATGAGCCCTGAGCACACACAGCCTCGGCCCTAACCAAGGGGTGAGGACACACAGGTAAGGACAGGAGGCTGCATTGTGTGAAAATTTACTGTTTAATAGAAGCACCCACTAACTGCTTTTGTTTTGTTTAATAAAATCCTACATCAAGGCAGAAAATCCTATATAAACATGGAGAAGGAGGTTAACACACATTGTGAAAACAGGTTTTACACTGGGTAGGATCCATCTGGATGTTCCACACAGATATATCCCTTTAACAAAGATGTGAGAGCGTTCCCCTCTCTGTATCACTGCATGTATACCAAGCACACAGAAGAATATCTGTGAGACAGAATTTGTCCTTCAGTCATCTGTTTAAAGAGATTTTCACAGAAGCAAAGCAGCACTTATTCAGTTCCTGTTCTCCAGGTGTTTGAGTTTCAATGAGAAACTATTAATAAAGGAGACAAAGAGCCCAACCACATTTTGAATGTTTGACTCAAAAATCCTCCGGCAAGCAATTTGTGGTTTCAGCCTAGATGATCCCAGGCAGCCAGAAAAAGCAAACCACACTTGAGATGTTGCTCCTCTGACTAAGACATTGCCCCTGTGGGAAGTTCAGCGTCTTCCACTCTCTTGTCCCCACAAATCATCCAGAATGGGGAGTCCTGCCGGCTCTTCCTCCTTGGGGCCTGTTTCTCCTGGCCTTCCCTCCTGTGCCCTTGAACACTCATTATTGCACAGTGAACGTGGGGTGGGGATGCCTTCAGACCTCAGCAAATCCTGCTCTTCAAACAGAAGGTGCCCAGCTCAAATGTCCTGCAGGGCAGAGCTCGGACCAGTGGCTGAGGTCTGGGGCAATGTCTTCCTCTGGTGCACCAGGGACCTTATTCCATCCATCAAGGAAAATACAGCCCCTGCTAGAACAAAGAACAGGAACAGAGCACAGCACTGGGCACCTCGTGCCACAGGAATGGCTCAGCTCCTGCCAGCCTGAAAATGGGAGCTGGAAAATGGAGAAAACCCTCTTGGACCATGATAATTCCTGCTCTGGGAACAGTCTTAGAAGTGATGGAGCAGAAAAAGGCTTCCTTTGTTGGCATTATGCCCCAGAAAGTGGGAGCAGAAAAGGCACTTTAGCTGGGCTGGCATCACAGCAGTCAGCTTGGGTTTAATCCCTGAGATTCTGTCAGCCCTGGCTCGTGCTTGTGCAGTGTGACATCCCTGGTGAGCAGTGCCTGCCACTCCTGTCCCACGAGTCCATCTGTGAGCATGGACACGAGCAGCCAAAGCCTCAGGAAAGGCTGGAGGTTACAACCTCCCTCAGAATGTGAACATCTCCACACCCAGTCCTTGCTCTCTGCCCGCCACTCAAAATGTCACCAAAAATGATACTTGAGGAGTTCAAACACCACAAATCTCACACTGTAAACAACATTTACAAGTTTCTTTCATTCTTCAGAACAAAAGATGAGACTAGGAATTATTCAGGTGTAATATTTAAATAAGTACACAGGGATTTGCTGTAATATCACACAAACAAACCCCAAACATCCAAAAGGCACATTTCCAGCCTTCCTTACAAGGTGACTGGAATAGCCCATTCAAGCCTTTTTGTAGGCTCCGACCTGTGCTGATTTATTCTCCACATACAAAGCAACCCCTTTTAAATGTGGTTCAGACCATGTAAATTCTTTGCTTATCCCTGTGCAATCTCCCAAGGACTGCAGACACAGTCCAAGGACTTTCACAGTAGCAGGTACAGCACTAATTTCTCAGGGGTCTCAGCCATCCCCTGTGCTCCTTCAGGAGCCACAGGGATTACCAGCTACTGTACCCAGGTTCAGAGGATTCACAGGCACAGTCTTCACAGCACCCTTCCAGGACTTGACCCTTTTATTTTAATAATCTCACTCTTTTCACCAAACTCCTGAAATCCATCCTCTAGAAATGCAAGTTCAGTGCAATCTTACTCGGAAAAAAAGAAAAAAAAATCTGCATTGCTGAAAAAACCCCAAATCAAACTAAATCATCCCATCATCGGCTCATCCCAACAGGATTTCATTCCCCTCCCTTTGTCATTTCCTGATTTTTATGTTTAAATTTGTCCAAAGGAATCAAAAGAAGAATCCTATCTCTCCTCTTTTCTGAAACAGCTCTCTATATATTCCCACTTCTTAAGAGCTAATAAACTGGATTAATTTTTTTAGGTTTTTAAGTAGAAGAAAAGCTGAGCAGACTTAACCTTCTTCTGAACCTTGCACAAAGCCTGGATTTCACAAGCTGACTTGCAGCACAAATACATCTCCCAAAGAATGCTTTTTCAAACCTTATCTGGGAAGGTTTTGCAGAATAGGCATCAAGCACTAATTCTCTTTAAACCACTAAAATGATACTTACAGCTGCAAAGGAGTGGGATAGAATTCCCTCCGTTTAAGTAGCTGCGTCCTGCCAAACCCAGCTAAGGCTGAGCTGGATGTTTGAAATATCTGCTGCTCAAAAGCTTTGCTTTGCTGCCTGCTCCAGAGGGAAATGGCACAGCAAATGCCATCTGATGGGCCACAGCACACAGGGTGGGTCTGCACTGCCCACACTGGGCAAGGCCCAGCACTGAACCCCAAATCCATGGGTTTAACTGATTCCTCTAATCTGGAATCCAAAGTTGTCAAGATGGCAACACCCTCACTCTTTGCTATCTGCTTCTCCAACAAACTACAGCTATTTTAAAGTTTTTACATTTATGTGGATCCAGCCTCCCTAACAGAATTCCCCATGTCCATCTGAGCAATCCAGGACACAGCTCACGCTGCTGCAGTGGCCAAACACCAGTGCTGGAGGCACAGCCAAAGGCTGAGGAAAGCCAAATTGGTTTTCAGGCTTTTTTCCTCCTTCAATATTCCTGGCCTGATCCAGATGCACCCTGCCAAAATCTGCCCCCACTGCACCACCATTCCATGAGCTATTTGACACCTGCCATTCCATTCTCCTGTGGAGCCAAATCCACACAGATGCTACTGGGTGCCCAATGTGTGATGGAATGGCATCTTTCCCTGGACACTGGAGAGGCCATGGCATGTCAGGGGTGAAGTATCTCCATGGCAGAAATGATGCTCAGCTGTGCAGTTCCTCCCATACCTTCCTGGTCATTGGATCCAAATGTCACAAAGTTCTCAGCTTTCTGTGGATCTGAGGGACAGGGACATGGAGTAGTATGGGAGAGGGTGATCACAGGCTTGGGGAAGGAAGAAGTTCAAGCTAGCAAGGGGGAGTACTTCAAAATAGAAGAAAAATAGAAAAAAAAAAGATAAAAAAGAAGGAAAAACACAGCAAAAGAAAGGAAAAAAGGAAAAAGGGAAAGAGGGGAAAGGGGCAAAGAAGAAAAGGGGAAAGAGGAAAAAGGGGAAAAGATGAAAGAGAAAAAGGAAAAAGGGAAAGGGAAAAAGAAGAAAAGGGGAAAGAGGAAAAGGGAGAAAAGGGGAACAGAAAAATGAGAAAGAGAAAAAAGGAAAAGGGGGAAAGGGAAAGGGGAAGAAAAAGTAAAAATAAAATGAAAAAAGAAATAAAAAAGGAAGAAAGGGAGACAAAAGTGGCTGGTTCTATGCCCATCCTTTAACAGATGAGGCCAACTCCCAGTGTTTCCATTTCAGCTCAGTCAAACACTGAGGGAAGAGAAAGGGAAAGGGAAAGGGGAAAGGGAAAGGGGAAAGGGGAATTTCTCAGGAGCTGGGCCTGGTGCACAGTGTCTGCAAAGGAGCAATTCCCTTTACCATGGCTCAGAATTCCCCCCACTGTCTCCACACCGATGAAATCTGTGCCTGTATCCTCAGACACATTCCTGCAAAGCACTGCAAAGCACTGCAAAGTGGGAGCAAGGCACCAGAGAAGCAGGGACAGGTCTCACCTCCATCCTGCACCATCCCAGCTCTCTGCTGCTCCTGAGCCTCCCTCCTGCACAGAGATACTCTGCAGGGTTTAGGACACAATTATACCTGAGGCCACCCAGTGAATCTCTGGAGGTGTCAGTCACGTGGGGGAAGGATCAGAAATTATCTGCTCTGGAGCTAGAAAAAAACTGCCATGTTCTCCAGGCTCACCTGCAACAGACAGGGAATAATCCAAGGTTCACCCTTCCACCAAGCACTAAAACATGCTGGTAGCATCACCACAGGCAGCATCCCTGGGGAACTGAGGCAGGGAAGAGGTGGAAAACCCCAGACACATCACAGGGAAGCGTCACATCCCAACATTCTGGGGCTGTGTTGGAAAGAGAATGAAACCCAGGCTGGGCAGAGAAAACAGGGCATTTACCTGACAGGAGATCTGCACCAGGTACACCAGCTCCTTGGACTCACAACCATTCCTCGTCACTTCGTTCTGTTCCTCCGGGAGCGAGAGCTGCAGCGAGGGACAGGGAGGGACAAGAACAGGTCAGCGAGGGGACAAACCAGGCACAGAACAGCTCACAGAGCACAGCATCCACAGCAGCCTGGACAGGTGAGTCTCAGTCAGAGAATCAGGGAATCAGGGAAGGGCTTGTCTGGCTGGAGCTGCCACAGGAGAGACACTCAGCACACACAGAGCACGGAATGCCACTGTATTTATTTTGGAGCCTCACCTGACAGGTTAAAAATAAAATATGGTTCAAAAATAAAACACTTATGGGGAGGCAAACAGTTTGAGACAGGAATTAAACCTCCAGCTTAGAAGTCTGCAAAATTAATTGTTCACTGAAAATATCTCTATAAATATTAATGGATAGTGAATATAGAACAGTGCTTCTCCCTACCCCCTTCCCACATTTAATTTTTTTATTTTATACATTCAGGCAGACATTAGACAATAAAACATATCTCCTAATTTCAGTGTTGTCAAGCAATTCACCCCAGCAGAGACTTTTATAGCACCATTCATCACACCCAGAGTCATTAACTGCATCATCAGGATGTGTTTGTGTGAGAGCAGCGAGGAGACATTCCTGCACATGGACTGAGCCTAGATCATCTGGCTCCTGGCCCTGTTATCCCACTAAAATGGCTTATGTTTAATGATCTTCTCTGAGAACAGAAATTACAAATCATTATAAAGAAGTTAAGACTTCTTTATAAAGCAAAGCAAATAAATAAAATAAATGTGTACATAAAACTTAAAAGGCTGTAAAAAATCCCAATTAGCCAAGAGCAAAAAAATTCTGAAACAAAGGAAAGCATAAGTGAAAAAAAAGGCTAAGGAGAAGAATCCCAAGGTGCTTGTGTAAGTTATTCGTATAATAAATAAGTTGTGTTTAATCAGAGTAAGGTTAGAATTCAATGGGGAAACTTTCAGTAATTAAATGACAATTAATTAATGAGAACTGTAAGCTAGAAAAATAATCCTGATTCCATATAGAAGGAGCAGATCATACTTCCCAAACTCCAAATCTGTCTGTGCAGGTAATGGTGTAAACTTTTAGCAAACTTTAATTAAATTAATCCAACTGAGACCCCATCTCATGTCAGAGGTGTGGAGCTACACTGACCTGGGACACAGCCAGGGAATAACACTCCAGAGAGCAGCAGACCCTTGTAAAATAACGCCTACAATTATTGGAGTTGCTTTCAGTCTCCCACACAGCACCTACCAGATTTCATCTAAATTCCTTGGATAACAATGCCCTGGTTGGGAGCCAGCAGAAAGCCCGTGGCCAGTCAAAGGAATTATGTAAAATCATGGAATTGTTGAGGCTGGAAAAGCCTCTGAGATCATGAGGTCCAACTGCTCCTCCAGCACTGCCAATGCCACCACTGACCCACGTCCACAAGTGTCAAATTCACAGGGATCTGAAATCCCTCTGGGCATGTGGACACCACCAATGGCCCTGGGCAGCTGTGTCAGGGCTGGGCAGCCCTTTCCATGAAGAAATTTTCCCTAATATCCAATCTAAACCTCCCTTAGAGTAACCTGAGGCCGTTCCCTCTCCTCCTGTCCCTGTTCCCAGGGAGCAGAGCCCAATCCCCCTGGCTGTCCCCTCCTGTCAGGAGCTGTGCAGAGCCAGAAGGGCCCCCTGAGGCTCCTTTGCTCCAGCCTGAGCCTCTTTCCCAGCTTCCTGGAAAAAAACCACAGCTGCTCTCTAGAGTTCTTTCTCTATGTGTCAAAATATTAATTATTTAATATTAATTATTGCTATTTACAACAATATCAGTCACCTAATAAATATCATTATACCATAATATCTAAATATATGATTATAAATATGAGTGCATTATTATATAATAAATATTATTATGTTAATATAATAAATTACATCTATAATATAAAACACAATAGTTCAGTATTTATATACTGAATATAACTTAGTTATTATAAGGTAAAGTACAAGCAGACCCTCTCCCCTCTGATCCAACACCCTGCTACCACTGGGCAGCATCAGGCTCAGTGATCCAGGTGGGATGAGGAGCTCACATCTGTAGGAATCTCCAGGAAACAAGGGATGGCAGAAACACTGCCAAGACTTCAGCCAGGAGTTTTAAGTCAGTGGAAAGGCTGCTGCTTTTCCTGGCAGAGGCTGTGTCATTGTTCCAAGGAAAGCTGGTGATCTTGTCACATTTTCCCAGGATGGAATTTCAGGTTAAATCCCAGGGGAAGGCAGCCAGACACGTGCAATAGGAATTGCTGCTGCTCACACTCGGCCATGCAAAAGCCCATCAAGCCTCCAAAGCACTGATACATCTGGAATATTTTTCTGACAGTATTAGGAATTACTTTTTTTTCCTTTGTAAACCACCACATTTTAATGTAATGTTTGTTAATTTCTGATGTTTGTGAAGTTTAGCAAATCAGATGAAGGCAAAGCCCCAGGACCAGTGGCACCTTCATGGAATGTGTGCACTGGGTGCAAGTCTGGTTGCAAAGGCAAGGAGCAGGAGGCTCATTTCCCTGTGAAACATGGCTATCCATTTGATTAAAAACCAATTATTCTAAGGCCAGAATATCCTTGGGACAAATCCTGAAGAAATTTAAAGCTGATTAAACTCTGAGATGTTGACACATTATAAGGAAAAGCTTTGAACACAACTCTCAGCTCCAGTCACCAACAGCCAGTTCCTGCATTGGTTCCTAAATTATCCTGCTGATCCAAGACCCACTTCACCTACATTACCCAGGCCATTACTCACAGCAGCTTGTCTGGTAATGAGGCATCTTCCAGACCTGCCTTTTGATCGTGAAGATTTTATTTTATTATATATGAAATTTTAGGTTGGCAAACCTCAAACAGGGAAACGTTTTCTACCTAATTACTCTGACAGCATAAATATATTTATATGGCCTATTTTGCCTCACTCCAGCTTTATCTTGCTAAATGTACTAATTATCCTCCCACACACTTCCCATCTTCTCCTGCTCTCCCATCTCATCCTCAACTGTGGCTTCAGAGCAGAAAAAGAACATTTTCCACAGAGTGGTTTCTTTACCCAAGCATAAATATCCTGAAGTAATGATCAAAGACAAGAAAGCCCTGTTTAAAAAGTATTTTTCTACCTGACTCTCCTTTTTTCCCCTGCTGTTCTAAATCACTTCTTTGACAACTCCAACACAGTGCTCAGAAAGCAGCAAAAAAGACACAGAAAATCAAATAGGGCTTGATAAGAGAAAAAAGGAAAATGCATCTCCTGTAATGCCAGACAATCACAACTCCAGGCTTCCCAGGGTTTAAATCCCTCACTGCACCTCATCCAAACCCTGTGGAGTGTTGGACATTATCCCTGGAGAATCTATGGAGCACCAAGGGCCTGCCCAGCCACACTCAGCCACCATCAGCACCAGGATGAGCAGAGATCCAAGCACAGCTCTCCCAGGACTGCTGGATTTTGGTCTTTGAGGACTTTTCCAAACCCAAGCATTCTGTGTTTCTCTGGTTCCCATGCCTGTTTCATATGGACTGTGAGACACCATTGTGTGGAAGGGTTGGGATGCTGGAATTAAACTCCAAGGCATGTGGGGTTGTTGGGGGGTCTGGGCAGGGACAGGAGCTGGATTGATGATCCTTGTGGGTCCTTTCCAGCTCAGGATATTCTGTGATCTGTGATACCCTGTTTTCTCCCCATGGATTGAACACAGTACAACAGAAAACATCCTGGAATGTCTGAGGATATAAGGGATAGATGTGAATCATGGAATCCCAAAATTATTTGGCTTGGAAGGGATCTTAAAGCCCATCCCATTCTACCCCCTGCCATGGGCAGGGACATCTTCCACTGGGACATCCCAGGTTCCTGCAAGCCCCGTCCAGCCTGGCCTTGGACACTTCCAGGGATCCAGGGGCAGCACAGCTGCTCCAGGCACTCTGTGCCAGGACCTCACCACTGATGCCTTGTGAGCAATAAAGCTGTGATTTTTTTAAAAGCCCTTCAAAGGATGCACCTTGGGTCGTACAAGAGCCCGGCCATGGCTCCACCCAAGATGGACTCCGAGTCAGAAGTTTCACACTTTTGTAAGTTTTGGTCCATTTCCATATTGGGGTTAACTGCAATTACAGCTTCAGGTTATGAAGTCCAGTCCTCCAGGTTTCTCTCCTCAATTTGCTGCTGTTTGTACTTTTTGGGCCTGAAGCTGCAATGGTGTCCATGTTTCTCAGGCTGGAAAATGATTGTTTTGTCTGACTAATCTGTGAGGAGAACTTGCTAACACTTAATATGAAGTTCAGAGTTATCTACTAATGCAGTACAGAATCTGGAAAGCTACATGAAAGCTAAAACTTAAGGCATCACCACCCTCCAGGGAACAATTCCTTCCCAATATCCCATCCATCCCTGCCCTCTGCCAGTTTAAAAGCCATTCCTTGTGTCCTGTCCCTCCATACCTTGTCCCCAGTCCCCCTCCAACTCTCCTGGAGCCCCTTTAGGCATTGGAAGGGGCTCTGAGGTCTCTCCAGAGTCTTCTCCTGCACAGGTGAGCACCCCCAGCTCTCCCAGCCTGGCTCCAGAGCAGAGAGGCTCCAGCCTTGGAGCAGCTCCATGGCCTCTCTGGATTTGCTCCAGAAGCTTCATGTTCTTCTTTCACTGGGAGCCCCAGAACTGGACACAGTAAATCCCTTGCCCAGCAGACACAAGTTCCCATCACTGGTGTACTCAGAGCTTGGGTTTTATGCAAGAACTCAGACTGAGTAAATGTAAGATAAGAGCTTGTGGGATGTGTGTTTTGCCTGTAGTTACTTGCAGAATTATTGTGAGCTTGCAAATCACACAAGAAAATTTCTTCCTATGGCAGGATGATTATTCAGCAGTCAGCATCCCTTCATCTGAGCTTCACCTTCAAGACTAATAAATCTTAACATGGTTTATAAATATTAACAGCTAGAGAAAAGGGCAGAACCCAACCCCAGCGGGGCCCTTGGGGTGCTTTACAGGTACTGGATACAGCAGTGGCTCCATAAATGCCTCACAAGCACAGGAACAGGTCTCCTTTGAGCTACTTGGTTATTGTGGTTTTAATATAAGCTTCCAGTGAAGTCATGCACAAGTGCTACACATCTTGGTGCTTCTGAGACAGGTGAGAACAGCTGAGACACTCCTTAAAGTTCTTCAAAATCAAAACTCCTGCAGAGAATAACTTTAAAATCATAGAATCCCAGAATGCTGTGGGTTGGAAAGGACCTTAAAGCCTATCTCATTCCACCCCCTGCCACGGGTAGGGATACCTTCCACTATCCCAGGCTGCTTGAGCTCTATCCAACCTGGCCTTGGACACTTCCAGGGATGTGGCATCCACAGATGGAATGTATGGACACTGAGAAGAGCCTGCTGGGCTCCCATGAAAAAATAGAGCTCCTGGTGTGAGACAAATTGCTGCAGCTTTTTAAATACACATCCTCCAAGTTCTCCCCAGAGGGATGGGAAATGAAAACAATCTTGGAGTGCACAACTTATCCCTTCTAAATTCAATTTCCATTAAAAAATACAGTATAAATGAAACATTTCCTTAATAAAAGCGATTCCAAGGCTGGGTTAAATGACTGTGGGCACAGGTTCCTGTTAACACTGCACTGCTGACAAAATCTAATTACAAACAACAGCAATTCCTGGCACAGACACCTCCAGGTACCATAAATCAGTCCCCAAGTGGAGAGGTTTGACATAAAAAGAGTTTGAAGACATATTTGATTGACTTTACAAAAAGTAACTTTTAGAGCATTTCAGGACGAGGCAGAGGGTTTTGAACTTTTGGCTTTGTTTCGAACTTCTGAGACTTGGCTCTCACCTGGAAGTACCTCCAGAGCACACCGAGTTCCCCATGAAATCTTTCGGGAAGGGGAAGGGGAAGGGGAAGGGGAAGGGGAAGGGAAGAACGGCTGATTATTCACAGAAATGTGCTATAAGGAATCAGTGTAAGGAAAAAGCCACAAGTCAAACAGATCCCAAATAATTAATTCAGATCTCAGAGCGCCTGAATGTTGTGTGCGGAAAGCAGTGCCATGCACACTGTGCAGGAATTTGAAAGCTTCTAGTCCAAATAATTCTGGTTACTCTGTTCAGTCTGCTCAGCCAAACTTACACAGAGAAATAAAACACAAAACTCTTACAGTTTCTTTAACTCATGAGAACCATTTAAGCTCAGAGTTCTGAGTGACATGGGTGCTGTATCAGCAGAACCACCAACCAAATGAAAGATGTCACTCAGCATGACCAATTTATGGAGGGGAAAAAAGTCTGAGAAGATCCCCTCTCTTCACATATGCAGATCTGGGTACTAGGGATGAAAGGTTCAGTGGCCCTTAGGAAATGCAAGAAGCAAAGATGGGCATGAAATAGGAAGTGGTTTAAGTCCAACTCTCCTACAAAAAAGCCAAAGAGCTGAGCCAGCACAAAGGGAGCTTTGGGACATATCCTGACAGCTACAGAGCCTTACCCGGGCAGGGCAAGGAGCAGGAGAATTCTCACAAGGATCTAGCACGACTGCTGGAGACGCTGAGCCCCTCCTTGTGCTGCTGATTGAGAGCCTGGAGTTGCACCAAGCTCTCAGGGCACAGACTCCAGAGGTGGCACATGGACAAAGTCATTCCTAGAAATTCCAGATGCTGATTTTGTCTGGTCAATAATTTACTGGCTATGACTGAAGAAATGCATTTAACCTCCTAAAACTTCTCTGTTGACTGCAGATTGCTCTGTGGCTCCTGTCAGCACAACATCCGAGTGAGCATTATGTGTCCCTGCACCTGATGAAAGATTTATCCAAGTCTGCTTCACATACCCACAGATCTGCCTCAGAAACATAGAATAAAGGTCTACAAAATTATCCAGGTAAAAGTTCAGAGCCAATATCCACTCACTTTGACAACAGATATTCGTTTATATTCAAAGGATTTTTTTAAAGGTGCATGAAATAACAAAGGAAAGGAAATAAATGGTAAAATCTCCTTTGCTAACCCTACCCTCATAATAAAAGGTATGTCTTAGAAATTATTAGCAATAGGTTTGGAACACACTTAGCACCAGAAAATGCAAGACACTCCTTTTATTACTGGCCTCTTATTTCTCTGCTTAGCTGGAGATGCACTAGAGGTTTAAAAATATTTATCTCAAAAACCATTCCCTTCTCCTGAGACAGAAAAGCTCTGCTGGGATGTTCCTCACCCCACTCCCAGCCAATTCCCTATACCTCATTAATATGGCTTTCAGACTGACTTCCTCACTGCAGAAAGATCTTCCCAAAGGCCACAGGTCAATCTTTGGGAGGAGAACCACAGTTTGAATTATCCTGAGCTTTAAAATCTGTAATGGAAGACAGTTTGCACAAAAATACAACCACCTCCCCCCTCTCTGAACTACCTCTGAAGATTCTGCAAAGAACTTCTTAAACTGGAATTGGAATTGCTCCTTATTGCCACAGCAGCACTTGGTGCCACACTGCAAGCACCCTTCCAGCCAGTTTTATTGTATCCTGATGAGTGTAGCAAACAAAAAGGATCTCAGAGCAAGCCCGGAGGGTCTCTGAGACTGTGCACTACTTACCCCTGCTACAATGCTCTGTTATTTCCATGGATGGGCTCCCTAGCCAAGGCCTAACAGCTCCGGTTCTCTCCGTCGCTTCCCAGCAGCCGATTGAGAAAGCCGTGCCAGCATCAGCTCCGGCATGCCGAGCTGCAGGCTGGGGGATCACGGGCGGCCGCCTGCCCGGGGGTCGCTGGCTCCGCTCCCAGCCCGGAGCCGCTGCAGCTGCACCGGCCCGGGCACCGCTCCGCAGCCCCCGCTGCCCACGGCGTGCAGCGCATTCCAGCCCTGATCTCGGCTGGCACCGCACAGAAACCCGCCGTGCTCCTGCCGCTCCGGCTGCTCACATCGGGCAGGTCCCGCGGGACGAGCCCTGGAGTTCAGCGGGAGCCAAGAGAAACAGGGAGGCAGGGAACGCAGGCACGGATTGTGCTCGCAGCGGCACCCGAGCGGCTGCACAGCCTTAGAGCAGAGCAATGACACAACTGCCAGCTCATGTCTGACAGCCAGCTCGCTCCGGACCGAGCCGATTCCTTACCATCCATCCCTGCTTTCCCACCGCTGTCAGCCGCCTCTGGGCTCCACGGAATTCCCCTGCAGCCCCGGCGCTGCGCAGCTGGGATCGGTGCGGGATGTGCACCCGGTGCCGAGGCACTGCGGGCTCTGCTCGCTGCACAGCCCCACAGAAACAAGCAATTAATAATGAAAAGTTGGCTGTCAAAGCCTGCCCTGGCCAGTGTGTGCCACGTCTGTGTGTCCGAGAGGTCCACGTGTGACAGAATGAATGAGACTCACCTGCAACATCCAGTATTGCAGATCATCATTCACTGGCTGGATTTTAGCATTCAGCACCTGAGACGCAATCAGCACTGACAAGGACATCACCCCCCTTCCCCAAAGACCCAAAAACTTGGTCTCAATTTTTAAATTTGAGTAGTAATTTAACAGTTACTATTCTCATGAACACCACACCACGTCCTACTGCTACTATGATTCCACACCACTTTTGCCAGTCCAGAATATCCAAGTTTAGTCCTTTCGCTGCAGAAAGAGGCATTTTGGGAATCACTAACCAGGAAGTGGTTCTATCCCAGCCGGCCCACCCCTTCTTGGTGATGATTTCCCCTCCAAAGGGAGGGAATGGCATTAGTTCCCTCCTCTCTATGGTAATATTACCACATTTATGGTAATAAATATTACCATAATTGTGGTAATATGGAAATATAAAGATCTGACACTTTCCCAGAACAACCTCATGCATTTATTACATCTAGTCACAGAGGTTCCTTCTCAAATTCAGGTGCTATTTTTGCAGTCCAAGTCAGGGAAGTTGTAGAACAAAGTCAGCTCTCAGCAGCTGCAGGTCCCTACCAGAGTCTTCATCTTCCACAACCCATGAAGAGCTTTTACCCTGAGTATGTGGCAAGTCAGTTGTGTGTTTCACTTATTCTTTTACTGTAGATGATGCTCTGTTTGATGGCCACTTTGCTTCAGACTGCCAGTGTCAGAGATGGGCTGAGCAGCCCAAAAACGCCAGGGAACGACCACCTCAGCACCCAGAAGGGTTAGGCAGACTGCTCTGGCTCAGTAACATCACACAGCAGGAACTCCCTGTAAGTTCACATCTGAAATCTGCAGAGAACAGATTTTCCAACTTGCCCACTTTTCAGATTTATTTCTCTAACTCTCTAACAGAGAGGACTTCCCATTCCAGCCCTGATACTTCTGCTCCTGCCCATGGGCAATTCTCCCAGTTTTCCCCATTTGTTGCCTACAGTGACAACAAACTTCTCATGCCCTACATGAGGGTGTAATACAAACACTCTTGAGGCCTAAAAAGCATCTTCATGTGAGGACAATTCCTCAGCTCTTTTCCTCACAAATGACAAGTGTAGCACAGCACATTGAGGGTATATACACTTTTAGTTCAGGAACATAGATTTTTAGGGTAGTAAAATGGATTTTTACAATAGCAACAAACTTTTCAAGCCTTCTTCATCAGCTGATAGCCATTTCCCCCTCTTCAAAGTTTCTCTTTGTTCTTTCAGCACTGAAAATACCCTCGAGAATTTTTAACGCTCAATGCAAGCTGTTTAAGTAACTGAAAATTAGCATTGTTAGAAGGCTTCTATTTCTTTTGTACCCAATGTCCTGTTTCTCTCAAAACTTGGAAATTTCCTGTGCAATAAACTGTCAAGAAGGTCTTTAACTGTTATACTGGAAAACTTATCAAAAGGTGCCACTGGTTGCTCTATTTTCAGGTGACAAGCTGGGAAAATTTATGAGATGGCTTCTCATATCCCCAAATAAATGAGACTGTGGGGTGCTGGAGGATGAAGAAATAAACATTTAGGGAATGTTTATGAAGTAAATCAGTGCCTATAAATTACACAGCCTGGGCCACCCCTGGAGCAGCCTTATTTAGTGCAAACAGGGCATAATCAGCAAGAATGAGCCTTCCATGTGCTGCTCTCCCCTCAGGGTCCCTCAGCCCATCTGATTCCCAATTCCTTCCTGCACCTGGTCATTTCTGATAAAATTAGAAAGCAATTCCTGACACAGAGTTGGTACCACTGCACGTCACTATGTGCAGCCCGGCCTGTCATGGACAAAGGGATTACAGAAAGTGACAATGAAGAAAATCTGTTCTGAGGATGGAAAAATATTTGCTGAGGCTAAAAGCATCCTGAAATGACCTGTAAGAGGCAAGAGAGGGATGTCTGAGTATGGACCCTACCACACATTATCATAGAATTATTAAGGGTAGAAAATACCTCCAAGACATTAAGTCCAACTTTTGAGTCAAGATTCAGCATTTATGGTTTATACACACATGGAACTGAAAAGGATTTTACCAGTGTAAGACCAGCCTTATCACAAATTTTGCTGCTTCTAATAAACAAGTTCTGATACTTGATCATATAATTCCTAAAGAAAGCTGATTTCCTTCTAAGTAGGAAAAAATCCACCAGCAAATAGGCAAAATATTCTCATTCCCTCTACTGACAAATCACATTTTAACCAGCCATGATATGGCTTGTTCTCTAAATTGAGTTCATTAAACAAAATCATCACTCATCCTCACTAACCCTCACATCCAGCTCTCACTGGCCGGCAAAAGCCTGGTTGAATTTCCAACTCTGAAATAATTTCTGTTTGATCTCCTTGGTACTGTGGTGTTTATGGACTTGGGGATAAACTGTGGCAGTTTGGGAGTGCACGCAATGTGCTTTAGACCTCATCAGGTTCTCGTCCCCATTATGAAGTTCTCTAGAGGAACAAAGCAAAATTTTCCTTGAGTTTGCCTCAACTCTTTCCCAGAGAAATCACCACTAAATCCACAAGTTTCCCAGGAAGCAAAGTCCAGTTGTTGGACCAGAGACTCTCATCCAGGAGTAAGACTCTGTATCCTGACAGAGCCAAACCCTTACAATCACCACCAGCACCAGACACTCGCTGTCCTCTCACCCCACAGAGCTGAACAGGTAACCAAAGATTCCTTCTGGCTGCAAATCAACCTCTGCTTCCAACACACACTCCCATCCAGCTGCAGATCCACCACGGCAGAGCCTGGCTGTCTCCAAAGGAAACCACCTTCAGCCACTGGCTGATGGAGCCTGTGGATGCAATGTCACATGTGGAGAAGGGCCCTTGGATGCTCCCAGCACACACGGCCACCCTGCTGTGTCAGCCCTGCCACCACAGCCATGTCCCCAAAGGGTACAAGTGCCTTCCACAGCACTGCTGAAAGCAAGGCTGGGTTACAGCAGCGCTCGGCATGGCTAGAACACAGCACCTTCAGGGCTCTGCTTGGGGTCTTCCATGGCTGGGCAATTTAAAAAAGAATAAAAATGGCCTGATCTTCCAGTTCTCCACAAAATACATATTTTTCAAAGTCCTCAGCCAAATCTGGAGCATTTCAAACCTTCTGAATGGCTTAAGTTTAATTTGTTGTTGTTTGGGTCTCTGTTGATTAACGCATGTAAATAAATGCAGCTGGTGTTACCTCTCTATTTCCATTTCACACTCCATTAAAGCCTGGTTTCACAATTCATTTAAAGCAAAAGGACATTATTCAAAAATGAATCCTTTCTGGCAGCTCTAGTCAAAACCTGAGGAGACCCAGGCCCCCTCCTGGCAGCATCCAGACTCCAACATCTTGGATGCCATGCAACGACCCCAAAACAGTGCTGAAAAAGGAAATCAAACTCCTCACACTGCACATTCCTCAGCACAGAAGAGGAGAGAATTCTTGTGTCTTCCTGGCAGGAAAACTGTATTCTTTTATGCGCAGAATTTAAGAGATGAAAATACCAACAAAGACAATGAAGAAATGCTTCCCTTGCCTTCAAACTATCCAAAAAAAGGCCCCAAGGACAGCCCAGATACATTCAAACACCTCCAGTCTGGCACAGGAGGCATTTGCCTCAGTGTGGAGGCAGGACTGGATCTCACAAGCCATGAAAGCACAGCAATAACAACTGCATATAAACACCTGACAACCTCTGGACATGCACTGAACCCCAAAAACTCACTTATGACACATACCTCTATTGTACAAAGTCAGGTCATGACCACAGAAATCTCCTCCTTGCACTGTGTCACTTTACCCTTTTCTACACCCTAGCCCATCCTCACTCCCAGGAAACCCCAAGCAAATATCAAGATGAGAATTTTGAAAACTGGAAGTTCATAATGCTAAGATTTTTATCACAACCATCCCTCCGAGTGGTTTGGGCTGGAAGGGAACTTAAATCCCATCTCATTCCACATCTTCCACTATCCCAGGCTGCTCCAAGCACTGTCCAACCACTTGAATACTTCCAGGGATGAGGCAGCCACAGCTTCCCAGGGCAGAAATCCATCTGTTTGGAGCTGCCTGGAATTAGAAGCAGGTAAGAGCACCGCTGAATTTCCAGAGCACGGCAACCCTGAGGGCCCTCTGCACACTAGATGGCATTGCACTACAAATGATGGCAAAGATCAGGACAGGATCCTGGAGCAGCAGCAGAATCATGTGCCTGATTCTGCAGCCCCGGGTTTTCCTGAGAGTAAAGCCCAGCCCAACTGTGTAAATATTTACCGGCCAAGACAATGGAGATGGCTCTGGAAGAGGAACCAGCACTTGGTGGCTTTGGGCTAAAACAAAGAGGCAATTAAATTAAAGGACCTGCCTGATTTATTAATTTATTTAAAAGAGAAGTAGGCTAGACACAAAACACAGCATCCTTTCTTTCACTGTCTCCTCCTGGGCCAAGCAGGATTCTTCCCTTGGCTGCTGCCTGTCAATGAGCACAGACACAGCGTTCTCCATCAGCCTACTTAGGGACTATAATTCATATTTATATGGCTCATTTAAGAACCACTTACATGGAAAAGCCACATGAAATGCACCATGAATGAGGTTTGTCCATAATTTTATCACAGGTTCAGTATATATGCTGGTGACATAGGTAAGGATATAAACCACGTGAATCCATAACACATTTAAGCTTATTGAGAAGTGCATTCATCCAGAGTCAAAAACATAAGACTAAGGCCATGAATATCATTTTTTATACAGCTCTATAAGATGTATACAGTTTTTATCCTCCTGTATATGGCATTTCATAAAACTGCTGACTTTCAAGGAAAGAGCATTAAAATCACAGACTTAGTTATGACTGGCTTTTTTTCTCTGAGTTCCAAAATCCATTACGTTCTGTGGGAGGCCAGTGACAGTTTTACTCATAGCCCACTTTTCCATTTGCTGGAAACAAGCACATTATTCCTCTGAGGGAACTGAAAATTGGTACAGCCCTGTCATTCCAAGCTCTTAGTCTCTTACTCACTTCTTCTGTTTTCTCCCCCATTAAATCAATATTAACTTTTTTTCCATGGTGATAAGAATCAAAGTCACTGGAAAAAATGCCTTATATACCTGAGCTATCAGCAGGAGTATCAAAGGAGGAGAAAAAACAACACAGTCCCCCCAGCAACAGTAATTCTGACAGAGGAAAGAGTGCTTTGGCAATGAGCAGCTTAATTGGCTTAAGGGAGTCATTGATCCTGTCATATTTTCTAAGCACCTTTTCTACTCAGAGTGCAGATACGTTTGTGCTGTGATTTCTCAGCCTCCTGTCCTCCAAACAGAGGTATTTGTGTCATCTGAACTGTGCTCTGCTGAGTAAGATTTGGGATTTTTTACATACAGAGAAGCAGTACCAAGAACTGAACTCCAGGAGAAAAAGCAAGAAACAAAACTTACAAAAGCACACAAGGGAAAACCAAACAGGGACTGGATAGCTTTGGAGCAGAAGCCTGGTTGTAGCACATGTGGAGGTGCAGGACGTGAATGAAACTGCATTCCCATCAGGAGTGCACTCCTGGCTCACCTGGGAGCAGTTCTGATGGAGCTCAGCCCCACCAGACTCTCTCCACACACAGGACTCAGTGCTGGGGGAGGAAGGAGGCACCAACATTCCTGGCACTCCAAAGCTGTGGCACTCTCCTTTCCTAGCATCAGACACCTCCAGTCTGGCACAGGAGGCATTTGCCTCAGTGTGGAGGCAGGACTGGATCTCACAAGCCATGAAAGCACAGCAATAACAACTGCATATAAACACCTGACAACCTCTGGACATGCACTGAACCCCAAAAACTCACTTATGACACATACCTCTATTGTACAAAGTCAGGTCATGACCACAGAAATCTCCTCCTTGCACTGTGTCACTTTACCCTTTTCTACACCCTAGCCCATCCTCACTCCCAGGAAACCCCACGCAAGCATCAGGATGAGAATTTTGAAAACTGGGAGTTCATGATGCTAAGATTTTTATCACAACCAACTCCACCATATCATAAAACCATCAAATCCCAAAGTGATTTGGGCTGGAAGAGAACTTAAATTCCATCTCATTCCACATATTCCACTATCCCAGGTTGCTCCAAGCACTGTCCAACTGCTCGAACACTTCCAAGTATGAGCAGTCCAGAACCTCTCTGGGAAATGACAACAAAATGTACTTTTTCAAATGATGAAGTAAGGTCTGTAAATAAGAAGAAATAATGCTGGCCCAGCTTGCACAGCTTTATCTTTGCAGGGTGTGCAGGGTCTCCAAAAGTCTCGTCCATCAAAAATGAAACGTTCCCCTCAGCCTGCAGTGACTGACAGCAAGAGCTGACACATCCCCCCACAGCTGTTTGAGCAGGACCTTGCAGGACCGGGCCAGGGCAGAAGGCAGTGAGGGAGAGATCAGTGCTCCCACAACCACTTCTGGGAACTCCTTCCCCACAACAAACACTATTTATCATTTGGTCAACACCAACTTCTCTTGCTGACAAGAGAAGCAGCAAATGAAGAACAATAATCTCCCCTTACCTGGCAGGAGGAAGTGATAAAAGCTAAGGGGAAACTTATTCCATTTCTTCTCATGACCCCACAAGTGGGAAAGATCAACAACCACTCATGTGGACAAACCAGACTGTGAAACCCAGCCCTGCTGGCACTGCGGCTGTACCTACATCCCCTGACATGAAGCAGATGTCAGGCTGTGACCAAACTGACTACCAGATGCACTTTGAGAGAACACAGCCACAGCAATAGCACTTCCCAGTAAAGTCCTTTAGCTTCCCACTCTGCCAGACCTGAGCTGGGGGAAGGTGCAAGCATGATTTTGTGTGTCTATGCATGAGAAATACTTCAAATCCCCATATCTCCAATCTGCCCTCACCCTGCTTTTTTAACCAAAGAAACAGAAAGTCCTTGTCCCACAGCTAGGACAAACCTGACATATGTTTTAGAATCCACATGCATTGTACAACTTGAGCAGTTGCTAAACATGGAACAGACTCGATGGAAGCACTTCCCTCAGCTAAAGGGGGAAAGTGGGGCTGGAAAATGAGCAACAGATGTACATGGTCAAACTGATTTTCTAAAACAAAAGCTTTTCTAGCAGTAGAACCCAAAACTTCCCCTCTTAGCTGAATGTTGCATAAAAACTTCAGCCAGGCTAGAAGTATCTGGAACTAAAAGGAAACTTATAACTCAGGCCTTTATTGCATCCCCCATTTCTTTACATGCACAAACACATCCACACACGTGTCCTGTCTCCTGCTGCTCACAAATCCCCATGCTCACAGCTCAGGCACATCTACCACATCACATCTCACCAGCAACAAGGACAAGATGTGCCCTGCACAACTTTTCCAACTGCTGCTCCTTTGAAGAAAGGGGTATCCCAGGGAACCTGCAGGCTTTGGGCAATATTCAATTCAAAAAACAAACAAAATTCAAACAAAAAAACAAACAAAAGTGTAGCTGATAACTAATTCAGGTGTAGTGGATCTAAGAAGGTGTAGTGGACTACCAAAAAGTGAAGGCAGTGGGGATTTTAGCTCCTCTGGTCAGTCACAAGATGCCAAAGTTGGATTCCTGCTAAATTTTGCTGAGAAGTGAAGCTCTTAGTTCACTAAATAAGCCCTAGTAAGGACTCACAGCCAGTCAGCAGGGTACAACTTCTGGAGGTTAGGAAGCCTTTCCTTTTGCTCCTTCTCACTGATGGAATTTTCCCCCATTACCCGAGGGGAAACCTGACGACTGGTACTTAATAGCTGCTTAAGAAAGACAAAGAATTCAGCTGGGCCCAGGGGGAAAGGGGGAGGCAGGAAAAAGGAGGCCGAGGGCAGTTGGAAGCTAGATGGGTTTTCTTCAGCTAGAGAGTGGGGCACTCTTGGGATACACTCTAGGAGCTGTTTCTGCTGGGGAAAGAGGACTTTGACATCACCCAGATGGAGCTGCTTCTTCATCTTCTTCTTCTGCTTCTTCTTCTGCATCTGCTTCTGCTTCTTCTTCTGCTTCTTCTTCCTCTTCTTCGTTTGTGGCCTCGCAGCCCCCGTCCTGCTGGGACTTGTGGCAGTGCCAGCCGCCCCCCTGGAACTGCTGCATTCATCTCGTTCACCAGCCCAGGATTTCTACCCATTCCTGCTGTTCCACAGCTGGATGTTCCACAGAGCCCTGCACAATCACTGGGATCGACTGCCTGCAAGGAGTTTGTGAAGCAAAGCCTCTCCTCCACCCTTCCCATCTCAGCCAAGGATGCTGTCCTAGGGTCCCTGTTTCTGTTTGTTATTAATGCCATAGTTATTGTTGCTTGTTTGCCTTGTTATACATACTAGTAATGAACTATTATTCCTATCTCCATATGTTTGACTGAGAGCCCGTTAATTTCAAAATTATAACAACTTGGAGGGAGGGGGTTTACATTTTTCATTCCAAGGGACACTCCTGCCTTCCTAAGCAGACACCTATCTTCCAAGCCAATCCTGCACAGTAAGGAGAGAAAGGCCAGGAAAATCAAACTCTTCTGAAGCCAGGAACACTCTGCCATCCAACCTCCCACATTCCCTGACACTCCACCCTGTGAACACTTCAGCAGCACTGGCTTTTTTCTAGGGGTTACATATAAATGTACAGCAAGCTCACAGACAGGCCAACATGAAGCTGTATTTTCCAGAGCACAAGTACACACAGGAATTACCCCATTACTCGCCTGTCACAGGTTATTTATATCCTGTGCAAGAGCACTATATTCTGTAAGGATCCAAAATCCAAGGGAAGGAAGAAAAATGCTTTCATGGACAAAAATTGCAGCTTCTCTATGTTGACTCAGCGAAGGGCAGCAGGAACAGCACAACAAAACACCTAAAATTCATGGTATTAAAGAAATTATCTTGGAAACCCTTAATAAATAGGGTGAGCTTTAATTTTGTAAAGTAGTTCATAAACAGTCTTGGTTTTTTGATCCATATGTCAAAATCCTAATTGGCTGTGTCCAGAGAATGGACTTGAAGATTTAAAAATCTCCAGAGGATGGACTTTAAGAGTTACAAGATTAACTGCATAGAGGGTCACAGACAGATCTGTAACTCTTGTTTCCATTTTTAATTTAAAATATTCTGCCAAAATGTCAGAGGCAGGAGATAAAATAGTAGAGATATGGAAAGAATATTTTGACCGTTAAATTTCCCAGATGACAGTTCAGGGAAGGTGGGCTGTGAACAACTCTGGTTACAACTGAAACAGGTTCATGTCCTGGGAACTACCCAAAATCTTCTCAATGGAATTGGAATTGGGCTTCTGGTCTTTAAACATTTCATTCACTCTCCAAAGGTTAGTGTAACCCTGCCCCTGTGCAATAATGCACTCCCTGGAAGCTCCTGCTCTCCACAGAGAGAGAGGCATCCCCCTGCAGCAGGGTCCTGGTCCCAATTTCTGCACATTTCAAGGGAAAAGGATTCAATTCTTGCCAATGTTCAAACACAAAAGCACAAGGACAAGAATAATGGCACAACCCAAGCTGGGACAGCACCCTGGAGTCACCGGGGCTGGCACTGCTGTCATGCTGAGTGTGACTCATTAACACGATGACGCTCATTAACCCAAGTTAAATGGCCAAGCCCTTAAATTAGTGAATCAAGGGAATTAGCGGTCACAGTGACAAACCTGGGACCTCACAGAGGACAGCCCTGCTTCACACACCGGGACACACACCGAAGCTGTGTGACCCCTGGGGTTCCCTTTCAACTCAGAATATTCTGTGGTTCTGTGGAAAAACAGAACCTTTCCAGAACAAGTTCTCAAGCTGCTCCATGCTGCAGACAAATGAGACATTTAAACCTTTATTTTGCTTTCTAGTATTGGTATTTCAATTAAGATTTGTACTAACAGCATAGTAGTTTCCAAGAGAAAATAATGAAATAACGACCTGCCAACAGTTCTGTGTAAAATAAACGTTTCTGTACAGCAAATATTGATACAATAACTTGTCCAAATGGGCACACAAAGGATGCAAAATTTTCCAGCCCCTCCCACAGCTCAAACCACCTTCAGCTATGGGGCCAAACATATTTAAATGAGAACAAACTGCTGTGGAACACTGGAGCACACACACAGAGCTTACAAACCCCACAGCACAGGGTCTGTGTGGAAGGTGGCATCATCCAGATGCAGTGTTAATCATGCAGGCAATTCAACTCAGTGTTACTGTCGCAGACACAGTTTGGTTTACAGGGGCTGTTCTACCCTTACCCTGATCATCACAACTTGCAAGACACAGACACTCATAATCCTAACAGAAAACACATCATCCACATCTTAATTGTTTTTGTAATAGGAAAATAAACCATTCATCCATATGGTGAACACCACGAAGAATTATAACAGCACACGCGTATTTTGTTGTTAAAAATCCAAGTCTTCCCTCTCCCCTAGTTTATCTTAAAATCATAAATGGTAAATGTGGAATATTGTTTTCCAGACTCTTGGAGTGAACTGATCAGTGGCTGGAGTTCTGCATCTTTGTGGATGGGCCTAAGAAGTTCAAGTCAGTTGAGGAAAGCAGAGCTCCAGGACCAAACCCTCCCTGTGCTCCTGCTCAGCATCGACTACAGCAGCTCTGCAGAATCCTCTGCTGTCTTTGAACTCCACTTAGTGGAACACAGATGGAAATTGAGGGATACAGGGAGGCTTAAAAGAGTTCAAAGGTATGAGGGACCAGGGGAAATAAAGCCTAAAACAGCTGTCCAGAGTGTATTCAAAGTGCCCATCAGAGCTCAGTGTTCCTGCTAAAACCCATCAATAATTCAAAGTGCACCAGCCTAAGAACACACTCTTCCACAAAGAGATTCCAAATCCAATCCTGCTTTCATTTAATCTGAAAGCAAATAGCAAAGCACAACACTAAATCAAACTCTGAGCCAGGGGACTCTGAACCACTCTGATTCTTCTCAAGTCTCACACCTTTTATTAAACCTCAATAACCCTGAGCTCCCCTCGCCTCAGAAAGGCAGCACATCCCTGTCCTGATGTGACATTCTCCTCCTTTCATGCAAATCCTTTCTGCCCCAAGGCTCCAGCTCCCCATAGGCTCCCTGCCCATTCCAGCACTGCTACACATACAATTATTGCAGGACTTAGAAGATAAAGAATTATTAAATAATTTAGCAACATTGCAAAGTGAATTCCCAGGCTCAAGCTGTAAAAATAACAGATGTTTTGATTTTTGAACTACTTCAAGGTGGCAAATGGGAACCTAGTCAAAAATCAGTCCTTTTAAAGGCTGAAAGTTTTGACATGTCATATTTACAATAAATAAGGTTCACACTTAAACATCTTACAGAAAAATTACACAGCTCCACTACAAGGCAATTCAGAAAAATTTCAGTTGGGATCTAAACATAAACTGGTAGGACCAGGCAATGCCACTTCCCCAGGAAGTACATTTTTCTAGTCACTACGTTAAAACTTCAGGAGAGGGTGTCTGGAAGAGGCAGTGAGATAATCTCATGCTTCTCTATGTAAGCATTTGATTTTCAAAGCCCACAGCCAAACATCCACGTGTAATGAACGCATTCCATTTCCCTTTGATGCTTCTTTGTCAGGAAAACAGCAGCCTGAGTTTGCAGATTCTGCTGAGAAAATGACCAGTAAGGACAAGCCAGAGGAATAGATGCCTTTGGAATTCTGAGTCAAGATCAAAGATCTCTCTGCTCTGGATGCTCAGGAGAGCTGAGGGCCAGTGCCTTGCCTGCAGGACAGGGAAGCAGGAGCCTCCCCCCGTCTGCTTACACCCCACAGCAAGGGATAACATCACAAACCCATCAAAGCCCACAAACTTCTCCAAATGCCTTCCAGACATCCAACAGTGGGGGGAGTGTGTGCCTGTGTGCCTGTTCCTCCTTTGAAAAACAGAAATCTGCCTGAATCCAGCTCCTTGGGAACGTTTATGTTCACAGGAAATCTTTTGCCCAAATCTCTCTTTTGCAAATAAAACAAACAAATGTGTGGTCTCAGCAGATGCAGAAACACCCTCTGTGATCCCTGTGCAGATGCACATCCTGTGCCCTGGCACAGGACAGCAAACACTTCCCCATGGAGCATACAAACACCAGGAGCCCAAGTCCTTCCTTGTCCCCATAGGTCAGCTGGGCACAGGACAGGCCAGTATCGGGTTTGTCCTGAGCACTTAAACAGTTCTGCACTGATTTGACACTGAGAGAACAACTTGGAGCTCTTCACGCCACAGGGCAACCCTGTGGTCCTGAGTGAAGCAGCGCTGATGTTCCAAGACTGTAAATTACCTGGAAACCAGATCATGGAACCACCCTGAGGAAATGGTCACAAGGCTCAGGACACAGAGCACACCTGGAGACAGAGCTGGAGCACGTCTGGTGTGCTCAAATCTTAAGCAGAAAGATGTCAAAGCCAAGACAGTCAGCATTTGATGCAGGATCAGGTTATATTCCAGACACAGAACTACAGAATCTCAGAATGGTTTGGCTTGAAAGGGACATCCCACCCAAAAGCTCATCCGGTCCCACCCTCTGCCCTGGGCAGGGACACCTTCCACTATCCCAGGTGGCTCCCAGCTCCATCCAGCCTGGCCTTGGGCACTTCCAGGGATCCAGGGGCAGCCACAGCTTCTCTGGGCACCTGTGCCAGGGCTCCCCACCCTCCCAGGGAGGAACTTCCCCCAACATCCCACGTGTCCCTCCCTGTGTCAGTTATCCCAGCCGTGCTCTTTCACCAGGGAATGAATGAACATGCTCCCAGGGCAGGGCAGGGCACACATCCCGGGGAAGGCTGAGCTAATAAATGAACATTTAACACCCCCAGCCTGACTTGCTGCCCCTGTGCTGCCAATTCTGTCATCAGCCCTTCAAACTCTGGCACCTGAGCAGGGTCTGGACAAATTGCCCTTTCTGTAGGCATGTACAGTTTAAACACAGCATGGAAATGTTCCTACAGAAGTTTGCTCTCACAGCTCACACATCCTCTGGCTTGACAAACCTCTATGAGAGGGGAAACACAGAGCCCCACTCCTGTAAATCTCAGGGATCATATCTACAAGGCAGTTATTAAATCACTGCACCCTGGCATGCTGGCAGATCCATGAGCCTAATATTACACTGCATTTTAACATCATTTCTGGGAACAGGATGGCCGATAACAGACAGAAACAGCCGGGATTTCATCTCCCTTCAGGCACTACCAAAACAGGCATTTTTTTTCTGGAGCCCATAGAATCTTTACAAGCTTACAGCATATTTTAATTATATGTATAATACAACTTTCCATTTTTTTCAGTTCGTTAAACTGCAGGAAAGAAAAATTTTCCAACACAACTCTGTTCCAGTTACTAATTAAACCACTTTTAACACTTTTCTGCAACATGTTGGTAGAGATGATTTATGAGGCTGGCAAACAGCAGGAGGTCAATGTCATAATAACAGCTGGGCTTATTACAGTCTCTTGAAGATTTACTCATGCCATGATATAGCCTCAATGAACAAAACCTCCTACAATTCCACAGACAAGCTTGCTGTATTTTCAGTGGTAAATGCTGGGGAAAGGAAAACAAGCTGGATTCCTGCAAGGGGTCTTTGTTTTCTGGGTCTGTTCTCTGGTGGAGACACAGATTATTCCCTATAAACTCATAAAAACATCCAAAAGAAAAAGGAGAAGGTAAAAAAGCCCCCAAAATACCTGGTGTACTGAACCAACAGGTAAAAATCTCATTTGCTTGTAATACACTTTTGTGGGTTCTAGCCCATCCTTCCATGGGTACAGCTTCATGAGCATCTTTTTAAAATAAAGAACACAGATGGAATCAGACAGAGTTGCTCAATATAAATAAATCCAGGGAAATATGGAGTCCCTGTGAGAGGCAATTCCATGAGCTGAGCAACGCTGGCCAAACTGTGTTTTCCTTTAAAAAAAAGATGAAGTATTGATTTCAGGAGAGTCTATCAAAGGGAGCAAAGGGTGTAAAACACCATCAGAACGATTTAGCAGTAAATCCACACGGGAACATCAGCCTCCACCTCCTTCCTGCCCTGTGCATCAGAGTCACAGCTCCATACTTGAAGTTATCCTTCCACGACAGAACCTACACTGGATTTCTTCCCATTTCACCAGGGGAAAAAAACCAGGGAACCTGGAATTTCACAGGCACAATCTTGTTCTAGGGAAGAATTTTTTTGAGGAGCCTGTGGCACTCTGGAAGCAAGACCAGGAAACAGCAGAATCCAAAAACTGAGGTGAACTTACTCGAATATTTTCCTAACTCCTTTGGCAGCAAAAACCTTGGCCCAGAGACTCCAAACTTTTAAAATTTGTTGATCTTGGCAGGAGGCTGTGCAAATTTTCAGGGAATTGTGGCTGGAATTACGAAGTTAATAAAGGCAGTTTCCACCTACACTCTGCAGCTGTTTTTATATGCCCACGTCCTTAAAACAGCCCTTGCAACATCTCCACCACCACTTTGGAAGGCAACAGTAAAGAAATCACATGGAAAAGACAGGGAATGAGAGGGAAGTCCCTAGTTTAGAGAAGGGGAACAGGCCAGAATCCAGCCAGTAATTCTGGGAGATTAACAGCATCCAAAGATGAAGGACTGAAAAGGGGGCCCTGCTTCACACAAAATCTAGGTCTGCATCTCACTCAAATATTCATAAAGACAAAGCAAAACACAGCAGAATTGTCTTTCAAAGCCCCAACACACACCAAAATTCAGGCCAATTTTTATGCTTCTTACTGAGAACTTCCATCTTTTAGAGGTACTGGGATGGGCAACTGCTGTTTTGTCTTGCATTTAAAAATCAATACTTTTTCCTTCTTACACACTTCACAAAATGAGTGGGATAAATGAGATTGCAGCCCAGAGCTACTCACGCTGCTCCTGACTGCCATGCACTGAAAGCATCGTACCCACAGAGGAGCTGGGGACAAACAAACCCTCGTGCACTGCAGGCACTGAGCAGGCTTGGGATCAAATCCCTGATGCAGAGATCCAGGCTAGGCTGTCCCACCTAAGGCAGACACAGAGTAGGGAGCATCCCCATCCCTGTTCTTCCCAGCTTATCCACAAGGCTCCTTTTAGCTGTGGAACCTGAAACTATCTAAGTTAACCCCAGCCAAGGGCATCTGGCCAGGTTTACCAATTTTCTTTCCTCTGCAATCCATCTTAGCAAAAAAATCAGAGACTCCTTCACAAGCACATTCCTCCCGTTTTCCCTCTTCCCTGGAATATAGTTAAATAGAAGGAAAATGCCAAACCAAAAGAAGATGACCCCAAAAAGGATCTTCTCAGCAGGTTTTGCTGACAACAGAAGGACTGAGCTGCTCTTTGCAATGTTTCTAACTCCTAAGGCACGGCAGGAACATCCAATTCCAGGGGCAAAGCCCAGCAGCTGTTGGATGTAGCCATCAGCTTGGCTGAGCATTGCAGAGGCATTCCCACAGCACACAATTCCTGACAGAATTCCTGGCAGCTGATGCCCGTGCAGGCGGAAGTGATTGTGCCTCTAATACTTCCCTTCCCACTGATAACACAATTCCTGCCATGGGCCTGCCAAGGCTGCAAGGATTCGTAACCCAGTCCTGCTCCCACAGGGATTTATTTTTAGACATCAGATACAGCAAGGCAAACACAGAGACTGTGCTGTTTGAAGGGATAATTCCGTGTCAAATGCAAGATGCTGAAGTGATATGAATGTGCATTACAGCACTTGCCTTGAGCAAATGGCTTTTGAGGGAGCAAAGAATATTGTCTGGGAAGCGTGAAGCTGATCAGCTCTCCAAATTCCATTACCAAAACCTACTCAGCTGAAGATAATGTCTTAATCCTTTCAAGTGAAAAACAGAATATTTATTCCTGGCACGAAGTAGATATTTAAGGAATTCCTAATCACTGTTTCTCCCGTTTATATTAATGGCATTTAGCACTAAGTAAAGTAAAATCATATTTCATAGAATCACAGAATATCCTGGGCTGGGAGAGACCACAGGGATTATCGAGTCCAACTCCTGACCCTGCACAGACACCCCAACAATCCCATTCTGTGCATCCCTGGGAGCATTGACCAAATGCTCCTGGAGACCTAGCAGACTTTTTTTATCATGTAGTTATTGAATTACATTAATAATTTCTTAAACTATAAAATAAATTTAACCCTGTCTCAGTCTAGAGTCAGTTCTTAATGCAAGCAAAAGGATATGGGACTCCATATCCGTTTTTCTATCTCACATTTTTAAACTTGGTGAATTTGAAGTTGCTTCAATAGGTCCCATGAAGTCTTAATGAGTTATTTTCAGTTATTTATTCATAAATTGGATGGAAAACCAACACATATAAAACAAAGCTTGCACTTGTTAGATGCAAAGTGTTGATGCTGAACTGTGTGCATTTTTATCATCTCACAGGTGTGATTACAGACTCTTCTGCACAAATGCTATTTAACCACTTGGAAATTACCTTCTTTTTGTACAGAGATTTTTATGTAGACTTACCACCAATGTGTCCAATGAGTAAAAAAGTTAAAGGGGAGATACCTTGTACTTTATGTAAATTGAGAAGAAGCTAAATTAGGAAAAAGGTAAACTGAGAAAAAAATATTGCATCTCCTTGGGTGAGAGACCATGAAGAAGGTGAACCACAGTTCTGAACATTTATCTATCTCATGTCAGACTAAAACACATCTATGAGGCAGAACCTGGCTTTTCATTAGAAATTAATTGAGCAGCTCTTAAACACAGTAATGAAGATAAGGTACTTCAGCAAAATGCCAGTGAATTTTGGGCAATGATGCAATCTGTTAGGCTTAACCTGTCAGTACAGTTTTGACATCACTGCCTTTGTCTGGCAACCAGCAATTTCCTGGGATGCCACATGTGCCTGGCTGGCCAGCCACTGGTATGTGTAAGATATTGCTGTTGCAAGCAGTGTGCAAGGATATTTCTGAAGAGAAAAAGCCCCCCAAAATGCACCCAGCCTCGCTAGCATGGTGCAAGGATAAGAAGAGAACAAATCTCTTTTCATACCTCTCAGCAATTTAATTTAAAACGATTCCATGAGGTGAAATGCCAGGCTATTAATACCTCCTGCACCATGAGATCATATTGTAAGTGACATAAACGTTACAAAACAAGCTGAAATTTGGCCAGGCTGTTAATAGACAACGTTACACAATTCCTGACATGGACAGATATTTCTATATTTCTGTATTTCTACTATGCAAATTTCCAACAGTGAATAGATTTTGAAAGCAGTTTACACCCACCACCCCTCAGATGCAACTCAGTAATTCTCTATTAGGTGCCAAGCTGTCACTTCCCATCACTCCAGCCCACTGCTATTCTCTGCTCTACCTTGGGAGCACAAAAGAGCCTCCAACTTAATTAGAATGCATGTGCCCTGTGTGAACCTATTTTTAAATCTCCCAATTAATACTGCTGTTGTATTAACAGCTTTCATTTATCTTACCATTAATACTGGTATTCTAAGGAAGTGCTGCAATGCTTTATCTTTTTGCATTTTAGCAGCAAAGCTCGAGCTCTCAAAGAGATTTTTCACCATAAAAAAGTCCTGACACTGTGGGGATTCATCAGAAATCTTAGGAAAAGGAATAAATTAGAGGCACCGAGGGTTGAGTCACCTTATTTAGGCAAAAATTTTGCTTTAGGTACACAAATAGCTAAACATGTAGGGTTTTTCAGAGGCAGATGTGGTGGAAATAGAGAACTGACCCCTCAACACAGAGAGTCTCAATTTTATGACAGTTCTCACGATGCCACCAGCCCGTTTTCTTCCTGGTTTCACAGCACAGACACAAGAAACAGCTCAGGGCTGAGATAACCAGTAATAGCTCAATATCCAATATCATTTTTATTTCTTGTATTATATCCTTGCACAATTTTTATTTTTCAGGCAGACCTCCTCTGGTTACAGACTGTGGTCTGGTTGTGCCAGGGGACCACTGAGCAAGAGCAGGGTAAGCTGCAGGAATAGAAATGACATCACAAAAAGCAAGGATAAACCACTCCTGCTTGTGGGAATTTCCCAGCATGCTTCATGAAAACCTGGAAAGGATGTATTACCTGACTTTACTTCTGCTCCTCACAAACATCAAGATGAACCCTGCAGGTCTGCCCTGCCACCCTGAAAACACCCCAGGAAATGCTTAACCCACAAAAGAATTAATTATTGGTCATCAAAATAATGTGCCATGCACAGCTTGTGCTCCCTCTCCAGTTGCACATTGTGCTGAACATCCCTGGACAATGGGAGGGAGAACTCAAGAGGACCACAGGACGTAAAAACCACACCTGTGTGGACACAGACCTACTCCAACATAAAACTCCTCTCCAGAATGACTGAAAAATTAGTTGTGTCAAATCAGCAAATTAGCAGGAGACAGAAGGCACAGGCATGGATCAGCCACGCTGTTCCTACACACAGGAAATGAAAATAGTTTTCAGCAGAGTGAGGACTGCTGCTGCTTGCCTGTTTCGCAGGGACCTTCACGGGAACTGAGCTCTCTGTTTGTGACCAGTGCTTTGTGTCTCTGGCCCTGCCCTGTGTGCCTGTGTCTGCAGAGCCCACACAGCAGAAACAATCCTCCCAGAGCCACCAAGTGTGAGCAACAGCAGATCCCAGCCCTGAACAGGACCCAAGCTCCTTCCCACCCAGAATTTCACAGATACTGAGAAAAAAACCCAGCTGCATAATTCTGCTTGCAGAAGTGTGAAGTATGGCAGCATGAAAGGTTGTAAATAATTCACTCGGTATTTCAGGAAATGTTTTACAAATGAAAAGGTTGTAACCTCCTTTTGGTTACAAGGCTGGCAGATGCTGGAGGCATTCCTGCCTCTCTAAGTGCAGAACAAAATGTGTCCTGTTTGTGAGAAACTCCCGGGTCTCAGCCCTCCCCAGAGAACACTTCTGTCTGTGTTCCTCAAGGAGGGATCACAGAGGAGCAAAGCCTGCACACTTCCAGAAATTCAGCTCAGGCTGACAGCAGCTTCTGGTATTCTGATGACACAGCTGCCGCAATGCACAATGCAGAGCTAAGGGAAGGCGTAAATTTAATTATTTATATTTTCATAAATACATTCACACAATTGTTTAATCACACACAGGCAAACCAAAAATACACACGCGGTGATTACAGATGACTCAAGACTGAATGTTTGATACAGTCTTAAAACAGTGACATCAGCCAAATCCAGTGGAAATAAAACCATATTCAAGCTCAAAGGAGAGCTCCACATGACTGACTGCAGATTCTGCCCCAGAACACATAGGCAACTCTAAATAAAGCCTCTACAGCTTTAACTTCTTATAACTAAACATTTAGCAACAAAATAAATAAGCCTCAGTGGAGGTCCCTCTATGCTTCCCCACCAGGTCAGCTAGCAGGAAGCACAAGGTGTTTTGTTTATAAAACAAATCCAATACTCACCTGTATGTTGCCAAAGTCCACGTTTTCATAGTGGAAATGTGCACACTCAGCCATCTTCGGGAAGTGCCCCTTTGTAAAGGATAACCTGGAGCACACCAAGAGCACACCGTGAGATGGATGCAGACTACTCAACAGAGATAAACAACAAGCACTGATACAAAACAACAACAACTTTCTCATCCTGAAGCCAAGGGAACACAGGGATTTGTTGATGTGATTCACCAAAACAGTGGGGAAGGGAACCAAGTGAGAAAGGAAAGCCAAAATGCCAAGTGGCTTTTCCAGTGCATCTCTACAGAGCTGTGTGACATTCAAGCAGCACCACATCCCATTGCATCCCTACAGAGCTGTGTGACATTCCAGCAGCACCACATCCCATTGCATCCCTACAGAGCTGTGTGACATTCCAGCAGCACCACATCCCATTGCATCCCTACAGAGCTGTGTGACATTCCAGCAGCACCACATCCTGCAGGTTCCAGTCACAGAGCAGGGACAAACAGCTGCACCTCACAAATGCACACCACAGCCTTACACGAGACACAAGGAAAGCAGAACTTTACCTGTGAAAGGCATCACAGCCCATCAGTCCCGGGGGGATGTATCTGAGGGTGCAGAACAAACTCTATTTATCCTTTGCCTTTTGCAAATTCAAAAGTCAGGCATAATTATTCCCAGTGTCTCCAGTCACACTGGTGGCTGCCGGGGAGCTCCTCTGTCTCTGCAACATGCTCCTGCTTCTGCCGAAGCTATTACAGACTCCTATAGATATTCCTGGTGGTGAGCCAATGAGATTGTCATTATCTAGCTCCCTCTTCCCACGGGAATACAAGTGGGAAGTGAGATGCAGCATCTGGCTGCTCAGCACTGGAACAAAGAGCCATTTCCTTCTCAGCAGAGCACCAGAGGAGTGAGCTGAAGGCTCAGATCCATCAATCTCGGGGAGTTCTGCTCCTCAAGTCAGCATTTCTAGCAAAGCAGTATTATTTCTGATCCCTGTTGCTGCAAGCATAATGACTTGGTTTACAGTCTCTGGGAGATAAACAGAGACAGAAATACAGCATGACCCAACAGGGAAAAAAACCAAACTGAGAGATCAGGGAAGAAAAAATATCCCTTAGAAGGGAAAACCATGTAAAATCCATTCAAATGAAGTTGCAGAGGGCAGAATGCAAGAAAAAAAGAGAAAAAAAAATCAGATAAAAAATACATACAGGCCACCCACTTGTCCTGGTTTAGCTTTCCAGAGGATAAGGAGACAGGGAAAATTATCACATTTACACATTGCCTGGGCCTCTTTGGAGATTCTTCTCTATATGTTCTATTGTGGGTTTTTTTAAATCAGTGTCAGGAAGAATTGCTAAAAAAAATTAAAAACACTGCAACAGTGAGGCTCAAAACTCTACCTAGCTTCGTTTCTATGGCCAGAAAGAGGGGAGTGAGCCAGCAAAACCTCTCATGCCCAGTTTTAGATTCCATTAGCTCAACTGTCTTAGTTCCACACAGATTTTGGTTGTTCTGCTGAACACAAACCATCACAAATTGTTGCTGAATGCCCTGCACTGCAGCACAACAGCCAAAACTCAGCACAGCAAAGCTGGAAGCCCAGGAAAGACAGGAAAATCACAGAACTCTGCCCTTACTTTTTCACGTTCTTCACTTTCATGCTGGCTGTGCTGCCGCAGGACCGAAGCGGCAGCTCCCCCGGGATGTCCGGAATGTCAGCACCTCTGGCCTGCAGGGAAGGACACAGGAAAAGCAAGGAGGTTAAAACATGGCTACAAGCTCTGGACTCTGCCTGCTGAGCAAGAGCCCCTCTGTTCTTGGTGGGGTACAAACCTCAGGATGTGCTTAATTTGAATTTTGCCTTTTAACCAGGGAGAACCGACCCCTGGGATGGGGATTGGGGAGGTGATAATCTCTTTCTGCCCCAAGCCTTGCTAACCCTTGGTGTAACATGAAATCTAGTATTTAATTAATTGCTACTTCTGGTTTCTAAAGTGAAGATTTTCAGAAAGGTAGGAGTGAAATAGATATTTCCAAACTCCATACCTAGACTCCTCATTAAGTACGTGATTTTCCAGACATCTGTGCATTTAGACTCAGGGAGAGGCACTGCAAAAAGCTGGATTGCTCACACAGTGGAAAACAAGTTAATTACAGAGCTGCTTATATGTGGAAGGTGAACTTCTAAAATAGATGCTTGAAGCTATTGGTTTAAGTGCTTGAGGATATTAAAATTCCTTAATCAGTAAAATTAATTTACTTCAGTGAGGCCAGAACTCCAAAGTCCCTCTTTTCTGTTCTGTCATACTTCCCCATCCCCTCCTTCCTCCAGCTGCCTTTGCCTAAGCCATGAGCTCTGCTGGGGTTAAATTCTCCATCACAAAGGACAAACACTCAGCTCCATGGGTTTCTCTCACTGTGATCCAGAGGAATGAGGAGGTTCAGTGAGACTTTTATGGAGTGAGCAGTCATCAAACAGCAAGACCAGCACAGACATCACAGAGAAGGAGGAGAAAAACAAGTGACACTGGCAAGAGATTACCCATCAGTCACGTGGGTGACACCAGCTGAATGAGCTTTTTCTGCTTTAAACAATGCACTAAAAATGTGAACAATGTCCCAAAGAGGGAATGCTGAACCAAGAGGAAGAAAGGCACTTCAGTGTTACTTCTCTTACAGGCCTGGAACCAAAAATCATCCCATCAAATCCTTTTTCTAATGACAAGAGCAAACCGATGATTGCCCTGATGTTACATCAGTCTCAATGGTTCTAAGCTGGTCCAGCAGAAGATCTCTGAACAGAGCTGGATCCGTCCCAAAGCTGTGACTGATAACAAAACATGGCTACATTCTGCAGTGTGAAATACAGAGAAATTTGTCTCCACTCCGAAAACTTTACAGTTGGACCACCCACAACCCAAGCCAGCAGCCCATGTGTGGGATGAACACCAGGACAATCTTTGTCATTCCTCTCAGAAACTCCCATTTCACCCTGACACAGGTCACCTGTACCTGAGCTTCACCACATCACTAAGAGCTGCAGTGAGTAAGTCAGTGTCATCCTCCTGCTTGTTTTCATCAACCAGACCAGTACCAGAGGCAGGGGGATTCATCCCACTGAACCCCAGACAGGCACAGGAACAAGACTACAACCATGTTATCCATGTGAGGGTCCTGCTACAGTCACCAGGGACACTCTGGTACTTCGGGTCCACTTCCCTATTTTAGACAGCCAGAGGAGAGTCCTGGAATGGTTTGGATTGGAAGGAACCTTACAGATCACCCAGTGCCACCCCTGCCATGAGCAGGGACACCTTCCACTATCCCAGACTGCTCCAAACCCCATCCAACCCGGCCTTGGACACTTCCAGGGATCCAGGGGCAGCCACAGCTGCTCTGGGCAACTTGTGCCAGGGCCTCAGTGCCCTCAAAGGGAAGAATTTCTTCCTAACATCCCACGCAACTCTATGTCAGTTTGAATCCATTCCCCTCATCCTGTTGCTCCAGGTCCTTGTCTACAGTTTCTCTCCATCTTTCTTCTCAGCCCCTTCAGCCTCTGGAAGGTCACAATTAGGTAAGAATAAACCAGAAGTTTATCTTCTCCAGGCTAAACAATCCCAATTCTTTCAGCCTCTCCTCACAGCAGAGCTGCTCCATCCCTCCAATCACCCCAGTGCCTCCTTTGGACAAAGCCAAGCAGGCTGCAGGAGCACCCACTCCCCTGGCCCTGGAGAGATGAACCCCAACAGCTGCAGTCACTACCAGCAGCTGCACCCACACCCAGCCCCTGGTGCTTCCAGCACTGCCCTTGGAAAATCTACTCTGAGTACTTTGAGCACCACTGAGTAAATCTGAGCCCAGGTCACTCTCTCTCCCAGCTGCACCTTCCACAGCCCAGCCCACAGCCAGTGCTCTGACCCCACAGCTCTGCACAACAGGCACAGCCACTCACCAAAGAAAACAGGAACAATATTTATACACTTAAATAAACCTGTGCTGACTGACTTACTGAGCACACAATCACTTTCAGGATGTAACAGGCCACTTGAGTATCTCATTGTGAACTTTAGCATTAAGAGGATCACTAATTTAATAACCTTACAGGTCTTTTACATAAGAAAATAACTAATTATAAGAATAAATGTTCCATTCCAATGGTTTTTGGGCCAAGCTGGATGTGCTTGCTTAATTTTCTAAGGAACAGAATTTCTGTAGGAAGAAAAGTAATTTTCTCCTCCATCAGCAGTAAGAGCTGGTGGGATATAAAAATGGATAAACGATCTGACAGAAAATGTGGGCTTCAAGCCAGTTTGTAGCAGTGGGCAGAGACCTCCCTGGATCTGACTCAAAGCAGCACAGGCAAAACTCACACCTTCAGGAGCCCAAAATGCCAGCACCTCTCTTGGAAAAGCTGTATTATCCTCTCCTTCCCAGTGGAGTTAAGTCCAAATTGAGCTGGGTTTCTTCCTCTCCCATTTCCTGCATCCAGTTAACTGGAAGACAATGAGATGCAAGGCAGTAATTAACTCTGGGGGCTTTTCCAATTAGATCTGAGCTCCATAGACTGCTGCAGAACAAGGATCTCTCCAAGGCTCACAGTTGATGCAAAAACACAGAAAGGTAAGAGCACAGAACTTGTGCAAGCTCAAATCCTTACTACAAGATACCAACATGAGAAAAAAACTTGGTGAAAAGACAGATATAAAAAAATAAACTTACTGCAATTTTAAAAACTGTATTACTCCTAAACAGCCACAACTCCTTTCCATCCAAACCAGATATACAGCTACATAAAATAGATTTTATACACTACTTTGCACCTATTTTGATGCAAAACTTGTCATGTAGCATGCAGGTCACTCTCCTCTCAAAACACAAACAATGAGATTTGTCATCTTTTGTGATTTGTGTCACAGTAATTTAATTTTTAAAAGAATTTTGAAACAGTTGGATTATTTATGTCTGGAAATTAGCTACCTAGCATCATCAGTGGCTTCTCACTTCCCTATCCTCTATGCAACGCTTGCTGTGGAAAACTGGTAATTGCAGAGCAAATCTGTTTATGCAAATTGTTTAGTGCCATTTTCACAACTGAATGTCACTGCTGTATCAAGCTGCTCCTGTCTAAAACTTGATAAACCAATTAAGAGCTCAATCCAGAACTCAGAGAATTGATTTATCAGGAATCTCAGTTTCAGGGAAGGCTTTGGAGCAACACCACTTCACCAGTTTGCCCTGAACCAAAGAAATTCTCCTTCCAAAAGCTGCACTTGTATCAGTGGTAGCTGAGACAATATTACAGAAAGTCAGTACTTTGTCACAGATAACTGCAGGGATTGCCAGGCAGGGAGATCTCACTAAACCCTTCTCTAGGGAGGAGGAAAAATGCCTGTCTGCCTTTCCAACCCTCCCATGGATCACAGAATTGTTAAGGATGAGAAAGGCCATTAAGATCAAGACCATCACTCACTGCCACCACTGTGCTCACTCCTAAACTGTGCCCTAATGTTCCACAGCCACACGTTTTTTGAACACTTCCAGGGACAGTGACTCCACTCCTGACCCGGGCAGATGTCAGGTCTGGACAGCCCTTTCCAGGAAGAAATTTTCCCCAATATCCAACCTGAGACTCCTCAGGCACAGCCTGAGGTCATTTCCTCCTCCTTCTGTCCCTGTTCCCAGGGAGCAGAGCCCGACACCCCCAGGCTGTCCCCTCCTGGCAGGAGCTGTGCAGAGCCAGAAATTCCCCCTGAGCTTCCTTTGCTCGAGGCTGAGCCCCTTCCCCAGCTCCCTCAGCCTCTCCAGGGGCTCCAGACACTCCCCCAGCCACATTCCCTTCCCTGGACATATTCAAGTGCTGCTCCCACTCCCTGGGAATTTGAAAGTGAGTTCTGAGAGCTCTCACAAAATCAGGCTGTTTAGCGTCAAGAATTTTAGATTTCTAGTCTTTTTATTTATAGACATGATTTAGAAAACTGCAGCTTTGTGCTCTCTAGCACACAAAACCGTATGTCATAAATAATTTCTATCTGATGATTCCACAGCATAATATGAAAGGATTTTCTCCTAAAAAGTCTCCTTGCATTTATCAGAAAACATGTCAACCTGTCTCACTCACATGCAGAGACATAACACAATCTGAAAATATGTGCAAAACTCAACACAACAGTCCAGTGAACACAGCATGATGAAGCTTCCACCTTGGTCTCCTCAACAGGGGAGAATCCTGAACCAGTGCAGACCCACAGCCCTGCTCCTGCTGCTTCTGTCTCACTCTGGGATGCACCAGAAAGCTGGAATCCCACCAGTTATCCCACAGCCAGTGTTCCACAGGAGTACAGAAAGACCTCTGAGGAGGCACCAGACACACACCTTGGCAAGTGACTGAATCCACGTGAAATTTCTGAAGGCAGGAATTTAATCCAAGGTTATCACAAAGCAAGAATAACTATTAGACAGGCACTAACATTTATTCATTTTCTGCTGTTAGCCTCTCACCAAAAGCAGTTTGGAGGGACCAGATTGCTCTGGATTCTGCCAGCACATGGCCTTGTTTCTAAAAACAGTAGAGCTGATTCCAAATGCTGCTTGGTTTCCATGACAGTCTTTCCTTTACATCATCTTCATTTCCCCCTCAGTTTTCTTGGAGGGAAAAAATACAGAGAGGGAAAAAAACCTAAATTCCCTTTAGAGGTCTCAAAAATCCTAAAGCTTTGCTTCAGTTTTACTTCTTTGCTGGAGAACAGTAGGGAACAGAAACGTTGTTTCAGGAGAAGTCATTACTCTGTAGGGAGCAGTAATTTCTTCACTTGGCATGAGGAGGAATGAAGAGGTCTGAAGCGAGTGCTCATGTACAAGGACATCAATAGCCACCCCAAATTCTGGGTACCAACTCACTACACAGAGCTGCCTCAGCAGCCACTCCATCAGAGTTTGCTCTGCAGCACCAAAAAGAAAGTGTCCCTCAAAAATCCTTGCTCCCTGTGCAGTAGAAGGTGATGGCTCCATCAGCACCTGCTCTCAGGAATTACTGCCCAGGAACTCGTCTGGAGCACAGTGAAGGAAGAAATGTCATCATTTCTTCCATCTCAGCTTTGACTCTGCAGCCTTTAGCACACTCCAGGGAGACAAAGTTATCTCTGCTCTTCCTTCAGATGTTGTGACAACTACCCTAGTTCTCTACATAAATACATCAATGAAGGAAAGGGAGAATGCTCCACTAAACTGAAAGTCACCATGTGTGAGCTGCTCCAAGTAATTCCAAAGGAAAGGTCACAATTCTGCAGCATTTATCCCTAAAAGGACTAAGATGTGCTGAGCACAGCAAGGCTACAACTGGGTCACTGTTCTGAATGGCAGAAATATATAGGAATGAATGAAGAGACAACATTCATCCCAAAATGTCAGAGGTACAAGGGTAATATGGAATTTGGAAATCCAAACATTTGCCAAGTTCTTCATGTTACCACTTTCCATGGATTAATTTAGTGGAACCAAATGAATCTCTGAAGTATTTTCATACAGCCTGGGTCTGTCAAGTTAGCATATTGCAGCTACATTTTTCAGAGCTGCTTAAGATATTTGTATGCATTTAAAATAAAGAAGCTACACCCGGCTTAGGCCTGACAGCGCCATTTTAAACAAAAAAAAGTGCCCGTCATACTACAGCAGCTTTACCAAAGAAGTTAAAATTAACATTAAATATCCTCCTCCAATTCTGCATTTCTCAACTGGCATGGGAGGTTGTGGTCTCCCCATCCCTGGAAGTGTTCTAGGCCAGGCTGGACAGGGCCTGGAGCAACCTGGGGTAATGGAAGGTGTCCCTGTCCATGGCAGGGGGAGAAACTTGATGGGTTTAAGATCCCTTCCAACAAAAGCCATCCTGTGATTCTGTGATTTTAAGGATTAATCCTGTGCTGTGCATGTTCTCATCAGCAGAGTGCAGCACAGGCACACTGAATAACACTCAGCACAAGGATGTTTTCCAGAGTGAGAAACACTAGAATCTTTGACATTTTATAATTGGTTTTTTTTTTATTTAAGTCATCACTTAGCTTCTTCCTTAATGAAAAGATCCTTTCTGGCTGGAGGCGTGCTCTAGGTGCAGAGCTCAAGGTCAGGATGGCTTAATGAATTAGAGGTAGTACTGACCTTTTAATTTAGCTCTCAGTTTGGGGATTGTAGAATGAAGAGAAACACTCACACAATTTAAAGATGCCTTTAAAATAATGGGATAGAGAAAAGGAGTGAAAAAATGACAAGTGCTTACAGTAAGGAAACTTTGAACATTGGCAATGCACATTCTTAGTCCCATGTCTAAGAAATCTGCATTCAATAAACACATTTGAATGTGTGTAATTTTGTGAGTTCAGAACTTTTAATTCCCTTTTCCACATTCCCAATTCTGAATTGCTCCAACTAGAACTTATTTCATGGCATATATAAAAGGGAATTCTTCTCTTTTTTTAAAGGATGACACAGAACATGGTTTTTTTTACTCCCAGTATCTCCACTAAAAAGGGGAGGGGAGAAAATAAGAAAGAGCAAAACAAAAAAAACCCCCCAACACTTAAAAGTATTGCCATGAACTGGCAAATTCAGGGAAACCTCTCATTCCAGAGAGTTAGCATCACAGAGGAGTCAGTCCAGGGCATCCATTTACCATATTTTAAAGGATCAGCCTGGAATGAGCAAAGAACAAATTCTTAACTATTTGTCTACTGTGCTTTCAAATAAAGATCTGCATCTCATGGATATGTGGTTAAAACCTTATCCAGCTCCCTCCCACATTAAAGCACTGAAGTGGAATCCAAGACATGGAACAAGCAGCTTGGCAGCTCTGAGCACCTCCTTTGGCACTGCCACTGTGACCAAAAATCACCTCTGCACAGCAGCATGATTTTGTGCCATAGTAACATTTCCCAAGTGAGACCCCACAGATTTTCACTAATTCTCTGCACATTAATCCAATGCACCCGAGGGGTGCTGGTGATTTTCAGCCAAACAGTCTCACACTTGTGTTTGCCTTCACAGAATCCACAGTTTTAGGGCTAAAAGGGATGCAACCAAGCACAAGTGAATGGTCAGTTACTGAGGGCAGCATTAGCATGGTAACTCCCTGACAGCCCTAAGTTCGGATCTGACATTCCTATAGGGAAGCCTGATTACCATTCCCAAAGCCCTGGGCCCAGGAGCTGCAGGGTACAGTACACAGCCTCACACAAAGGCAGAGTGGCTCAGGAATGCACTTTCTTTAAGAACAAAAATCCCACATACAATATGCGTGGGAAAGGCAGCCAGAGTCCTGCTTCTGTACAGTCTACAAATAAATCATAAGAAAAGCCACAGAAAACAGAATATCCAACAAGAAAAATACCTTTGATTCTAGTTTCTTGTTGGTTAAAAAAAAAAGGTCCCAAAGATCCCAGTTACTGTTTGATGCACAGAGGGAGTAGGGGGTCCTAATCATAAGGATATAAAAGGACAATTGGAGCTTTGGGTTGTTTTGGTAGAAAGCAACTTCTCATCACATAAAATCCAGCAGAGATGGATTCAGGCTCAAACAAGCAAATCTCAGTTTGGTAAGTCCCCTGGCCCCAGCCAGTGATTATGCAAATAACAATGTGATGTTATGTTATAGGTATAAATCAGATTAGCAACTCAGGATTTGTCCCAGTGAAGCAGCAGCAAGATGGGGAAGCTGGAAAAAAACGTTCAACCCCAGCATCTGAGTCAGTACAATTAACAGGAATTTATATTTCTGTGTTTAGTTAAGCCTACCTGGGATCAGCTTTTGTTTATAGAAAAAAGCTGTTTCCAATGGCATGAGCATAAAACTGAGATGCACTGCACTCCCAGCCCAAAGCCCTGTGACAGCACAGCAATGTGAGGAATGTGTCTGCCTGTAGCATGCACTTTATACCATACACTGCCCATACACTTCTGACCAACACAACAAAAGAATCACTTCATTAACTCTGTCCAAGGGTGGGGGAAGGCTCGGCCTGAGATCACAAACCAGACTCCTCACTCCTACCTCCCAGCAGGAAAGGTGACATGTGCTTGAAACAGGAGGTGACTGCTCTCCAGTAATGATGCTGGTGTCACTCAGATGAGGTCAGAACAGGACACTCATGCTGCAAGAGCTGGGAAGGTGAATAATGACCACAGAGATGCTCAAAGGGCTGGAGCCCCTCTGCTCTGGAGCCAGGCTGAGAAAGTTGGGGGTATTTACCTGGAGAAGGATCCAGGGACAGCTCAGAGCCCCTTCCAGCGCAGGAGAGAGCCTTGGGACAAGAGATGGAGGGACAGGACAAGGGGGAAAGGCTTCCCACTGCCAGAAAGCAGGGTTAGATGGGATTTTGGGAAGTTTCCTGGGAGGGTGGGGGGCCCTGGCACAGGTTCCCAGAGCAGCTGTGGCTGCCCCTGGATCCCTGGCAGTGCCCAAGGCCAGGCTGGATTGGGCTTGGAGCCACCTGGGACAGTGGAAGGTGTCCCTGCCATGGTAGGGTGCTCTAAGGTCCCTTTCAGCCCAAACCATTCCACAATTCCATGAATAATCTGTCCCTGGCAACCATGGTATGTGATCAAATCCCAAAAAACATCATGCAGCTTTACACCAACACAGCAGTGACCAATACTGTGCAGCAAGGCAGAAATGTAGGGAATGATTTAAACAAAAAATTCAGGCTAATGATTACCAACATCTTCAGGGAGTAATTAATCATTTTATAATTAAGAAAGCTGAATCATGGCAAAAAAAAAAAAACAAAAGAAACATTAAAGCCTACAACCTTCAGAAAGACAAACTTTGACATGATTTGTTTGTCTCTTGGGCTTAAATTGGGGTGGGGAATGGAAGAGGATGAATGAGCAGACTGTTGATACCCTTCAAAAACTGTTCCATCTTTTCCTGCATTATGGTAACTAAGAAGACATGGACACTTATTTTAAAAAAAAAAAAAAAGCCAGTTAAAATGAACCATTTATAAATAAAGAGACCTCTTCCCCTTCCTAAATGTTCCACCTTATTTTTAAGCAGCTGGGACTAGGGAAAAGTGATTGACAGTAAATAAATTGTATGTTTCATCTCCCAAATAAGTACATTTCAAACAACTGTGGCATTTCCTGTAATCTGCCAACAGAACAGGCACAGAAAGAAATCAGCTTTGGAACAGGGTGGGAGGGAAAGAGGTGGAGGGTTGTGACAGTGAAATCCTGACTCCAGGGCTCAGGGTAGGGAATAACCTGAAGTAGCAACAACAGCATCCCTAGCCATGGGATAATACCAGCAGCAACAGCAGCTGCTGGCTGAGCCAGAATCAGGAAAGAAATGACAAACAGGGTGCATTAAAATTGGTGATAATGGTGCACAATAAACTGCACTGATCCAGCATTATCAAATTCTAAATCAGTCCTTCATTTTGCTGTATAGAAACAGACTTTCAAACATTTACAAAACATACTTTGGATCTCCTGGCTCACCACTCTAAGTGCCAGAGTGCAAACACTGGAAAGGCTGTAAATGTAACCAGAAACTATTGCTGCTCTTGCGTATGAAAACTAAGTGATTACTACGAATTAATACTTCCTGCCAAAAACACAGTATCCATTCTGGATTAACTGAACTTATTTAATTTGCAAATCCAAATGGAAGCCAATGTACCAATTAAGTGATTGCCCAAATTTCCAGATTCTCGGGGACAAGCTCCATGCTAGGAGCCAGCCTATGAAATGAAAAAGCCCCTCTAACCAAGAGGCAGAGAAAGAATCTCACAGAGCAACAGAAACTCTTGCCAAAAACTTAATGAGGGAAAATAATGGCAGATTCATGCAAAAATAACAAGGGAAAGCAAGTTATGTGTATTGAAAAGGAAATGCAGGTTACTGGTGCAATGCCAGACCAGAAGTGCTTTGACCAACATATTATTGCACCTGACACTTGCCTGGTGTGCTGGCCTGTCCCAAAACATTTGTGTCAGAGCAGTGACTCTGTTGTCCACACTTCCTGGACTGCCACTTCTATCCCACCCTTACCTCTGTTACCCCTATTCCCCAGCAATTCCCATGAAAATGCTGCCCAGTGCTGGGCACAGAAGGCACACTGCAGTTCCTGCAAGATTAGCACAGTTCTGACTCACTAATCCAGGCAAGTCAAGAGCTCCAGGACCTTCGGCAGCACAAAACCAACCTCCAAACCTACAGGTAAAATCTTCCACAGCACTGAAGGCAGTGATCCCTCAGACTTAAGAGCCAGAAGGCAAATGCTGGAGCATTTAGGTGGAGAACCATCTAAGTCAGGCTCTGATGGTGTCAGAGCTCATAGAGTATTTGGACAGTGTGGGATTTTTGGGTCCTTGGTCCTCCTGTTCAGGGTCAGGAGTTGGACTCAATGACTTAGGGACGGCGTCCAGCTCAGGAGATTCCACAATTCTAAAGTCCATTTGTCCAAGCACTCCAAAAAACAACAGAAAACCCCCACAATTTCAGCTTCCTATTTCCTATTTCCTTTGCAAGTGAGAGCTTAAAACTTCAGACTTTTAAAAAGAACTTGCAACTGGGCAGTCAGAGTTCAAAAGCACATTTTTCCCCAAGAAATTTCTTCCATGATGTGGAACCCATCTGAGAACAGGATCAGCCCGACAAAACCCTGTCAGTGACTTCAGAGCTCCCAGCCACATCCTCAGCTGTAAAATTCCAGTGTTAGTTCACACACATACAAAGCATGAAGTGACACAGGGAAAAAAAGTCCAATATATCAATTTTAACATTTTTACAGGTATTATATCTACATACCTCAGAAGCTAAAATTAGGTCATTTCAGTAAACCACTATTTGGAAACCACTAGAGCTTACAGGGAGAAGCAAATGGATTCACCACATTCCCTTTTTATTCAGATTTTTCCAAAGCTCCTGGAAGTATTCATGTTAGCCTGCATCAGAAACAGACCTAATGTTTTGTGAGTTAAAAACCAACCAATGAACCAATACTAATTAAAAAAAGAAGCCTCTTGTATTCTATTTTTGGCATCTATTCTTGCAGAAGCCCCACTAAAGACCTGGGGCAGCACTGGCCAAGTGCTGTACAAAGAATGAAAAACAAAAGCTAAGGACATAAAAATCTTTCTTTAAACTCTTACAATGTAATAATCTCTGCACACATTCATAATTGCATTTAAAAATAGTTTTCCCCTCACTCATGTCCCAGATTTAAGAGTGATATATTGAGGTCTCATTAAAAAACCTTTATTACCTTCACAAGTCACAGTACCTTCCCTATCTGACATTAAATTCTGAAAATACGACAGATCTCAGAACCCCTCTGACCTAAGAACTAAGATTATTCCAGGGACTTCATAGGACAGGCTCTAACCCTGTGCCTTCCTAAAGCATTTATAGGCTTGCATTTCTCCTAAGAAAATTCCATCAGCATAAGCCTAAAATGATGATGGGTATCAACTGCAGCTACTGCTTTCTTGTGCATTTGTCAGATTCACAGATTCATAAGAGTTTTCCACCTGTAATTTAGAGGTTCCCTGTTTCTAGGCACCCTGTTCTACATGAGCAACACCTGCCTCCAGCTGTCACCTCATGGCCCCTTGCAATGGACAACAGAACTCCCAGATCCCATGAGATCCCAGCCAGAGGTGCACCGGGGGAGAAGAAACTTTCCATGGGCCTAGAGACTTATATTTGGAAGGCTTCCAAAGCTGAAGGGATTGGAAAAGTGCAAGAAAAGTGATTTTTTCAGAAGAACATAGAGAATCATAGAAAGGCATTGAGTTGGAAGGGACCTTAAAGCTCATCTCCTCCCAGCCCTGCCATGGCAGGGACACCTTCCACTGTCCCAGGCTGCTCCAAGCCCCTTCTAACCTGGCCCTGGGCACTCCCAGGGATCCAGGGGCAGCCACAGCTGCTCTGGCAATACTGCCAGGGCCTCCCCACCCTCCTAGGGAACAATTCCTTCCCAATATCTCAACTAACCCTGTCTTCTGTCCATGAGAAGCCATTCCCTGGGTCCTGTCCCTCCATCCCTTGTCCCCAGTCCCTCTCCAGCTTTCCTGGAGCCCCTTTAGGCCCTGGCAGGGGCTCTGAGGTGTCCCTGCATCCTTCTCCAGGTGAGCACCTCCAGCTCTCCCAGCCCGGCTCCAGTCTTGGAGCAGCTCCGTGGCCTCCTCTGGACTGGCTCCAGCAGCACCAGGTTCTTTTTTGAGTGTATTCCCCTGATCTGCAGCATCAGGTGGATGCAACTTCATGGGGCACCTTTCTGTGCCAGCACATTTGCAATGGGTGCATAAATGAAAATTTTTGTATTTATCTCAGCATTTTAATCCTGCTAAATCCACAAGAGTTAGACGAGTGGAAGACAAAGGCAGCAGGAACAGAGGGTCTGTAAGCACAGCAGCCTGATGCCAGGAAAGCCACTGGCTCAGTGCTTTTAAACAGTGCAATTCCCTGAACTCACGAAGAGGGGAAGTGAGTAACTCAGGAGGTCAGTAACGTGGTATATGTAATATTAAGCAAAAATATCAATTTATGGTAAAGTTATTGCATGCTGGGGACAGCGGTTTTGTAGGCTCATGTGAGAAATATTTTATAAAGGCCCTTTCACAACTTCATTTCTTGTAACTCAGAGCACTCAGCAGGGCCTGACAAGGAAAAGATATCCCTTTCTTTTAAAATAACATTACTGTCTTGGAGAAATGTTAGAAAATCTATAAACCGCAATTTTCCTTGGCTCATAGGTCTTTGCAGCCCAAGAATACCGAAGTGTTCTATGAAGAAAGTCAATATCATCAAGTGCATTTTCTGAAGTAGAGCAGAGGCAGAAATCCCAGGACGTGTGAAGGTTACCCAGCAGGTGCAGCACAGTGGGAATTAGGGGCTGGGACAGTCAGAAAAGAATGTGTCTAATACACCCAAATTCTAAAAATACAGAGCATGAGTCGGGGGGGAATACAAAATATAGCAATGCTTGAGGAGCAGGCAGCTGCCTCATTACCCAGCTCCTGGGAGCTCTGTCCAGCCAGGGCTGCCTCTCCTCCAGCCTGGACCTCACCTACAACACAGAACTGCACCAGAAATGCTGAGGAACAGATGTCCCATCCCTGGGAGTGTACCCTGCCAGGCTGGACAGGACTTGGGGCACCCTGCAATAGTGGAAGGCATCCCTGCCCATGGCAGGGGGTGGAACTGCATGAGCTTTAGTCTCTTCCAACCCAAACCATTTCATAATTCTGGGATTCCCCCACACAAACCAGGTCCTCCTGATAAACCACAAACACAAAACAGTGCTAAAAAGCAGATGAAAGTATAAATAATAAACTAAAGAAGACAAAAGAAGTTGCATCAAACAAAGGACTGAGGCTACTCAGATGCTCAGAATTAACTGGTAATGACAGAAGAATTAAAAATAAGAATTTCCATCACCTTATGTTTACTTAAGTATAGGAGGACACTCAACTTCCACACATTTAGAAAGATCTTCAGTTTATTTCTTGTAAGAAAAAGCTCTGGAAACAAAGCACTTATATCAATTAATAATAAGCCTTTTGAAAAATATTATGGATAAAAGTGGGGAGGAATAGTAGAGACAACTTGTTCATGTAACTGTAAATGCATAAATTGATTTTTCTTAATAAAAGGATGTACCAAGGCAAAGTTCAGGAGACAAGTGCCAAGATTCCCCCAGCTCTACACAGCATCCCGTGCCTCAGCCTTTGCTCACCAGGCAGAAGGTGAAATTCATGTGAGGTGACAAAGCCTGGTGCCTGGCAGGGCTCCAGCAGCAGCCAGGGAAACCAGTTGAGGGAACAACTTCTCCAATGCTACATCCTCCATTCCCTAGGGGCTGGGGCTTTAAGAAGCAACAAAACCTAAAATTTGCATCTTCAATGACCACTAACCAAAAACTAGATGTACTGATACACTCTGAGACAGTCACACACCATGGAAAGAGTAATCTCTGGGACAAGGCTGAAGCAGAGGCTGCTAAAAACGTGAAGGAACAGAGTGAGGGAAGAAATCTCAGGCTTCAAATGATCAGTGAAAAGGCAGAATATTGAAGAAAGGCTGGTTAAGCAGAGAAAAGTGTCTGTGCTGAACAAGGTCCTGCAAATATTTACATCTAAGTATTGCCCCTGACTAGAGGTAAGGCAGATGTTGAAAGAGGAAATTTGATTCACTCAAGATAGTAAACACAAGCAAGAGAGGTTTTCCTTCCCTCTCTTTACACTGTATTCAGAGGACCCCGAGATCAAATCAACATTGTGAGCACAAATCCAGCAACTCTAAATACGGGTTCAGTAGCTTTACTGCTTTCATCACACCAAGTCACTGTGCAGCAATCCCAGCTGGGAATTACCTTCCCTGCTCCCTCTCCCTGGGTTTATCCCAGGAGCCTGGATCCCCTCTCTCTCTCTCTCTCCTCCTTTTCTCCAGGACACCACGTGAGTTGTTCTGCATTAAACTGTGGGACTCTTGGTCCTAAGGGAGAGCACTTCTCGTCTTTTACCTCTGTCCTTGTTGGGGTTGTTAACCTGGGGTCCTGAGCTAGCCAGAATCAGACCCTGGGTCCCCCCGAAAGGGAACACAACCCGACACAAGTGAACATTCTCTTCACTGCAAATCAGCCAGGAGAAAAAAGCAACACCAAATGATATGCCAGGAAACCTGTGTCACTGAATTACAGCCTGTGACAAATACCTAGAGGTCACAGACAGCAGCCAGGTGTCACACAGTGACCCTCACCCGACTCCAGGGTGCAGGAAGCTCCAAGCTGGGAGCAGGTGCTGCTGCCTGAGCAACACTGATGGGAAGATACCATGCTCCCAAATGTGTCCAAGGCAGAGAGAAGGCAAAACCAGCCACACATGAGGAAGGAAAAAACTACAAAGTGAAAACTACAAAAATTGACAGGCTGGGAGAGCTGGAGGTGTTCACCTGGAGAAGGGAAAGTTCCAGGGAGAGCTCAGAGCCCCTTGCAGTGCCTAAAGGGGCTCATAAATAGGCAGGTGAGAGACTTTATTCAGGCAGAGGGTGACAGAACACAGAATGGCTTCCCACTGCTGAGGGAAGGGTTAGATGGGATATTGGGAAGGAATTCTTCCCTGCGAGGCTGGTGAGGCCCTGGGACAGAGTGCCCAGAGAAGCTGTGGCTGCATAAACCTCCATGTATCTTAAGGTAATCTAGTTGTCTGTGGCCCACTGCCCAACTGAGCACCTTCTCTGAGATGAGAACAGCACCTCTGCATGTGCTTTTCTGAGCTCTGGGCCCTCTGATGGCAGGTTTGCTCTCAGGCTGAGGTTTTATTTATGCAGATTTAGCCAGCATTTTGCTAAAATCTCATTCCTTCACAATGCTGTATGCTTCAAAGAGCATGTTTTTACAAGAAGTTCCCTTCATGCTCAGAAGTCTTGCTGAAAAAGAGGTTAATGCAGAATGAAAATCATTGTGACATAATGGACCTTTTAATTGTTATGAGACCTGCTTAGGGGCACGTATGAATAGGGCAGAGGAGTTGTGAAAGCTCCTTTCCTCTCCTTGACAAACTGCCAGAGGAAAGGAAGCATTTTGGCCTTGTTCAAATATTGTGCAGTCCATTAAAAAAGCTGAAATTCAGGGAGTATAAATGGAAGAGAATGGAAAATAATGGGAAGAGAAGATGTAGCCCAGATGCTTTACCATGGCGCTGAGTGTCTCCTCCCAGTCCGGCCTCTCCCTGGGGTGGATGCTCCTCTGCAGCTCTGGAACAAAGTCATCTTCTTCTGCATGGACAGAGGACTTCATCATTCTGCAAAGAAGGACAGAAGTTGGACATTCAGTGACAATTCCTAGGTAATCTCACATCCAGTCTGTTACAGTGCTCATTATGTGACAGCATAAAATGATTTTACACATCCAGAAATCCCACAGTGTCCTGAGTTTCTTCCACTTCCTCATTATACAAGCAGGACAAGAGTGTAAATCTGGCAGAGAGAAATTTGCACTTCCTAACCAATCAGTGGATAATTTTGTTTAATCACTGCACAATTTGCATGTCTCACAACACAGAAAAATGCAGAGGATTGATTTTCAATCCACTTCAGAAAAATGGCCCCTTTTGCCCAGGCAATATTTGCCCAGGCAAACAGCAAGAGAAACACACACTTTTAAGGACAAATACAGGTATTTGATTCCTCCTCCTTTCAGGAGGTTTTGCCTGAAGTGGAGATAACAGTTTCCATATCTTAGAGTCTGACTCCATATCCCAAGGCCTGATCCATCAGCTCTCATCCCTTCCTGATTCTATCTGAAGAGTGAGCACCTCAAATCAGCCTGATGTGACCAAGAGAAACTTTTCTTCAGATAAGGAGCCATCTTCCAAATCCCCTGTGAAGGTTATTCCAAGCCTGCATAGAGATCAGAGGCTCAAAATGAAAACTGAGAAAGAATTCATAAAAGCTCCTCAGCCCCTCCACATGACAGTACTCTGTAAATACTGTATCTATATTTTTTCACTTTCTGTTTGTGTAAATGTGCCTTTGCAGAGATTACAGCATAGACTTGAAAGTAGCAAAGTGTTCAAAGTCTAGTATCACCCATTCCCATTTCATTAAACATTATATTGAGGCAAGCTTTTATTCCCTTAATAAATGACTACTTATGTATTTAGGATAAGCATTTTGATAATCAGCAGTGCAAAGACGTGGACAAAAAGGGCTGGTTTCTAACCCTGCTGATCTATGCACCACTTGACTGAAACACGCCTGGTGAAAGCCATTTAATAAAACTCCTTTGCTTCAGATCCAAGATGTGAAGTTCTGAAACCCCAACATGCTGCTTGACACAGGGCCAAATCATTTAACTCTGCTTTGTTCTCTCCAAGAGGGTTAAGGATGAAGTAATTAACACTGCAGTTAATGGCATGGCAGGCTTAGGGGTTACAGCCCAAATAATTTCATGCCCAGCTCTGTGATCATATTTCTGTTCCAATAAAAAACACATCCCAGAGAAAATGAGCCTCAAAACCAAAAGTCACAACACCCCAGGGAAATGTTGCTCACTGAGTCTGTGTCACTCCTACCCTAAACATCAACCACTGCCCTCAGGTGGGAAAAAAATTCACCTAACTGGGGAAAGCTGCAGAGACATGAAAAAAACCTGCATGAGAGTGCCATGATTTAGACTACAGAGGTGCAATGTCAGCTCAGAAGGAAGACTCACACCTTTGCAATAGGTGTTTAAAAGAATTTGGGGGTTGAAAGACAGAAAATTTGCTGCTTCAATTCTCCTTTGCACATCAAGAGGAGGAGACCTGGCCTCACCGCACCAGCTCCATCACAGGAGAGGTTCTCCACTTAATTTAAAGCAGAGAAAACCAAGTTGCACACCTCAGAAACAAGACATAAACCAATCAAAAAAAAAAAAGAACCTCAACTTTTTAAATAATTTTGAAAACAATATGATTTTTAAAAAAGTTCAAGATGTTGGGGTTTGACCATATTGCAGCTGAATAAAAAGATTCTAAACAAATTATCCCACAGCAGCATCAGTCTAACTCCCTGAGGTGATGGAATGGAAGGAAAGGTGATGTGATAAAGACCCACCTTCTTTAGCAGCTAAAGCTGCTTATCAAAGTGCTTCTTATCACAGCTTATCAAAGTACTTCCTCAGTATGAAGTCTTGAAAACAACTGGACTGCATTTACATCTTCCTCAGCATTTGGGAGTACAGCTGGATTCACTACACAGCTTCGAAGGCTTTCTGACAATCTCTGCCAGATTTCTCCTCTGAAATTCATTGTCTGAAGAGGTGAGAGTGAATGCAGAGGACAGTATGTCCTATTTTAAATAATCCTTGGAATCAAGGAGCATGTTCAGGATCTGTATCCTCACGCTGGATCAACATGGATGTCACAGCACCCAAGTCTTTTTATCACACTCCAATCTATCCACTCACATTATTTCTTTAATCTATGTCTATAAAACTTCCACGATGAACTCTTCACAAACTCTTCCCACTGAGATCCCAAACTGCAGTCCCATTTTTCTTCCTGTGAAGGTGTTCTGGACTTGGTCACAACATCACAGAAACATGGGAAATGATACTGAAGATTTTTTCTCTGACACAGTTATCAGTGGTTGATAACCATCTGCGCAACCTTATTAATTTTTAACAGCCACTATTTAATTCCATGCCATCTGAGACAGAGAGCAAGGAAGGCTGAAGATGCTGCAGGTAATATTAGTCCTTTAAGGATTAAGTCTAGTGGCTTTTTCCTGACCATCAGTGGCCTAGATGAAGGAAAATAACTGTGAATTTGCAGTAATGAAGCAGGCAGAGAAGGGGCAGAAAGGGGCAGGAGCAGGAAGAAAAGCAGTTTCTGAGCACACTCTCCTTTTTACAATGTTCCCTTCAGGCATGTAAAACCTCAGAGCAAAAGCTGGGGAAGGAGCTTTCCTACCAGCCGGGCATAGGGAAAACCCTGGCCTCACCCTAAGACAAGCTTCGAATATTATCTCTAAGTATAATCACATTCACACTTTTTTACATGCATGTGCATTATGTATATTTGACATTATTTTAATGTATATAAAAAATAAATAACACAACATACACATGTCTGATTCACCACACATGTCAAGCTGTAACAAGACAAATTATCTTGTTTCTGCCATGGATTCCTTTCCACAGGAGAGGAAAACACCTCAGATCCCAGGAGCACTTACACAAAACACTGACACATGGATCTTGTAAACACTAAAGGCCAAACCAGCTAAAGGAGCTGCTCTAGAATGGCTCCATTTGGATATAGATAGATATAGATACAGATATAGATATAGATATAGATATAGATATAGATATAGATATAGACATAGACATAGATAGATATAGATATAGATATAGATATAGATATAGATATAGATATAGATATAGATATAGATATAGATATAGATATAGATATAGATATAGATATAGATATAGATATAGATATAGATTTGAGGAAGATGTAAATGAGTGAGAAGTCACTATAAAATTTATAGTGACCGGCCATTAGAATAGAAATAGAATTTTATTTAAAATGCCACTACTTCAACCTCTCAGCAGCAATGAAATGTGACTGTTATATTAATAAAAGTTCTGGTGTACAGAGGCCATTAAGCAATTCCTCTGCAGATGAATGAACCCTTCTTCATTGTAAATTGAGAACCAAATGTACTGGAACAGATGTTTACAGGACATTTCACAAAAGGCCCAGCCCACTTTCACACCCACCTTTTGAAGTTCTCTAGTAGGTCAAGTTGATTAATTTAGCTAGAACTTGCATATGTGTACATGACACAACTGTACTGAGAAAACACCTCATGCCTTTTTCTACCTCCTCAAATCCAATTAGCTGCTCTCATAATTTATAGAGATATCAGGAATTAAAACCCTCTGGTGCCTTATTAAGCATCAAGTCCTGCCTGCTCACACCAAGTTTTGTCACAGGCCAGGAAACGTCTCACACAACCAATGTGCTGACCCAGCAGGAGCCTGGCATCACTGGGAAGGTTCCAAGGTACCAAACAACTGAACATTTCTCCCAGCCATCGAGGAAAGGAGGGAGGATGGAAGAGGAGAAGCCAGCACTGTCCTATAAAACAAACCCTCTGATTGCTTCCTTTGCTCCAGGAACAGTTCTGTAGGTACACAGTAAAATCAACACCAAGTCACCTTCAGTAAATCTCTAAATCTGAAAGCTGCAAAAAGCAATAGATTCACCTTCTTTTTTCCTACCCTTCCACCATAGTTCTGGCAACCTCTTGTCCCACCTGGTTCTGTTTTATGTCTCAGCTCAGTAACATCCATCTCCAAGTACATAAGTGAGTACAGAGAGAGATGCACTCCACATTCTGGAAGGGACTGGAACATGGAACTAAGAGATCTGTGCAACTGGGCTGTAAGAATCTGCATTCAGGTCTTGTATAACTGGCATTTCTTTAAGCATTTTATGAAAATAGTAAGTTCTTGGAATATTCAGCTTTTACAAGCTCAGAGACATGTTCTTTGTTATTAAAAACTTTATAAAAATAATCATAGAATCCTCATGCTTTTGCAAATATTTTCTGCACAAACCTGCTCTTTTATTTGGCAACACATAAAAGATGTTGTTTTTGTAGGTGCCTGGCATTTTCTTTCAGAAGAACACAGTGACAGTCAATAAAAAATTCCTGTGGTATATGTTTCTCTCATCACTTTGCTCAGAATGAGAAAAAGAATTAGGAAATCACTGAACAATCAGAATCACTGAGCCCTGGCTTGGATTTCTTTTGTCTGACTCAGGAACAAGCATTAAAGTATTGAAAAAAAATACCTCTAGGGAAAAGGGCATAAACCTCAATAAGAGGCTTTTATTACCATTTATTACAATTGACTGCTACAAGCAGCTCTAAAGCTGGAACACAGAAGGGAGATGGGAAAAGATGCTGCTCCTGCCTTCCTGCTCTGCTGAGGAGTCTGAATGTGGGCACATCCTCATGGGGCAGTGGGATGTCCTGCCTTGGGGCCTTTACCACTCCCAGTGGCTGCGGTGGGAATGATGCACATCCTACAGCAGGGCTCACCCTCGCTGCCTGCCTTCACCCAAGTGACATCAACAGGCACCTCTCATTAAGCTCTCAATCAGAAGCGGTTCCTCTGCAATCTCTTTTTATCTGTCTCGGTAAGACCAGGCTTTCCCCCAGCCAGCTCTTCTCAATGTCCAGCAAGTGCTATTCTGCCCCTTGCTGGCCCCTTCAAACCTCACCATCACACAAAGCCCACCCGCTCCCAGCTGATCCAAACCCGGCACACATCAAAAGTGGCCTCAAACTGTAAAGAACGACATAAATCTAATCCAAAGACATGTATTTGGGTTTATCTGGGGTTTGTTTGTAGTTCAGTGCCAATGCAAAGCCATAGCAAATTTAGTGTTCCCTCACAGAAGTATATCCTGGAAAAGCAATGTTTTCAGCACATGGAATGATCAAGAGCAATCACGTCATCAGGTGCAATCACGTCATCAGGTACAATCAGCCTTGAGCGCTGCTAAATGACAACTGTTCATAACATGAAACAACGTTCAGAACTTGCCCTGTCTCATAGCTGCTGAGCAGGGAAACCTTTCTCCAACTAAAACATTTGTATGGAGCCAGACAACCACCCAGAGCTACACTTTCTATCCATCTCACACCTTCTATCCATCAAATACATCCAAACTGCCTGTGTATGTGGTAATAGGAAAAAAATTTTGGTTGAAACCAGGAAAAACCCACCCCAAGCAGACTTGCTAGTGAATTCTTACAAGGAAATGAATGGAAGTTAACTCTGGGACACCAGAACCTGAATAGGTGAACAAATGATAAAAGATAAGCGTAAGCAAATAAATAAAGAGTAGCTCCTGTTACGCTGACTTAAATAAATAGTATGAAGTGATGGGTGGTTCTTGCATCATAATCACAACAGTCCTCCTCCTACCCTCCTATTAGCATTGCACTTCAGTAGTATCAAAAGCAAACAAGAGGCTGTTCAGTCCTTTCTCCATCTAGAAATCACTACTTATATATTTCACTATTGTTATCACTATTGGATAGCTCCTGACCAGCTAAATGGAATTAAATGGACGCCTCCAACTGCAGCAAGCCATCATCAGGGACAGATTTATGCAGGTGGGGGTCACATGGGCAGGGAATGTGCAAAGCCACACTGAAATTAATTCTCAACAGCAGAGCCCTGAATTCAAATGATTCCTAATTCCCTGGGATCACACACCATTGGGACAGATCTGCCCTGCCACCCCTCTGCATGGGCGTTTCTGATGCGGGGAATGGGAAGATGGAAGTGGAAGGACTGCAGAATACACAGAAAGGACAAGGAGAGGCAGTGCCTGAGAGCTGCAGACCTCCAGAGCACAGTGGTCAAACCTCTTGCAGTGTCTCAGAGCACGTTTCCCTTCAGTGACAACACACCCAACACTGATGAAGTCTTTCACAACCAGAAACAAACACGTTTACTTTGGCTTTTGGAATAATTTACAATTGTTAATTAGCACTTTCAGTGAATAATAAAACCCCCAATAACCAGCAAAGAGTTTCTCACTCTCCTCTGCCTAGCTCTCAAGGGTCCAGCTGCAGCCACTACTGTCACTTTTCCCTTTGACACCCACAGGCAGCATGGGACAAAGGCAACAAAGCTGGCACACACGGCTGCTCTCAATGGAAACCCTGCTGTTTGGTTTCCTGCTGCCTCACAGATGAATACAGAAAAACAATTAGCCAAGCTTTCAGTCTAATTTAGATGTATTTTTCTTTCTGGAGGGGAGACTGAGGATGGTGCAGATTTGGGAATGCCAAAGACCAGAAATAAAGAATAGTTTTGTTGGTTGTTGTTATTTCTAATTAACTGGGGTGGAAGCATCTGAAACACAAACATTTCCGGGCAAAATTATAGATCATATTTGTGGATTAATTTTAAAAACAAACTATGAAACAACAAACATAAGAATTACAGAAACAACCTGTAACTAAGGAGATTTTAAAACCAGAAAAAATTGCAACTTTTTAAAACAAAACATTTTAATTACATTGTTTCAAAATTTTGTAGGCTTATGAAACCTCCTTAATTTTATATCAGGTCAGACAAGAAAGTCTCTGAAATACCAACACAATGTTAAGGCAGACGGAAGGAGGAATAAAGAAAGAGGGAAACAGTGAACTATATACTCATAGTCAAGATTGAAAAGATACTCAAAGAACAGAGGCACTCACTAATACATTACAGGGGATAAAAAATATGAAAGGTGTTGAATTGCCTAAGCAGATGCCAGCAGCACAGTGCATGGAAAATCAAAAGCAAACAATGTTTCCTGTACCCTCAACTCCAGTAGAATGAGTCTGCATCCACCAGCTGCCTCTGTGCAAAGAAAATGAACAATTTCAAAATGTGAACATCACAGGAATTAACAGGTCCCTGACCACGGGACAAATCCTGCCACTAGAACGTGCCTCATTCATCCTGATCACAGAGGGATACCATGGGAGTAGCAGGAGTGCTTGGATGTAGTGCTGCTACATTGCATGCAGGAGGAAAGCAGAAAGGGATGCAATTACCCAGCCAGGACTCCAGAAAGCAAAGCTCACAAACGACTGGTGAGCTGTGTGCAGTGACTCAGCAGGAAGAAGGAAATAAAAAATAGATAGATAGATAGATAGATAGATAGACAGATTAGATAGATAGATAGACAGACAGACAGATAGACAGACAGACAGATAGATAGAAAGAAGACAGCAAATACACCAGCTGAAGACAGGAAAGTCTTTTCAATAAGGACAGGTACCACCAAAAAGTAAGTAAAGTAATATAGAGACAGAAGCAGAGCTCCCAGGCTGGAATTCTGACTTTGTGCTTGGAGCTGTCTCTGCTGCTTGTCCATTCTGATCCCTCCCAGCATTCCTGAGCAGGCAAAGGAGTAGGAAAGCCTGGCTTTAACACCTGCCTCCCAGCAAGCCAGGCTTGCTGCAGAGGTGCTTTTCTTGGTGAGCCATGTGAGAGGAAGCTACAGCCCAGCCAGAAGTTAGGAGAGTATAGAGCAAACAGAATGCCAGCCTGAGAAAGCTAGGGAAAGGAGCAGGAGTGTAACAAAGCAGGAGAGTCAGCCTGCTGCCCTGCCAGGCCCAGGAACATGGTCAGGACAGGAAGGTGACAGAGCATCCCTGCACCTCCTCGGCTGCCGTCCTGCACATGAGGCTGCACCTTCTGTTTCTCCAGGACAGCCTCCCAGGAGGGCTCTGCCATGACTGTTGAGGCTCAACAGCTCCTCCTGGAACCATAAGATTAAATGTAATCTGTTACACAGAGATAACATGCTCCAGCCACATGGATGAACAAGACAAGCTGTGCAGATTTCACTGCTCAATTTAAACATATTCTCACTCACACTCTCCTTTGCAAACTTTTATGCAAATAGCATTTCAAGAACATTTAATCCTCCACCCTCCCAAATTACCAGAAGCATTGCTGTCCCTTCAGTCTGGAGCCCAGAGAGACCCCAAGGCACTGGGCGTCTGCCTGGCTCGAGCCAGGTGACATTCAGTGACATTTGAGCAGATGCTCATGTGCTCTGCAAGGCAGGAGAAGAAAGGAGATGTATCAGGTAACTGCAACTCCTTTCCATCATTTCTCCCTGGCAAACACAATCCCTTGAAAAGTGCTGTGTCTTATCTCTGCCTTTTGAATCTCACCTGGCCTGGCTCCATTTTGCATCTCTGCCACCATTCTGCTTCTGCACCAGTGTAATGAAAGAAGAGAGAATGCCAACAGCTCCTCTGTGCAGCAGAATAACTCTGATTAACTATGTTGACTAGAGCAGGGAACTATAAAATCAGAGGGCAGGGGAGAAAAGGGCAGCTGAAAGGCAACAGCACTAGGAATGATACTCTAAATGCTCTCCTTTGCCATCACACCACCTGATAGCCAACACAAGCTGTGAAAACTACTGAGAAAGTTAAACCCTGCAAGGCAAGGGAAGCTGGGGCTTCATGACTGGCACACTGAGTTACGTGTTAGAAGAGCTGGCAGTGACGACAAGGGGTCAAGGAGACCCTGGTCTGGTGAATCACAGGAAGCCACCCTGAGGACAATCACACCACCTGCAACATACTCCTGACATCTGTGTCAACATCCAGCCCCTCCAGCACCTCGGGCACAGCTCAGGGGACTCAAGGGGTTGGGAAGAACAAGGACAATCCTGATGAAAATACAACCCACCCCTTCCAACTCTCTTTCAAGAGACCAACAGGAATAAAATAAAATTTTTCCCTGAAGTAATTTTTCTACTTGAGAGAAAAGTAGCATGCATGCAGCTCTTCACAATTAAGTCAAAATGTTCCTGTAAAACAGCTATTTTTGTTACTTCTTCTTTAAAAATGATGTTAATAATACACAAGAAGACTCAGCATTGCCTTAGTCAGTGAAGCCTGGAATAAAACTCAAAGAGTGCTGGCTGCTGTCTGTCCTCCATAAAAGCCTTGTTTCCATAAAACATGACCATGGACACTTTTTAAGCCATGCTGACAACCTGTTTGCACACAAACGCTGAGGAACAACATTCCCCCTCCCAGGAGCTCCAAGAACACTGTGCCTTGGGGGAAGGAGTTGCTGGGAAGGGCTAAGGAAGCATAGGGTACATTAATTTTTTATTTTCAGTATGACTAAGGTAACACTTCATTCCAATTGCATCATAGTAGAGGCTGGAATATTTCACTGCTACCTTCAATTGTCTTGACTCATGCTGTCAGTAATAAAATACCCTCTTGGGAAAACAAATACACACACAAATAAAGCCTTAATGATTTGACTAAGTACCTATCAGTGAAAGCACACTGTCCATTATTTTGAAGGCATTCAAAAAGGTTTCAGGTGTGATGTGTTAGAGCAAGTGATGAAGGGATTTACAGCTTTGCCACTTTGACAAGGGAAAAAAAACAACCAACAAAATAAGAAAATGTGAAGCAGCGTTTGAAAACATTTGTCTCAAGCACCCAAAGCATCATCTGGAAGACGAAAGCATCTCTGTTTCACTGGCACTTGTGCAGAGCAGCATGATAATGAAGTGATTGGGCTATTGCCCTTCCCAAGGCAATGAGATCTTGCTGAAAGCTGCACACATTAATCTCAGTGCCCAGGAAAAGGGCACTAAACAGTGCTCTGCCAGCCTCTTCCCCCCTCTCTCAGTAACCAGGATCATTTTAGAACTGACACCTACAACAGAGACTTCTTGGTGCATAATGAGTAACTCAGCAAAAAGAGAAGGCTGTGAGAAAATGGGTAAAAATAAAAATATAGCGGACAAAGGAGTAAAATAACAAGATATAACGCAGACTAAGTGAATAGGGCAGCCTGACAGCAGCACTTCCAAAGACTCCTCGCAAGGATGTGGCTTATAGAGCCACAGAACAGGTAATGAACCATCCCAGTAAAGCACCTGCACCTTGCTCCCATATCACCCCCACGCTGTTGGAACAGTCAGAAAAGACAGTGCCTCCTGTCATCAGGGCAGGGAAAAAGCCAGTACAACAAAAATGAGCCTGTAACCACCCCTAAATCTGCTAGCCAAAGAGGACTGGGATTTCCTAAGGCATTATTCTAACGCAGGCATTAGAAATCTGACTGACCAGGAGCTGAGTCCCTCTCAGTTCATGGGAAGCTCACTCCCGTGCCAGGCTCCTCTCCCTGTTTCCCAGAGAAGGGCTGGTGGCTTCCCACAGGGATATGGCTTGGTGATCAGTGTCTCCCTCTCTGCTCCCGGGCAGTTTGCAGAGTGAGACTCTATTCCATGTGACAGCCCAAGCCACAGCTCCTTCCCTCCTCTCAGGCTTTTCATTCCCAGAGACAAACGAGCTCACTGAAATGCTCTCTGCAAACTTTAAGCAGAAATTGGGGTGGGTTTTTAAAATTTTTTTTTCCTTATTTGGAAAAACATTTCATAAACCATGAAGACACAAAACAGGTTTGGTTGGGAGGGAGCTTGAAGACCATCCAATGCCAGCCCCTGCCACAGACAGAAACACATTCCACTATCCCAGGCTGCTCCAACCCCTGGCCCTGGATAATTCCAGAGATGGTGCAGCCACAGCTTCTCTGGGCACCCTGTCCCAGGGCCCCAGAACCCCCACAGGGAATCTCTCCCCAGTATCCCATCCAACCCTGCCCTCAGCAGTGGGAAGCCATTCCCCTTTCTCCTGGCACTCCAGGATCTTCAATTTAACTATGGAAGTCCTTCAAGCCAAACCTAAGTGATCTCTAAGCTATGTAAGTGACCTCTTCAAGCTTGCTCTGCTTTATTTTTCTTGCAGTAACTGAACAGGCAACACAACCCAGACCAGATGCCTCCCATTATGGCATGGAAATCCTGCAGGAGAGAGCACAGCTAGTGAAAAATACAAACCTTTCTGCTCTTGAATAGAAATGGTTATCTTTTTGTATCCCCATTATATAATTAAAGATTTCAACACACTTGTTTTATTGCAAATGCAGCAGTAATTAAATATATTCTCTAAAAATAACCTGATTTTATTTTCCCTTGAAACAGATCCAGTGCACAGCAAGAACAGAAGATTTCCTTACACACAAAATGTGTCTGCAGATGAAGCTTCCAGCTAAGACTACACTCACACCAAGCCAACACTTCCCACTTTCCCAGCTCCCTCAAACAGCCAACACAACCCTTTGCACACAAAGCAACACAGCCAGGACTGGTGACAGGAACCAGGGAACCAGCCCCTTTCTCAGATCTGATGTCTGCCTTCCCCTGACACGCTGCCACACACTCATGCCTGCACACAGAGCCAGCCAGGGTCCATTCCCTTGGGTCAGCACCCTCAAGTAGCAAGAAGTATCACCGAGGTTCATGACAGTGGCAAAAGGTATCCCTCGGTGTGCTTGTTTTTCTTCCGGTTCTGTTGACTTGGAAAGTGTCAAACATCAGCGGGTGCTGTTTCTCTGATGTACTGACTGAGGAGAGTTTTAGGATAGCTGGGAAAGAGGGGATCTTTGGGAAAGGATATTTGAGAGACAAGACATCAATAGCCTTTTAAATACTTTATTTATAGCACCAGTAAAAGCAAGAATATTTCACCCATCAGAGAACACACCTGGACATACTCTAAGGTACTCATTGGCTGTTGGCTTCTTCTGAATTCCTTATTTCTCTGAAGAGAGCTGTATCCCAATTTTTAAGAAATACACATGCAAAGGTAAAAACAAGTGTGGGCAAACAACAAATACCCAGAAGGACCTGCAGTTTCTGTTTCAATATTCCCCCTCTCTAAATAGTGCTAAACACAGGAAAGCTTCTTCCCAAACCAGTATTTCCTGTTTGTTCCCTGTGCTGCACAGGTGACTGAGCTCCCTGCTGATCAGCACTTCTAGAACCTGATGGATGATGATAAAAGATCTTTAAAGCACCAGCTGCAGTAGGAACCTCAACACTCTGGCCAGAGCTTCCCACATAGGACTTGGCAGCCAAAGGGCACAGGGAGCTCAGCAGGTGACACCTCCAAACACAGCATCAATTCCACCCATAATTGCACAACTCCTTTTTACCAGGAGGCAGCAATCTGAGGTTATTTCCTACAAGCTTTCCTGTTTCTGTGCACCCAGACCTTGCTTTGTCCTTAGCAAGCACCAAGGAAATTCTGTGTCTGCACAAGAGAGAATGGGCCAAAAACCTTCTGTTCTTTCATGAGCCACTGGGGAATTGTCAAAAATGTCCCCTAAGCAGAGGCACATCCTGATTCAGAAAGGGGCCAGGTACTAATTAAACATCTGTGCATGCAGCAGCAAGGGTTTTACATCTCAGTGGTATCTGTTTCCAATGCCATATCCAATATCTATTCCTTGTTAACTGTAATCGGATCCAAAATCTCATTTACAATGTCTGCACCATGCAGAGCAGCACCTTTTCTCCTGCTGTCACCGTGGAGTTCGTGAAACATGTTACACACTTCAAAGTCAAGGTGGTATTTCAGTTATTTCAACAGCACACACAAAAATAATCAAAAAATACAGATCCAAGTTACTGTAATTTCCCTGTGGGAGGCACAGAATAATCCACAAGGCAGGGAACATTATTCCAGTGCCTCTTCCAGTACCTGAAACTCCTTCTTGACCCAGGCAGGAGGGAAGATGAGGTTACCTGCTTGTCCTCTGCAAATATTTATAAAGCCCTACACAGAGCAGGAGATACTGCCACAGAACCTCACAATTTTGTGTAAAGCTGTACTCAAAATCCTCTCCAAAGAGAACAAAAATGTGTTCACATTTAACAATACGCAATTTTATCTTGTTTACTCTACTCTTGTGTATGCACATAATTTTAGTACTTTTTAGTCCGTCTCAAAGGTATTGCATTCTCCTAACAGCACTGCATGGCAGCTCTGAGACAGGCTCTCTGTTTCACCCAGCTTTATCTCATTCCTTCATCTATCAGCTTCTCCAAAAGCCAGTCAGATCTGCCAATGCAGCACTTTTGAAGGAAGAATAGAAGAGACACTATTACCTCATATCACTCCAGATATTTTTTCCCTTCTGATATTTGGTTGTGCTATTTGTGAGGAAAATTAACCCCACTGTACAAAGATCCAAGGACTGAACACAAAGGAAACACATAACTGTTGTAAATTTCTGCCATGATGGTTTATGAAGAAGATGATGGTGAAGAACAGAGTTCACAGGGTGTCAGGAAGTAAGTTTATAAGGCATGACAAGAGTCAAATAAAAACCTGAAAAATAGTTTACCAAGTCAGCTTAAACTTTTCCCCTGTCAGTAATGTTTTCCAGCAATTTGCCATGGCAGCTAGATGGTGTGAGCACCCAAGTACATCATTTTATACCCTTCCTACTGCTCAAAGGAGCAGAAAGTGCTGCAAAGGTCCCAGGAGGAGGTTCTCACCCCATGAACCAGCAGGATGTGCTTTCATCATTGTTCTAAAGCCACTGAAATCCGTAATTTTAGAGCATTCCTCATGTGCCATTAAACCTTTCTCCACAGAATCCAGAGGAAAAGTGCACTGTAAAATCCCTAAGTGGTACCACACTCTCTCAAAGGGTTGTGCTCCAGGAGGTGGGCATTGTTCTGAAGCACACTGCTGCTAGAGCACAGGGAACAGAGCCATTGCTAACCCATGGAACCATTCATTCTGCACAAACACATTCCTTTTTGGGTCCTCTGGCTGCAAAGTAACCCATCCTGGCTTTCTGAACCCACACAAAACTCACCTTCACAGCAGCAGGTTCAAAGCCCTTTTCTCCAGCCCCAGAAGCCAGCCCTTGGTGCCTGCAGCCGACGGTGACTCAGCCACTGGTGCTCAGGGCTCAGCACCAGGAGCCAGAGCAGCAGCAGCTGCATTCCAGCTGGCATCCCTGCCCCTGCTGCTCCTCACACAGGGTCCTGCAGGGCCTGAGAATGCCCGGCCCTGGCTTTGTGGGGCCTTCATGGCTGTTCTTGTGGCAGCGCAGTCAAGTACAAATTCCACTGCTCACTGACTGCACACTGGCTTATCTGAAACAAATTCACAGCATTTGTAACCATTCTTGCTGCCATTCCCCAGCCAAACCAGACACGAGAAATGAGGAAAATCAGAACCAAGGAGCTGAATTCAATAGTCCTGGAAGAGAAATCTTTGTCTTCACAGTCCTGTGGCCAAGTGGCTCAGATGTTCCCTTGCCAATGGTTCCAACCTGAGCACTGAACTGAGTAGCAAAGCCAAGACTAGGAATTATGTTGACTGCACACAAAACAGCTGTGCAGACCCCGAAAATCCCACAGTTCTTGCTGAAGGGACAGTGACAGCAGCAGCCAAACACCTTCTGTCTACCAGCCCCAAATGGAGAGAACAGAACAACAAATAAAAGGAGTTTTGCCTTTTGTTTGTGAATTTTGGGATTTAAAAGTGTTTTGAACACTTATTTTAAATGAGCAAAGAGGTGATCCTGAGACTAAAAAGCAAGAAAAGGTATTGGAAAAGGTCAGCATAAACAGGCTCCATAAACACTGTATTCAGGGTCTGTCAGCATCTGGAATTATTTGTGAGTAGGCTGTCCCTGAGAAGTCCCACATGTAGTCAAGCACTGAAAAGGGAGAATGTGCTCAAACCCAGACACATTAGCTGGAGAAAAGGTTTTTGTGAGATTCATATGTCTCCAATGTTTTTTCACTGGAAGGTAGAGAAAAGCTGTATGATTTCTGCAAGTCATCAGTCCTGCACACAACAGAAGAAGCAACATCCCTGACAAGGTTTTACTGCTCCAGAACTAAGGAAAAGCCTTTTTTGTCAACTGCAGAGACACCATTGGGAAACTGGGAGAAATTAATTAAAAAATGAGGTATGGACTTTGCATAGAAAGGGCTGTAAGCTGGGTAGATGTCCAGGGAGATCTAACACAGAGATTCAGGCAGGTTTCCATGAAGCATGTGACAAAACTGTTAACACCACAACAAGGATAAAAACACTGCATATTAAAAGCTCAGGAGCAGAACACAGCTTCACAATCACTTAGTTGGAGTTTTGGTTCATTCTGTGCTGCTTATATATAAACATATATACGAAAGAATATACGGAACTGAGAAGAAACTGACAGTTCTCCTTTTTCATTTTGGTTCTGTTTTAAGGAAAAAGATTCCCGTTTTGCAGTCAGAACCAATCATGGATGTTTTTATAAGCAGGGGAGAAAATATAACTCAGGTGTCCATCTGCATTCCTAAACCAGACCATGAAGTGTCTAATTTTAAAACAACGAACTTCATTAGAAACAGCAAACTTCTTTAGGGTGAAGCTGGTAGGGAAAGCCAAGGTGAGGAGGTAAGGAAGTTCCAAGTCCTCCAGGCCACACTGTGCCCTGCACACCACATTAACTGGGAGGAAAGGGAAGGAATTGGTATATCTAACATGGTTTTTTCCCTATAAGAACTCCACTTGAGGTGCTGGGAGCTGTCACAGCAGTTTTTCCAGTAGCATAATTATGTCCCTATGAAACTTGTTTCCCTCTCCAGAGTCCTGTGGGGGGAAGGAGGGGGTGTTTGTCTTTTCCTTCTTCTGGCAGCCTCAGCAGCTCTGCTCTGTTTCCCAAATTCATGCTGGCTCCAAGGTTGCAGATGGAAGCTCAGCTCCTCCATCATCTCAACACATCCCATAAAGAACAACTCTGGGCTTTGCCAGAGCAGCACCCACACATGAGCAGCACAGCTCTGATACTTTCACAGCTTCCCAGGGGGATCTGAGGATCAGATATGGAAGCGGCCAGAGGCTTGGTAATCTTTATATTGCTCCTGCAAAAAGCTATGAGCAACCATGACAGTACTAAACAAGCCAGTTTGTACATGAAAAAGGTCAGTGCAGCTTTGGTTAACCTTCCGGGCACAAACTTAATGGCTCTTTGCAACCACAAATACCAGGATTTAAGAACAACCATCCTCTGAAACTGCTACCTGGTGTGTGTTGGCCTTGCTTCCCCCACCGTTAATAGGGAACAGAAATTCCCAGCTCATGAAAGTCTGTGTTTCCGTGTGTGGCCAGAAGCAGCTCCCCTGCTTCTGCTTCCACACAGAGCTGGAAAAGTCCCCTTTTAAAGGAAGCTGTCATCACTGAGCATCAGATGAGACCCTGCAAGATGAAGACATCAGCATAGTTTCCTCTTCTTGCTCGACTTTTCACAAGCCATGCCTTGTTTCAAATTCCAAGTCCTCCAGCCAGCCTGCTCCCCTTTCAGTGTTCCAAATGAGACCAATCTAACTGCAGAAAAGGCTCAGATCTGCTCCTACCCTCTGGCTGTTCCCCGGGCTGACACCACCAAGAGCTGGTTTCGCAGTAGATTTTGCTAATGCAAAAGTACGTTTAAGAGGAGTCACTGATTTTATCCTCACAGGAGAGTGCCCAAGTATCCAACACCTGGTATCAGATTTGTTAGGACACATGCCCAAGGTCAAAACCCACTTATTTCACCTGTAGCAAGGGGTTTCCTGGGTGCTCGGTGCTATTCGAAGTTCTACTAAAGGAAAACATTAAGATCTTGTCCTGGTGCCTCTTCCCATCACTCCAAATTACGAGATTTGCTCAGAAACTGTGAAAAAAAATGTACCAAGTAACTGCCTGTAGTTACTTAAATAAAAAGTGCTCTTTTTATTGACCTTTTGACTTTCAATTGCATGGACTTTGGGTTGTTAGAAGATTTCTCCTAGCACATCTTTATTAGAACACAGATTTTTAGAGAACCACTGTAGGCATATGCACTTAAAATAGTTAAATATTTTATTTAACTAATTTTTTTCAAAAGCATGGCATGCACTGGCCCAGCACATTAACACTCCAAAAACAGAAACCAGTGACACTGCAAAGAGATACAATGCACATTTACAAATTATATTTATCTCATACCGCATGCAAAGCTATTCCACTAAAGTGTCAGTAAGGGAAAAGGCACAGAGAACAGCAGACTGAAAAGGCTTGGAAATACTGTATTTTTTAGTTCTGAAAAAGGTTTGTGTCATATCTTATGTTTCACTTTTAAAAGGACAAAGCCTTCAGAAATACACAAATGAAAACAAGTGGCCAGAGAACCAAGCCTGTTTGCATGATTAAAATACTCCTTAAGGACTGAAATCTCATCTGCCACATTCCAGTCCTGAACAAGGTTTGGAGCACTAATTTATAAACATTGGAGTGAGAAAGGTTGAGAAATCCTTGACTATTCAATAGCCCTGTGAGTAGGAAAATCTGTTTAATGCACAATGAAAGGGAGAAAACGCAGCCTGCTGGTGTTCATTAGTGTCACACTTGGAACAGGGACATGCACCCAAGTGATCTGGAGCTGGTGGAAAGTCACAGCCACAAAACTGCTCCTTCCAAGGGTGGCTAAATCCCACCATGGCTGCACACTGCACTAAATCCATCTGCCAGGAGAAAGCAAGCACCACCACTGCCCGTGTTATCAGGTCTTTGTCCAGGAAAACATCATCTCTTAATCAAAAAAAGCCACAGGATCTTAAACTGTCATCAATGCTAATGAACAAGGGCTTCCTGGTCTTTAACATTATGGGAAGTATCAGGTTAGAAATCCTTCCCCAAACTGGATTAACTGCAGAATTTAGACCTTCGAGGAACCTCAGCGTGAACCCAGAGTAAGTGTGCAACCCAAGGAGCAGCAATGCTCTGTCAGCTCTGGATGCTGCAGGAGTTAGTCAGGTGTGGAACCTGCCAAGGAGAGGCAGGGAGGGCCCAGCCCTCTGCCATAATCTGATACAGATGATCCAACAAATGCAGCCTGTTCCTGGACATGCCTGGCTCAGCCCAGTACAGCCACTGCAACTGGCCTCTAGCACTACAAAGCTCCTCAGACCAGACTAAAGGAAAACCGGAACAGATCTTTTAACAAGCACTGCACTTTTACTGCTGTTTTACCCAGAGGAGGAACCAAACTAGTTTAGATGTGGATTGTGTAAGGAAAGGCAACTGATGGAAAAGCATTACCTCCAAGGTGTCTCCAGAGGTGCTGGAATAAGTAATTCCACAATCACATTCTCAGAAGGAGTGAACATGGGGTGTAAGAGAAGCTGGAATATAAATGGCACTTTAAAGCAAGGTACCAAGTTCAAATTCCTGCCCTCCCTCTCCTGTCATCTCCACTCTAAATCATAGTGGATATTCCCATCAGCAAAAGGAGAAGCTGGGAGTGTGAAATGCACCCAGGTGCTGAGGGTTATACTTCAGCTTCTTTCTGAAACCCTACTTCAGGCAAGTTTGCAAGCTCCTGGAACAGAGCACAACAACAAATACACAAGAGCGAGCAGCTGAAGCTGCACCACTCCATCCTAAGGAGCTGAGTGGAATTCTAGAAATGCCTGCTCCTTCTCAGCCTCTGCCACTGCATCCCATCACTATTCCCAGTATTCAAAAAAACACATGGAAGGTGCACATCTGCCTGGTTTTTTCTTTTTACATGAAAAGACACTGAAGCCTACCTGGCTCTGGCTCAACAGCTAACAAGCTGCCTGCTTTGGTCTTTATCAAGACTGGGAAGCTCAAATCCCATCCCATGTCCATCACATCCACCATTTCAAACTCACTTTATCTCTCCTTTTCACCAGGGATTCTATGGGCTTTTTTCCCTCTTTTCTTCAGGCTGATAACTGAATGGAAGCTGGGAATAACGTTCTTTTTTTCAACACAAGTGAAAACTAAGGGATTTCATTCCCTTTAATGACAACTCTCAGGAGCAGAATATCAAAAGATTAAACTGTAGTCCCTGACACCAGAGCATGAAGTTTTCGTAAGTATCAAATAATGAGAAACATGGTTCAACACAAAGAAAGATTAAACCAAAAAGCTCGACAAAGCAGGATTAAATTATTTTTTCTGTATTTTTTATATAAATACTGAGGATATGTCACACAGGACATTGTTACACTAGTTGTTGCAAAAAGACCCAGGGGAGCCAAGGACATGCTCACTAACGGTGTGATAAAATTGTCCCCTCCTTGCATAAGACAAAATGCGGGTTTTTTTCCATGGAAAGCATCTGGGGGAGCCGGAGCCTGGGAAAGCTGTGTGCTGGAGCTGGAGGGCATGCAGAGGTCAGGAGGAAAGGCAGCTCAGCCATGAGCAGTGGGCATGCTGTGACACCCAAGTCACCCCGAGCTGCCTGTGCCAAGCACTCGTTCTGAACATCAAAGCCCCAGCCTGGCTCAGAAGGCGCTCCCCATCCTGGGCACATACACAGCTCTACCCCTGTCCTCCCCAGCACGGCCCTGGCATGAGCTCAGCACTGCTGCTTCCTGTTCCTCTGTCCTCCAGCCCCACCGTTACAGGTAGGGCAAGGACTCTGCAGCCCTCCTATGTGCCACTCGGAAAAGGATGGTTTTCCTCAAGAAAATCTGCATCAGCACAGCACATTCACTTTGACATCAATAACCAGCAAACTCCCCGCACTCCAAGCACAGGAGTGAGAGCAGGAAGTTTAAAATACTCCTATAATCCTGTTAAATGCAAGCTTTGCTTCTAAAAAACAATACCAATTTTATCTCTGTGCTGAAAGGCAGGACATGAGCAAGAGATCTGCCTTCACAGAGCCAACCATAATAAGCTCATCCTGAGTTCTGTCATACTCTAGATTCTCTGCACAAGTGACAAAAAAGGGGATGTCACTGCCACAACTAAAATCTGTTTAATCTGCAGGCTTCATGGATAGCAAGATCATTTGGAAGAGAACTGCACAGATTTTATCAAACCACTGCTAAACTTTGTCTTTCTTCAGCCAGAAACCTCATACTGCACATAATGACATTGCCAGCTTCTCACAAATACCAGAGCTTTCATTCCTAAAGGAATTCACACCAAACACAAATCCTGTAGTTCCTATTTACAAAATCCCCTCTGGCAAGCATATGGCTCTATCCTTGGGTAACAATATATTGCCAATATATTGCATTTTGTGCTTTTTCCATGACAAAGGAAGCTGGGGAGTGTAAAGCCTTCGGCATTAACACACTAGACACAGTAATTTTTAAACACAGTTTTGTTTCCAAGTAATTGGAACCAAAATTTTCCAACTACCTTTCTCAGAGTCAAACAATGAGCAGATATCCAGCAGCAGCTTTCCTAAGGATAAATACTTCGATAGTGAAAGAAAACATAGACAAATTCAAAGAAATTTTGCAGTACTGATGTGAGCTACTCTCCTTCAGTTTCTGGCAGTGTAAGTAAAGTAGGAGGAGTCAGCCTATATTACCAAGACTTTGGTGATAATGCGTTAAACAGCGAAAAAAGAACCTGCTTCTCCAGCTTCTGACACCTTCATAAATAATTTCTGGTGCAGTAAAACCACCTTGATCTGTAACCCAGGTAGGTGGTAACAGCAAATTTCAAATTATACTAGGTCTACAGCTCTCTCCTTTCTTTCCTCACCAGTAAATATTTATTCACTCTCAGCCCTGAAGTAAAAAATCCCAATTGAACTGCGGCAGCATCAGGCATAACTCCTATCAGGCACAGCACAAACCAGAGCCCAGGGTAAAGGAGATGTTTTGCCCTGAAGATAATCAGCACTGCCTCATTCCACAAGAATTTTAACACACACATGATAACCTGCCACTCCAGTACTACTGCTCCTAAATCCATATCCCATCACCAGCTCTTAGTTATCCATTAGAAAGGGAAAAAAAAATACACTCAGCACAGAGCCCTTGTGATTATTGCTGCTTTCACACCAAGTACACACTGTGCTCCTCTCTGCTATGCACAGGATATAGTACATTTTTAACAGACAAAAATGCATTTTCTGGCATGCTGATAACCGTATTCTACACACTTCACCCGCAAATGCCTTAAGAACTGCTGTCACAAAAAGAACTGAATGGAAAATTAGACTTTGCTTTCTCCATGCTGGTGAGAGCTACACACCAGTAATGCGGCTGAAGAAGGCAATTAACCTTTCTCCATTCAACCGCCCAACCACTTAAGACACACAGTCATTCACATGGGTTAAAAAATACAGTAGATATTAAAATGAACTTGCATTTGCTGGGTGGAAACGCCACGCTTGCCTTCCTTAATCCCGCTCTACATTTTTATTAGGCATCGCCGTCTCTGACGAGGTGTGAAACAGTTACATCCCTCGGAGATGCGGTCTCAGCACGCCATTGATGAGGGTTAGAAGAAAGGAGGGGAAGGGAGGCTGGTCTCGGAGGAACGCCCGGAGGGTACGGCTGGCACTGACCTGTGCGATCCATCGAGGCCGCTCCCGGCTCCGGCGGCGCCCGCGCCGAGCGCGGCCGAGCAGCAGCCGGGGGAGGCGGCAGCGCCAGCCCCTCCCTCCATATTGCGTGTACAGCACACAGCGAGCACAGAGCAGAGCACAAACACACACACACAGAGCGAGCACAGTGCACAGACACACACACAGAGCGAGCACACAGCACAGAGCACACACACACAGAGCGAGCACAGAGCACAGAGAAAAAAA
>VWYI01047906.1:164209-185275 GCA_013399455.1 Anthoscopus minutus
AGAGCACAGTGCACAGAGCACACACAGAGCGAGCACAGAGCACAAACACACACACAGCGAGCACAGAGCACAGACACACACACAGCACACACACGCACACAGAGCGCACACACAGCCCGCACACACACACAGAGCACACACACACAGAGCGCACACACACAGAGCGCACACACACAGAGCGCACACACACAGAGGGCACACACAGCACACGCACACACACAGCCGCGGGAGCAGCGGGATGGAGCTGCCGGGGGAAGGAGGCAGCAGCGGCCGGGCAGGGGCTACTCCCGCGCCAGCCCCGCCGCGATGCTCCGGAGCCCCGGGTTTAACCCCCTCAAAAAGGGGTGTTTATAAAGAAAAAGCACAAGGCAGCTCGCGGGTCTGGACCCCCATCCTGCCCTCCGTCAGCAGCACCGATTCATGTTTTCCTAAGGCTGCTACAGGCATTTCAGCTGTAACCCCCTTCCCAGCTGCAGAAGGAAAAGGCATCTCTTGTCCTGAGCACCTTCATCCCTGTCCTTCGGATCCACGCAGGGATGTTTTCTCCTTTTCTGCATGGTCTGACCCCTAAATAACACTTAAACAAATGACCAATAAGAACCATACGAGCAGGAGTTATTTCCAGTTCTGCCAACTGGTTAACCTTGGATATATCACATAAATGTGTTTGCTGTTCTGCTTCCTCCTTTTGGAAAACAGGGTAACATTTACTGCGTTCCCAGAGGAGATTTATAAGCCTTAATTTATTTCTTTGTTTAAGCAGCCAATTTGAAAAGGAGCTGTGTAAAAACTGCTATTACAATTTCTAGTTCATACTCTAGTTCATTCTCAGAAATGAGAAATAATAATTACAATCCAACTTCCAGGTGTCATTAAAAGACTGAAATCCTTCACCGACCACCAGCGCAGCAGTGAGGATGAGCTCTCCATCTGAGGCACTGAGATCTAGCAAATAAGAGGAAAGCCTGGATGATGGATGACCCCTAGTCCTGGCCTGGCCCTAAGCTTGTTTTGTGACCTTCAAGTCATTTTAATCTTTCTGTAGGTAGAAAATGCAGAGCTGTTCTCAGTTCTGTGAAATGGCCCAAGATTTTCTGTATTGTCATCACTGCTACTCCTGCCTGATGCTCAAAGGTGCAAGCTAGAATTTGAAGCAATACTGGATAGCAGCCAGCCGCAGCCCATGGAAACTCCAAGCAAAATCGAAAGGTTTTGCACAGAGCTCCTTTCAACTCAGTGGGATGCTGAGGGGTATCAGCGTAAGTGAAGATTTTGGGGGGCTGAAATTCTGTATGCTTTCTGGATGCAGCAAGACACCAAGTTCAGAAAGACAAAAAGATTTCCAAAACAACATCTTTTTGTTTAAAAATCAACAGAAGAGGCTGCACAACCCCAGATTATACAGAACAGTCTGTATAACTGTTCTTTTTTAGTCTGTAATGATTGGATCAGCACTGCTTGCTAAATGCTGTATAACCAAGTGACAATAACCCCGTTCATCAGCCCTGATGCCTAAGGACACAGCCAGGCCAAGCATGAGCTCAGCACTTACAGAAGACAGAGAAGATTCAAGCTTGGCAAAGCTGAGCAAAGTCAAACAGGTTATACTCGTTCTATGCCTAGAAATCTTAATGATCTTTCCAAATCCCTCTTTCCCAATGCTAATTTTTCTTTGTTTCACCAAAACAGACATGCAGGAATGGGATAACCTAAAGACAGAAGAACTTAATAGGAAACAACATGTCCATTTAGGAAAAAAAACTGTTCTCATTTTGCATCAGTGCCTGCTGGGCTGCAGGAGCTGTTTAAACACCCTTCCTGCCCCTGGACCCCTCACCAGCAGCTCCCTGAGACAGAGACCAAGGGATACCGAGTGAATTCATCCCAGGGATTATAAACCTCAGCTGGTGGGCTTGACCTCTCTGACTTGAGTGGGGAAGTTAATTCAAATTCCAAGACAGGAGAAAAGAGAAGCACACTGAGAAGTGAAGAATTTGCATGAAGTGATGGGGACAGAGCCAGGGCAGAAGTCCCCAGTGGTCCAAGACCCCAAAGCATCAACAGAATGACAACACAAGATGAAAAACCCTGTGGAAAGTCTCCACCCAGGTGTACTACAACAAAATACTGCACCCTAAGGTGACAACAGATAGAAGATAAAACCTCTGTTTAAATGAGTGAAGCTAACTGCAGTTCCATAGATCCTGGTGAACAGTGTTCAATCCAAGCTGAATGAAACAGAACCAAAGCAAGATCAAAGCTGTCATTTCAGAAATTGATAAAGCATAAAAGCACAACAGACACTGTCCACACTGCATCTGCTACAGCTTAAAGTCTACTGCCCTGCTTAGATGAGTAGAAATAGCTGTGGGGAAAAATTAGGGAGATGTATTCATTACAGCTCCAGGAGAGTCTTCCAGCTACCTGGAAGCTATGACAAGCAAAGAGAAAGTGCATTTCAGTGCAGAGACACTGAGCATATGCAATCCCTACACAGGCAGGTGTTGGGGGCACCGCAGAGGATTGTGCCCTGCTGCTGCTTCCCAAGTTTTCATGCTAAGATCCCACCTCCAGCTCCTCTCTCCTCACCCAGGGCTACATGTTCTCCTGTACTTTAGCTGCAAACCTGCCAAGGCCAGGGCCTCCCTTGCTCTTTATCTGTACATTTTTCACTGCAGCACTGCCTTTTTGCAAGGCCATGGTTTGCGACTGTACAGCTAAAAAGTAATAAGGAATTTGTTTCACAGCTAACTAAAATTCACCAGTTCTTAGGAATACTACTGTGCATGTGCAACAGTCACATTTGAAAAGGTCTTTGATGTCTCTTAGACAACCAGGCTCAAAACTGCTATAGTTTGATATAACTATAACCTGAGGTTTCCTTCACATGAGCTGCGTTCTTTCTGCTGGGGGTAAGTTTTGGCAGTCAGGGATCATTTTTGTAATACAGACAAGATCTCTCTCCAGTCAGCTTTGCTTTCCCCTCTATTTAGGGCTTGAATTATCACAAAATTAAACCAAAATTAAAAGTGAAAGTCAAATTAGGGGTTTGTTGCTGTTTTTTCAATTAGAGCAGAGCAGACAGGTATCAATAACTGCAAGCTTTAATTTGCTGTTAAATTAGCACTTAGTGTGGAAACATTTTATCTCTTAATCCTTGGAGTAACAGGGAGTGGCTCAGAATCAAATTCAAAACAAATCTCCTACCTGGAAAGCTGCTCTATGACACAGCTGCACCCACGACCGAATTATTTAACTTCAGGTTGATAGAGCTAACATGGGTAATTTGATTACATGACTCAGCTTTCTACCACCTAAATAAACTTTGGGAAACAGCAACTCCAGACAATTCTCTCCTAACAGAATTTTCTGTCAACCACTTAAGGAACAGGATTATGCAATTCTCTACCACTTCTCACCTCTGCCAGTACTTTCTTTCCACGTTTGATAGGTTCTCTCTCTCTTCATACACTACTCCATTTAAAAAGATAAAAGTGCCAAGCAAGAGAGGATATTAAATATAACCTCTTCAATTTCTTGAGGTTATCTATGCAGAGAAAGACCAAGGATGCTGCAAGCCTTCCTCCCTTGGTCTTTGCATAATTTTTCATGAAATTAAAAATGGATTGTCATTAATAATGTATGCATGATAAGACACTGTAGGATCGCTTTTGTTTCCAAAAGTAAATTAATTTAACATTAAAATAGTTCAATGTTAAGATACACAAATTTTTGAGTAAATTATTTGAAGCACCACCATTCTTGTAGGGTATTTTACAACCACATTTTTAGCTGAGATGCTGCTCAATATGCACTGAAGCAAGTTCAGGAAACAAAGACCAACTGGACAGCTAGAACCAAGAAACTAAATTATTTAAGAGAAAAGCTTGCTGTTAGCCCAAGTTGAGAACTATTTAATTGCTTATTAATTATATAGGTCACAAACTGCTCTCTCCCGAGGATTATGCCAGGACATTTGCCTCCCTCAGCCACTGAGCACAGTTGTTCAGGCCTGTTTAATGTAATTTCATACAAAAAATAGTGGGATTATACAGGAAGGACTTGGTGAATCACAGCACAAGAAAAAGAAAACCAGGCTGCACTTTGTGACTGACAAACATATGCAAAAGCCTTTCAAGCTGTGCCCACATCAGAGGCTCCTCAGGAGACCTGAGACCAACCACAGGGCTGGATGAGCCTCTGAAGGGCTGTTTGCAGCTGTGCTCCCATATGAAGGCGAAAGTGATGAGCAGGCACCACCCAATCCCTGTCCAGAGGGACATTCCTGCACATTCTCCTGTGCAAGAGCTATGCCAAAGGCTCCACATTAAATACAAGTGTACTGCCACTGCTGCACACCTCCCAGTTCATCATCTTAAAGGCCACAGCGATGCTTTATTGCACCTCCAGGCCAGTTACTGCATCTCCACACTGTAGAAGCCCAAGGGCCTGCCAACGGGGTTGATCCCTCAACCCTTCAACCCTGGAGTAGAAACAAAGGAAGAGAGACACTTCTCTGAGGTTAGGGTCAGACGAGCCTCCCTCCCAGAGTCCTCTGCAGGTACATGTGAATGTTTTAAGTTCTACTGGTTCATACAGTTAAGTCCATCCCTGTTCAGCCCTTGTTCACCTTATTTGTAAGTCCTCCAGAATGTTCTCCCTTCCCTCTATCTCCATTGGCCCCAGTTTGGTGCACTGGTTTCCTGTCCCTAACCCTGCCTCTGCACCACTTTCCCCTGTTCCCACTGGACTCTGATCCTCTGATCTGCCCCCTCTTACCCATATATAACCCTGGACCCTCCACCCAGTTTTGTCTTTGTCTGTGGACACTCCTCAGCCAACAAACCCTTCCTGGAGCACTGTACAAAGACCACATCTCTGTCATCTGCCTAAGGATTTGGTTGTGCACTCTGGGCTGAGGAAGTGCTCAGGCCATGTTGTTGCACGACAGAACACCAGACCTCTGTCCTGCTCATTACTTGGTACAGACCTTGGGTTTGTGATGCCCAACCAATCTGCTGCAGATGTGCAGGTGTGTTACTGATTTCATAAACTGCAGAGCATATGTGTTTATTAGGGAAAGGAGAGGAGAAACAATTCAGGAGCTCAGTGAAAACCCAGCCCTGCAAACACCATAGCAAGAGCATGATTGGGATGTGGAGACCAAGCTCCACTCACACTGGGTATGTACTGTGGGACATCTGCTCCCAACCAAGCTTTGTGTTTAAAGGTGTCAAATGCAGCTTTTGCTACAACTCAGGCTGTAAAAGGAATACTCAGCAGCACAGTCTTTGCTAAAGATGTCAAGCACACACATGGAACTGAGTGTTCCACCTCCCCCTCCTAAACCTGAGCCAGGCTGAGCCATCAGGTGCTGTACCTGTGCAAGGACACAAATGGCACATTCTGTGGCATTCTTGCACAACCCTAATGCTGCAAAGCCTGACACTCCACATTCAAACCCACACTGAAAACTCAGATCTACAAATGTCAAGCTCCAATAGGATACTCAGACTTCAGACCACACACAGCACACAAAGAAGAAAGCTTAAGGAGCCCCTACCTGGCTCCAAGTCCTGCATGGCACACACAGCATGTGTTTTTAAGTCATGAACCACAGTCTTCATTGGTGGAATCCCTGCCGGAAGAAGAAATGGGTACTCTCTGCAACCTACTGTTCACAAAACCTTGGCAAACCAGCCTTGTGGAACAGATACTCAACTAGAGATGAGTAATTCCAACATTCCCACACTGCCTTTCTTCCTCCCCCAAAAAGTCTGAGCAAGCTGCTGCTCAGGACAAGTTTGTGCTTGTCCTGTGGGGCTGTGCCCAAGGTGTGTCTCTGTATGTGATCCACCTGCTCTGTTCAGCACTGTCCATACTCCCTCAGTACCTGCCCTCAGGAAAGGAGCAGGCACTCAGTAGTACTCCCTTCAAAAGTGTCTTAGACATGGCAAAAAAGGAATTCTGCAGTGCAAAAGAAACAGCAACCTTTGTTAAAAATTTACATTTTCACTTCATTATGGAGAAATAAATCATCGGTGTCATGGCTGCTCAGGAGCAGCTCATTCCTTGGACCTGTTTCCACCTGTGTTAAGACTTGAAAACTTGTCTCACGGAGCCTTGAGAAAGCACAAGATAAGCTACAAGGACAAGAAAAACTCCTGAGAGATGGAGAGCAGAGATGTGAGAGAGGGAAGCAAGCACAGAAATTATCACACACAAGGTCTGGGTTTCTCCAGCCTTGGAGAAAACAGGAGCAAGTTCAGCAGCAGGGATAAGAAGAGGCAGCTTAGGGGAAAGAGGTGTTTGAGCTCCTGACATCGCTATGAAGAGCTCTGCCACCCTTGAAACTTGTGGCCAAGAGATAAACTGTTCATTAAAGCTGAATGACAGAAGGGGCCCATGAGGGAGAGCCGCAGTTTGAGAATGAATGTGGTGAAAAGCAACCAAGTCCAAGCACTGGGGGCACAGATCAAATGGCAGCAGAACAGACACATTTCGCTGCCCCCAGGCCACAGGTCCCCCAGGTAACAGCATCTGGCCCCCAAAAGACAGCAATTCACAGAGCAGCTTCTTCTCCAGAGCAAGAGCTCTGCACTAGCAAGGATACAGAAACAACATCTTGCAAAGTGATTTGAACATTCATATATCTAGAACCAGAGGAGACTGCACAAGAGTTGAAACATTTCAAATGCTTCCCCTATCTGTCCATCCCTTTCCTTTCTGAGCATTGTTCCACATTTCCCCAAGACCCTTTTCAGCCCAGCCACTTTTTAAGTACAAGCTGATCCTCTCTTTTGCCAAATGAACTGAAAAATGTGAGTCAGTTGTGAGCACTGTGGACAGTCCAGACCACTAGAGCAATGCACCTTTAGGCTACAGGAAGGTATCCCACGGGATTGCACAGTCCATCTTCTGCAACAAGAGTGATCTGACTCCACACCTGCACAGCAGGGATTTTCCCATGTGGAAGAGCTGGGAATTGCGTTCAGAATCTGTGGTGTAGCTGTCAGGCACTCAGTGTCTAAATACACATTCCTACAAAGGACTTCAATTTGATTTTTCCCCAGGTGTAAAACTGGCCATGAGCTGCTCCGGTTTTATATTAGGCATCCCATGATTTGACTCACAGGAATACACTGTAATAGCTCTAGCAGTAATTCTACCTCTATCTTACCTCAGTCCTCTCCTGAATGAAAGCTGTTATTTAAAATATTCCCCAAGACAGCTGCAAGGAGAGAAAGAGAGAAGAACCCTCACTTCCTCCTCTTCTCTGACTAGAAGAAAAACTGCTGCCCATAGGTACCATTGCCAACAAGTTCCACTAATTCAAAGATCCTTGCAGATCCCACAGCGCCAAGAGCATAACATGCAGCTGAAGATAAGACCTACACCAGGGCAGAGCTCCTACACCAACCAGCAGTCCTTAATACTGTGAGCAAGACACGACTCCCCACAGTATCTGCACAGGGGGACACGGCAAGGAAAAGCCTCTATTCCCAGGGGAACACACAGATGGATCATGTGGAATCACTTGTGCCTATTTGTCCAGTTCCACCGAAGACCCCTCAAACCAAACACCTCTGATTTCTCTCCAGGAAGAACAGGGTGTCCCTTTTAAAGTTTCAACAATCCACACATGGCTTTTAAGATGCCTTGAGACTCAATTTCTGTAAGAGGAACAGAGGAAAATGAGTAAGTCACTATGTTTAAGTCAAACCTTTAAAAAGAAACACAAGTGTCAGACTCCTGGGTGAAAACTGTGGAGTGGCAGGTGTCTCATGCGCTGGCACAAGCACACTGTAATTTGGCACAAGTAAATCATCATAATCAGTATTTACAGGTGGGTATTTTTATAAAAAAGTGCAGATTTGCCACAACAGATTTAGAGACTGCTCTTTGAATACAATTAAAAGCATCGGGTGAAAAATTCTGCACCCCTCTCAAAAGTATTTCTTCAAACATAAATACATCTTCAAACCTGACCATAAAGATGGACATTTACTCTTGGTCAAAACCATTGCTAGAACATCCCTACTGGCACCAACACCCAAAAGCACAGATGGGGTGAGAGAAATTCTTCACAGAAAGGGTTGTTAAACGCTGGAAGGAGCTGCCTAGGGAGGTGGTGGAGTCCCCATCTCTGGAAGTGTCCAGGGAAGGCCTGGACATGGCACTGTAAACCAGGACAGGCACTCAGTGCTCTGGGCTGGTGGCAAGGTGGGGATTGGGCACAAGTTGGACTCAGTGGCCTGAGAAGGTTTTTCTAACCTAGATTCAACCTGATCCTGCCATTCTGTGACCACTCCATGGGGGACTGAAGAAACTTGTTTAAAAGGATCAGCGCTATTATGCAACCGTTAAGTATGTTTGTATTTCCAGCATGAAAACAAATACTGCCAACAGTTCCTCAGGGCTGAATCCTAGGAAGCACCAGATAAATTTCAAGCACACGAGGTGATTACTTGGATGTTTCTGACAACTTCATGCCAAAGGGCTGCAATTATGAACCAGAACTGGTGGCAGAGCTGGTACCTCTGCTAAGGGCCTCCAATCTGCAGCAGCACTAATAGTCTGTTTCTTGTGTCCTATTATCTAAGAATAATTTTACAAATGAAATTAGAAAAAAACCCTAAACACATGCAATAAGCTTAAGAAAATCAAGATCTTATAATTACATATAGAATACATTTATTTCTCAGGCTCCTAATGCTCTGTGCAAGCTCTCCAAATGATCAGCTTTTGCTTATGGATTTGCTTTCAATATATAACCTTATACATAGGTTATATAGAGCACTTACCTGCAAGAAGGCCCAGTATTTGCAAATGTAAAGCAAGACCATCCTCATAATTTTAAATCACTACAGAAAATCTCAGACAGATCTTTTCCAGATCAAATAGGAGGACTCACAGCTGATTCCACTGCAATTCTGTTACTGCCAAACACCCAGCATTCCAGAACTAGAAAACTCTGTGGCCAGTTATCACTTGAAGAGTTCAAGGGACTGCAATTAAATGAAGATTATGAAAATGAAAGGGACTCAAAATGCCTTTCTGACCTGAGAAGTGAGCATTGAAAGTGATAGTCGCTCAGGGAAAACACCTCTAAAAATTTTAAGTCTTAACAAGCGTGGTTTTAATAAAGATGGCCACATTTTTTTTCTTGCCGTCCCTCACCCCCACCTCATGACAAAGTAACCTACAAAATGCAAAAAAGACGGAAAAAACAAAGATTTTCAGTAAGAGAGGCCTTGTGCATGAATGAGAAGGGGGGAAGATAAAAAAAGGAGAAAACATTTTAAAATAAAGAAAGAGATTAAAAGAAACAAGAAACCCAAACAATAATGGAAGTTAAAAGCATTAGAAAAAGTTTGCCTCTACATGGAGAGCAGACACCGCAGAAAGAAAAGTTTGGGCATGCTGAAGCACTGTAATTTATGGAAAAATGCAACTAGGCAGGTTCCCTAAGTGCAACCCCACACCCTTGTGAACCAGCATATCCAGATGCCTTCTCCATCCTTGACACTTCTGGGGGAAACTCCCTCTCCCAGAGTACACAGTGATCAACACATCAGCCTTGGGTTACAGCTGCAGAATTGCTGCCTTTTATGTTTCTATTCCACCCAGAGCAGCCGTGGCCACCCCATCCCTGGAAGTGTCCCAGGCCAGGTTGGACAGGGCTTGGAGCGACCTGGGATAGTTGAAGGCGTCCCTGCTCATGGCAGGGGTGCAATGACAGGGGCTGTAAGGACCCTCGCAACCCCAACCTTTCTTGATCAGCTCTTGGGATGGAGATCCACAGCTCCCTGTTGCAATGTTAATTCTAAACAATCAATGTACCACAATCTGAAGTTCTACACAGGAACAGAACTTACATTTCATGCCTAGAATAGCATTTGAAAGGGTCAGATAGGTAAAAATGACCCATTGGGAGAACCACTAACTAAAATAATGTTTCCAAATACATCTTTAGGCAGAAGTTTGAAACCAGTAAATCATGTTCTCAGCGATCTCAATCCCAATGCCTGATGCCCAAATGATTTCCCAACATTGCTTCCAAAGCAGAAAAAGCACAGAAATATTTATTACAAAGAAGATAAAATAAAAATCACTTGGCATAATTTTACTACCACAGCAGGTAAAAGGCAGGGGAAGAATATTCCTGATTTAAGTTCCTACACAGCAGACCAACTGATGGATTTGATGCATTCCACAATATAACCTGTCTCTAACAAAGTCTACTCCAAGAACATTCCTGGGGCAGCAAAAAAAGTAATGTTTGAGCCCCTTTGGAGATTGAAAAGAGGTTTTATCAGTTCAAAGGCAGTAGCAAAACTGAGCTCAGACTCTGGTGCAGCCGAGACTCTCTGGCAGCCAGGACAAAGCACAGGAGCCAGGGAAGAAGCCACAGTCTCAGGGCTGGCACGGAGTCCTGGATCCCCCAGGTTGTGCCAGGCAGTGTTTTCCCTCAGGAAGATGCAGAAAGAACTGCACAAAGTGCTGTGTACACGAGTCAATGGGGCACATCTGCCTTCAGTCTTGTCACACAGCCCATCGACTGGCACAGGATTTCCTTTGTACCTAAACTAAAGCTTTTAAAACAGACTAATACAAATGCTATCCTTGCTGTGACCAGATTCCTGGGCATGGAACATAAGCACTGATTTAGCCACAGATCTCAAATTAAAACCTTTATGGATTTCCTGTCAAGTGATGCAGTATTTAATTTAGCCCTTTTAGGTGGGCTATATATGAGAGTACTACAAGTAATCACATTCTGGAGAATTATTTTGAATCACATTCCTGGTCACAATCAAACAGATGTAATTCTTGCTCTGCTCCTCCAGAATTATTGCTACCATATAAATTCAGCATCTCTGTTTTTATGCCAAACTTACTGTTGTCAACAATGACAGCAAAACCCACATTTAGTGCTGGACAGAGCTTCTGCTCTTTCTCGTGACTTGATCTAGATGAAAGGGGCTCAGAAACAATAGTAATAATAACAATAAAAGTAATAATAATTATTAGTAATCATCAAATAAATAATCCTATTGAATATTTAAGCCAGTAACCAGCTCATTAAAAATTTCTCCTGGGTGTCTCACAGCGCATGTAATGAATCTCTAAAAGTGATTCAAATTTTCAAATTACGTTTCTGTAAGATTCTGTATGTTTTTATCACTGTTGAATATCATGACACTCCTAAAGGAAAAAGAAAACAGAGGAAAAAGGAAGAAGGAAAGGAAAAAACACAAACTAGAGCTTGCAAAAAGGAGAAAACATTGCTTTTCTCCCAGTACTTCTTTACAGACAGGCTGATGAAATTAAGCACTATATACAGCCCATGCATTCCAACAGTCTTGAAATGCCACTTTAACATAAGCCAAAAAAAAATCAAAAAAGTAATAAAAAAGCCCATGTTACTGAGAGACTCATTTTGTTTTCAGATTTGAAATCGTGAGCTCCTGCTTTATGTGGCATCTGAGGACCTAAATGGATTATTTCAAGTGTTTTCCAGCAACCTCAGTAGTCTGTGTTCCTCCACTTTCTCCCTTGCATATCGTTCTTCAAACTTGCAGCTAATGAAAAGAAATTTCTGGGATCTTCATTTCCATTTTTAGTGCTGGCCTAGTTAAAAAAACAAAGGGAGCCCAGCAATACATAGTGAGACAGACTCCTCTTTTTTTATTTAAAGAGCAAAGGGAAAGAATCCCTCTGTTCCTCCTTGATCAGATTACTGAGGGTTGACAGAGCACCCAGGTTTGTGCAAGGTAAAGAATAAAACCTCTTCTACTTACACTGCAGCCACACTTGGTCAGGAAGCAGAATAACTAAGCTCAGGTCCACAGTCATTTTCAAAGTAATCTGCTTTCCAAAGCAAAAAGCTTTTCTTTCCAATTCCAAAAAGCTTCCCAGTTGTACCTGCAGGTCAGTCCCTACTGCATGTGCCCTTTTAGATCTCATGTTTTTACTGGCAGAAGATTTTGCAAGTACCTACTGCAATAATGCTTAAAAAATATAATGCATAAATATTCCTGCATACAATTAAACTAATAATTAGTTCCCATCAAGGACATGCATCCAGGAATGTGGAACAATAGCTGAGGAGTGGAAGTGTGCAGGCATTCATTAAGTCACTACATAAATGCAGAAAGATGTGCTGCTGGAAATAACTTTTGCTCAAGGTCACTGGTGAAGTTGTTTTAATGTAATTAATTCAGTAGCATTCAGAGTAATAAAAACTGGCATAAAGCACTAATTCAGCTGAAGGACAACAGGAAGCTACGGACTGTGTATCATCCATAAACAAAACCATGCCAGAGCTGGCAATGCTGCGCTGAGACAGGGTTAACCAGCCCGTGCTGACTCACCAGGCAGCTCTGCAACCATCCCTTTCCAAACAGGGGAGACAGCAAATGTCCCCTGAAAGTAGGACCCAAAATTTTGGCTCCTGAAAGTCGGGACCCAAAATGCAATTCCAAGGGGAAAAAAAAGGAATTTAATAAGTTTAGCGCTAGCTGTTTTCTGTTTTAGTAAACAGCATGTCTTTCCCCTTGGTATCTGGATAATGTTGCCAACATCGAGTAAGAATTCTGGTTGGTATCAAATGAATAGGAGTGAGAAACCATTTCAGCCTCTGCAGTTAAAGACAGAAAGCTCAATGGTCTCACACTCACCTTCTTTCCTTCCAAGGAATCTTGTTCTTTTATTGCCCAGCCAGCAGACCTGCCATGGAAGACAGGAGGAAGATGGGAGAGCAGTAGCCAGGGGAGGATCTAACATCTCAGAATGGACTTCAGGCCCAACCAAAAAGATTTAATCATTTTCAGCACATTTTATTCCAAACAGCATGTGATCTATTTTAGGCCTCACTCTGAGGTGACTACAATTAACTGCAATTTGTACAAATTTCAATTTAATACATGAACTGGCTTGCTAAAAAAAACCCATAATAATAAAGCAGGGCAACTTCCAAAGTTAAAGGAAATCAGAAACCCATTTTTAAGTTCAAACATCAGACAAAAACAATTGTATATTGGCTCTAAATAATAATCTTTCCAACACAATTCCAAGGTAAAGGCTTTTATGGAGTCTCAAACTTTGCACAAGGACAGAATGTGATTTTATACACTGAAAAACTCAACTTCCCTTTAATTAAAATGCAGTTAACAGTAGCTTTTTTAGCAGCAGTAGATACCAGTATTTCAGAATTTGGCTGGGTTTGGGGTTTTTTGCTGTGACATAAAGCACAATTGTGTTTAGGTTCAAGTAGATCTCCAACTCTGGTGAGATTTGTCCTTATTTCCCATCTCCAATTCTCTTCTCTCCTATTTCATTACTCAAGAAAACACCACCATTTCCAGCCTCCCCTTCCACTGCCACCCCTAGTGTCACACAAAATCCCAGCAATGAAAATAAAAAGAAGAAAGCTCTGTTTCAGAATCTCATGTGGACATTCCTCGAGAGAAAAAACCCTAAGAATAAACTCTTACTCATTTACATCCAGGCCTCTCTTCCCTCCCAGGAACTCTTATCTGTGCTACAGAATTTTCTCTGCTGTAGGTGAGTTATCACAAAATCCCTTTTACTTACAACATGGCAAAGAAAACCAGAAGAAAACCAGAAGAACCTCACAAGGTTTTGAATCAGAACTTGACAAACTGTACAGTTCCAAATGGGTAAATCTGTCTGCCCAGCACCTCTGTTTTGCTACTTTGATTGCATTTCTGTGCTTTGTGTCCTTCCTTTCTTGGAAACTTTTATTTCTCTGGTAACTTCTGAGACAAGACAGCAGTTAGTGGAGCAAAGAAGAATAAACCCGTGAAACTTTTTGTAAGGGAGAAAAACAAGAAAAACTCCCAGTGCCCTTCTCTGTATCAGCACCTGTATAAACACCCTTGGACTTCTCTCCAGCACATCCTTCCAACGGAGCCAGACACATCTGCCTTGGAATTCAGCGTCAGGCTACTGCTAAAGTTTTCCTGACTAATGCTGCAAAGCCTGGCTGTGAGCTAAGCTGCAGTGACTTCAGTTGGAAAGCAAGTCTGATCGTTTTGCAGCGCTATCTGGCAAGCCAGGAAAGAGATTAAGGATGGAAAGAGTGATGGAAATGGAATTAAGAAGTAGTAGATGAGGTGACATTGAACAAGAGACTATAAGAACAATGACACCATTCTGACTTTACACACTTCAAATAATGTAACTTCAAGCTGACAGAGCATAAATCGTCACTGATGTAAAAACAAAGTTAGGAGTACTTGGAAGTATTAACTTTCCCTGGGCTACTGTCATTCCTACAGCTCAGACAGAACTTTTTGTGCCTCTGCAAGTTAAAAAGCACCATTTTGCTTTTGGCTTCCAAGAAAATTTTGTTCTAATTCAGAACAGTCCCTTGCAGAGCAGAGTGAGTTCCCAGCACTACAGTACATGAAAAAATGCAGCAAAGGCAGATGCAACTTCCACCTTGCAAAGCTGTTTCGAAAGTTTTTAATTCATTCATTTGAGTAAGTTTTGAATTCATTCATTCATTTGTGTACTCAACCCACCACTTTTAAACAGAGGGTTTGTCATAGGGCTGTTTAGTAAAGAACAGTGACACTTCTGAAGGACCCCCACTGAGAACAGTGTGAGGATTTTGGCCTTCTAGGAGCAGCCACCAAGGAAAAAAGCTTCTTTTAAAGATAGCAACTATTAAAAATTATCCTTAGCCTTCAGAGCTTGAATCATCAGAGTTTTGCCTTTCTGACAGTTGACCAAACTAGTGCTGCCTGTTCTGAATTCTAGCTACCCCTTTATGGAAACTAAGATAAGATTTTTATCTTGCCAGCCTTTAGACAGGAACCCACATAGATGCCTTTTCATCCAAGTCAAGTGAGTTTTCAGCTATTTTTCTGAGCTGTAGAGATTCACATACATGTAACAGTGATGGCATTGCAGAACTGGGACAGCAGGAAGAAGAACAATGACACTAACTCTTTAAGGTGTATTTAAGGAAGGCAGAAGGACTTCCTTTTTGAACATCCCAGAGAAACATCATGCTCTTCCAAGCTGATCATGTTTCAACAAAAATCATATTTCGCCCAACCAAAACACAAACCACACTGACCACATCACTGAAATGTGGCTGGAAAAGAGAAAACATTCCCCCTCACAAATGTACTCCCAGGAAATAAATAATCATTAAATACAGAAACACAAACAATGGCATTGCCCTGTTCAGAGCTGGTTTTACTTGTCTCAATTTAGAGTTTCTTTCTAAAAGAAGTGTATCAGCTGAATTCTCAGTAAATACTCATGGCTCCCTGCCCATTTTTAGTACCTGGAGCTGCCTGGGAACTCAAGTGCCTGAAGCTCTCTGATGTACTCCTTCCTCTGAAGAAAATAAGCTGTTTAGAGGGAAGTGCAAAGGAAAATATGCAGCTTCCCAATCCTAGAATAGACATTGTAAAATCAATGGAGTCAACCACAGCAGTAAAGGATCACTTCAGTCTTCCTGGAGAATTCTGCTATTTCAACTAAAATGCTAACAAGATCCACCCTTTCTCCCAAAAGTCCAACTTTATCTTGAATTTTGAAGGGGAAAACCCCAAACAATCAAACACTGATTCTACAAATGCATGCCAACTCAGCATGGCAAATAAATACTAAGTAAAGTTCAACCCTGTGATTAATCTTTGTTTCGCTCACCCAGTACAAGCAAGGGAGTTCTAAAGCCATATTTGCTGAACTCTGGCTCCTCAGATACAGAAATACACGTTAGAAATGACTGAATGCTCATCAGTCACCCAGTGCCTTTAATCCTCAGCTCTGCATTCAGTTTCAAGGCAAAACAAGTTCTTGCCCCAACAGGTCCAGCTCATGAGGAGACTCCTCCTCTGTATTCCCTGTGCTGGATTCCGGCTTCCTCTCGAGTGTTTGGGATTCAGAGAAGTAAAAAGCACGAAACACGGTCACTTTCAAAGCATTCAGTGCGTTCCAAGGAGAGAGTGACCGATCCTGCCTGTCTCCAGCAGAGAACAGCCTTCCTGCAAAGCTGCTCCTGTGCAAAGCATCCAAATATCCCTTGCTCTGCTCGCTGGGATACAGCGGCCAGAGGATGCTCAGGAATGAGAATTAGAGTGTTTCAGGGTGGAAAGGGAGGAAGAACAGGGGGGAAGGGGAGAAGAGAAAAAGGAAAGTGGAAGGGAAAGAGGTGGAAATGGGAAAAAAGAGAGGAAGAAAGGGTAGGTGGGAAGGAAAGGAAAAATGGGGGAGAAGAGGGGGAAAATAGAAGGAAAAGAGGGAAGAGGATCTGTTTCCTAGTTTGCAGTTTGTTGCTGTGCTTCACCTGTTGCAAAGCTGGATGGCAAACACAATCTCAGTGCACAGGAGAACAATTCCACTACTAATTTCAATCACATCCTAGTCTCTGCAGCCCCCCCAGTTCTACTCAAGAGTGGCAAAAGGGACTTTCAGAGCTCAAGATGAGATAAAAGAACTCCTCTGAGACATGGGAGAAAATTAAGCTCTGATTAGCATTGAAATCCTGTAGCCTTTCCAGAACATTTTTTTTTGTGAATAGTGTTTAAAAAGTTGTATTTTACCTGTAGACCTTATTCAGAGATAAAGGGATGCTAAACATTTATTACTATTTGTGTAAGAAATCCAGATGCAAACTACTCAATCCTAGATTACATTTAGAGTCAGTGGAATAAACCCTGACACACTGCTCAGGGGGAATTAATCTTATCTTCAGGCAAGTATTAAAGACAGGTCAGCTTCAACACGCTGAGGAGCTGCTTGTTTGTCAGCATCAGCTACTGAGGAAGCCCAGAGATGACAGCCATCCCATATTTAAAGTGGATGTTGGGGCAGATGTATCCTACCAGAAAAGGTGCTTTTCTGACCCCATTAATCTGGTCCAGTTACTGGAACAGTTTTGGGAAAAATTTCAGGACTCCAAACAACATAAAAGGTCACTGGTACAGACTTGGCTGAAGTGATAAAAAACCCCACACAAAACCAACTGAACAGACCAAATTTAGGTCACATCCATTCCTAGCCTACATTTCAGGGTTTTTTTGTTGTTGATTTGGTTTTACAAAAGTTAAGTGTAAAAAGCTTCACACGTAGGTTATGAAGTGGTGAATCAGGTAGATTCAGTGGCCTCAGGCATAAAGAAAAATAAAGCTCTGCAGATGAGCTTGTCCAAATACAGTTTCTTCCAGCACAGCTGCTATGCTGTCAGATACAGTTATCAAGGGACATACAATTTTTTCTTCACCTCCAAATCCTGCACTTTTTCCTAACTGTGAAAGTGCTCTCTTCTCCAAAGAATTATGCACTCTGTTGTCTGTCTGCATTAAACAAGATATGTTAATCAAGTATCACCAGTTTTCTAGAAAGAACAAAAAATTTTCATAATTTGTGTGTCTTTTTTACTTTGTATCCCAAATTTTCTTTCATACTAAAAAACTGTTTCGTTTTGCTCCCATTTGACTACAGGAATGGGAACAGAAGTGCTGCTTTTGCTGCTGTTCTGTTTTCTCAGCAGTCAGAATAGCACATTGCTGTCCCTCTAGACACATCTCCTTCAGCTGCTGTCAGATATTCTATGGGACCTATTTCTACACAGGCTTCTCTGGGCAATCTGGTGAGTCTGGAACAAGAAAGACACAGAATATTCGGCGTTGACATTAAAATATCTAAAATTAATCCCTTCCCACGGGTGCCAGGTGACATTCACCCTGGCAGGTATGAGCCAGCAGTTTCACCAGGTGAGGCAGAAGCACAGCACTGACTAATGCAGCAGCAGAAGATGCCTTTGAGGAAGGATTACTTCATTCCCCTCCACCACATTCCTTCCCAATTGCAATGATGATGTAAAACCACAGTATTCATAAAAGACAACAGCCAAATGAAGTGCAGCACAGGAAAAACAGAGGCAGAGGGACATCTCCCTGTTTTTCCACAGGTTTGCCTCCTGACAAAGAAGATCTACAGTACAGCAAAATATGGAAAAAAACCACAATCAAATTAAACCAAAGAAAAATAGCCCCACTAATTTAACAGAAGATTAAGAAAACCCCCACAGAGCAGCTCCTAATGGAGAAGAGGCATTTTAGGGCACCTCAGAAATACAGAGAGATGGTTCTTAAAGCCATCAAGGGCCCCAGAGGTTTCTTTTCCTCTCCCCCACCCCTAATCTCTCTCAGTTGCACATGCTGTAAACAGATGAGGCTCAGAATACAAAAAAGCAACTGTGTGAAAGCACAATATTATTCTTTTGCTTTATTAAAAATAAAAGGCAGAGCAGGAGGGTTGGAAGCAGATTCCAGGACAGGAAAGCAAACAAGAATTTGGTCCCAGCAAATCGTTCTGGATCACATTTTTGCTGCAATGCAAACCTGCTCCTTGTTCCTCCACAGCTGGACCTTCTGCCCTGTGCATCTGGGATGGGAACATGAATATTCCCATTTATGCACAGCTGGAGAAGGCACTTAAAACCTTAAGAGCAGTGATAACACAGGTGTGGAACTCACAGCAGCACCCACAAGCCTACTAAACCTCCCCAGGACAAATGATCTCAGCAGCAGCTAACCCAAAACACCAGACATCAAAGCCTATGCACTGACAAACAGTTAATAAAAGAACTACTCCAAGAGCACAGAGATGTGGATTTGTAACAGTCCTGACAGAAGGTAAAGCCACACCTCCAGTAACAAAATGAACTCTTTGATCGTAGGAAAAAGATACCCAGGGAACAGCACAGCCCACTGAAACAAAAATGATTAAAAGAAAAACTGATCACCTAAACCACAGAGTTGATGGCAAAAGTGTAAATAGGAAGAATGGAACCTTACCTGTGACTTGAAGATTTAAACAGAACAGCAATCAGTAACAATATATGGCACTCAAATTCATAAAACCTATTAAATCACCTCTCTGTAGTCTTAATTACTGACAGGAGTGATTCTTTATTAATTGATAGGGCAACCTCAACTCAAAGACAGCAGTGGAAAATTTTGATACACAAGGTTTTTCCCAATGCTTAAGTAAATTTATAGTGTATCCATCCACTCCCACAAATCCACAGAGTCAAAAAACAGAGCAACACAGTTCTTTGGCCACTGCAGCAGCAACTTAAAAACAAACCAATAAAAGCAGATAAACAAGTGATTCTCTTCCTAATGAACACATTATAAAATATCTTCATTAATAAATTGCTTTCATTTTAAAGAGAATGCAAGGCTAAAATTCCTCAATTTCTGTACTACTAAATACAACTGAGGGATTTGATGAGGCTCTGCAAATATATCATATATAGCCACTGAAGGGATCCAGCAGATAAAGAGGATTCAACCTCCTGGCACTTCTCAGAGATGAGCCACTCAATCATTCGCAGCACCAGCAGTGCCCGAAACTACGTGTGCCCACAGCAGAATCCTGCTGTTTACATCTTCACTTGTGCATGTGCCCTGAAATTACTTACTTTATATTTATATGAATATAAACAAAACGTGGGATTCAGTGTGGGCACAAACGCCATTTATAGAAATTGAGGTTACATTCAGAAACCCCAATCTGCAATTATTTCATTCTCATATCCTACACCGAGACCACATTCACATGTACAGTGCACAAACCTGCCCCCAAACTCATCCAGAATTAAATCAAATTGCTACATTAACAAATTCCAGCTTACAGGTTTCGTATTTTTTGAACTTAAGGCTAAGCTAAAATGACAACAAGAGGCAAGTGAGTATTCCCCACACAGAGCTGTATTTACTGCTCAGACAGTGAGTGTGTACTTAGGGAACACCCTTCCTACCTTTAAAATGGTAGAAATAAAACAGGATATGTGGGGAAGATTTTCAGAACACCTCCTAGGGGAAAATAAAAACACAAACATAAATACTATTTCATTGATTCACCCGAGAATTGGAACTTATTTCATTTCCAGACACTCACACTGAAGCCGTGAATCACCACATCTCCTGGCTAGAAGCCAGTGCTGCAGCTCCTGTTTCCATGGCAATCCCAATGCTTCTCTGCTCCAGAGTCTTCTTCATATCAAGGTATTCATTCAAAAATAAACAAGGGGGGATTGCGAGCCAAGTGATGACTCAAGAAAATGCTTGAAAATGCTCATACAAGATTCAAATCTTGCTGAAAACACAGTAAGGAAACAGCCAATCCATCACAGGAGCTATTTCTGCAACAGGACATGGCTGAACTTCCTGAGTACCTCTCTATGGATCTAAACTTTCCCTGTGTAGGCTTCCCCTCTTCTCACAGCAGCTAATGCAGAGGAAAGGTTGCTTTTAGTATTTTTTGTTATTATTTTTGCTTGGACATCTTGTTTGCTTCTCTCTGAAAGGATACATTGTTATCCACATGCATCCCGACCCAGCTACTAATCTTCAATTCAGCTTAAACTGTTCCCAATTTGAAATCCTTGGCATTACAAGAAGTGGAACCAACTCCTACTCACACATATGAAAGGTTTAATTAAAAAACCATGCCTATTCGGGCCTTCTGACCGTTTCTTCCTGGGTTTTACAAGAACAAAACAAGCTTAATGCACAGGTGAAATATATATTGATGGTACGGCCTTCTGCAGAAAATTAAGGGTGAAGTTTCAAGTCTCAGGCATGATATATGAAATTATTCCCATGAGGAAACAAAAAATTCTGTCTTTTCAGAGAGAATTTCACCCGCTGTCAAAGAGCTCATCAGTTGAATGAGAGGTTTCTGCAAAGTGCAGCGTTTTTAAATCAAACATAGGGTTACTCCGGATGAATCTCCTTCAAAATACACCTTTCACTGCTTCCAGCTGGTGAGGACGTGAGGAAATCGGCAGCATTCTCAAAAGGAGATACATTTTGGAGGATTTACATTCTGTATTAAAGTTATGCTGATCATGCACTAATGCAGAGGTGCTCCCTCTAATCACAAGTCTTTGGCCTCATCCAGGCAACCTGGGCAAGTTTTCCACAACAACAGCAGAAACAGCATCTCAAGAAACACAGAGGCAGAAGGAAAATCTGATCTGCTGGGAGCACAGCGTGGTAACAGGCA
>VWYI01047906.1:185327-404031 GCA_013399455.1 Anthoscopus minutus
CCCCCCCCCCCCCCCCCCCCAAGCCTGTAGAAAGTCAATGGGAACAATAAAAATGAAATAAAGCTGACAATTCCTGTTACAGTCCACATCTCCACACTTCATGGGAGCACCATAGCCTTTCATATGCACTTATCTCAGTATGGCAACTCCGTGTTATCATCCTTGGTACAGAAATAATTAGAGCAGTGCAGTTTCTCTGGGTAACAGAGAGAACTTGAGTAAGGGAATAAAGCAGGTTCGAAATTAAGGTCTCTCAACTAAAGTGCAGGGGCCACTCTCCCAGCCCGACTCTCTCTATGGCAGGTCAGAGCGTGGTAATTAAAAATATTTGAGTGTCCTCCAGCGTGTTTTTAACACACCACTGAGCACATGGATGCAAATTACCTGGCAGCGTGTCACCTGACAGGCAAGCGCTGCACTCACTCCCCTTCCCAGGAACTCAGGAGCAGGCTCCGCTGGGCTATATTCACTTTGCCTCAAGCCCTCGAAATTCATTTCCATTATGGAAATAAACACCACTTAGCTGACTTAAGTTGTTTATTTGCAATGTAATTGTCTTCAGAAAGTTGCAGTGTCATTCCTCCTCATTATAAAGGGCCCTGCAGTTGTCTCTATACAAATCAGTGTTGCCCATGGTTTCACACCAATCCCCATGGATTCTTCCCCTCTAATTATTAATAGAAGTTAATATCTTCACCTCAAATGATCTGCTCTACTGCCTGGGAAAGGCACTTCTGTTGCAAGTCCCTTTTTTTGCTTTATGGCCTTGGTTTTGCAGCAGAAACACATCTGGCCCTCATTAGAAGCATAATAAATTACTGCTGAATGTGTTCTTACTCAAAAATGCATAAAATTCACACTAAATAATGAAACTGCCCTTTCAAAAGGAGGCTAGGCCATTCAGTCACTTCAAAAACCTGGCCAAAACCATACAAAAGCTTCCCATAGCATTCTGGAGTGCAGAATTTCACCTGAACACCCTCAGGCCACTGCCCCACAGGAAAGCCCTGCTTGTAAGAAACCAACAATTAGCACTGGTCTCGTTCTTTTCTTCTTTTAAGTTTTTGTTTTGTATTGTGTTTTAAAGCTTCAAAGCCTGAAAACTGCTTTGGCTAGAAACTCTCTCCTATCAAAAATAAAGAGTTGATAACATCAGAGACAACCCTTAAGGCCTGGAAACTCAGAGCACCAGATCCACATGAGTGCATGTTCTACCAAAAAGCCTAATAATCCCAACAATTTCAGTAGATCTGCTAGATTTAAAGATTAATGCTTTATATAATACAATTATACGCTCTTTTAGAATTTCAGCAGTGCCTTCTCACAGCTAAAATTACATGGGGGTAAAGGGCAAAGCATTTATCATAATCTTATAACTTCATTTCTTATGAGTAGCAAAAACTAAGAACACATTAGTCAAACCTTCCGGGATTTGCAGGGCTGGGGTTGAGTTTTGCATATTTGATCTTTGTATAGTTTTTCTTTTCTTTTAATGATATGCTCTAAGCATTCAGGGGTAAGAGAAGTTTTGTCTCCTGTATCTCCACATTTGATGGCACTTAAGAGATATTTAATAACTGTAGAATCCTCTATTTAATTGCCAAAAGGGATGTCAAACCCTGAGGGCATCACAAGCCCACTCTAACCACACAAATACGTTTGATTAGTGAACACAAGGTTTAAGAAAAATCCAGAAACCACATCCACTTGAATGACACAATCTGCAGACACTGAAAAACATATGGAATAAAGATAGAAAGCATTTTGGCTGGTAACAAAATATTCCTGAGAGTTTACAAAGCCAAATGAAGCACTGGAAAGAGCAGGGGGAACAAGAGTTTCTGGAGAGCAACATACAAATGCTTCCTCTTTAGCAGACAACTTGAAACGTGTTCTGATAAATGGTTTTGCTGTGTCTCACCCTGCCTGGCTTCTTAAGGCCTTCCAGGCGTGCTGCTATACCTGCATATTAAGGAATTGCCAGGTAAAAAGGAAATTTTTGCATTTTGAGCAATGCTGGCAGTACACTGCTCAAAAAGGAATTTCTGTAGTTTGTCCCTCATAGTATTAAAGGTCAAGGACAGCAAGGAGCCAAAAATAGCTGTTTCATTTCAACAGAAAACAAATATACTGAGCTGTCCATCCACACTTCAGGCAGCTGGGGAAGATTTAGAGTATGGAAATATGGACTAAGGAGGGTAATCCTGCAATAGCCAAACACAAGTACAATACCAGATCCAGGCACAAGAAGAGCTAAGGCTGAAGGTTTCTCTCAGATACAAGAGTTCTTAGTTGGCTATGAAAATGAACAAAATTCAGAACAACTTCTTCAGTGCAGTCCTTTCACTCTAATCAGGAAAAAACACAACTCAAAACCAACAAACTCAGGCAAACACCCGAATCCTGACGTGCTGTATGAAGGGTCAGAGCCTGAACTTCCAAATAGCCAGGTTAAAAAGAAAAAAACAAAACCCACAACCAGGGGAAAACAAACCAACAACACCAGCTTTTTTTTGGGAGGGATTTTTTTTTTGGAGTAGTTACTCAAAACTGAGAAAATTCTGTGCAAATGGCTGTAAAGGAGGAAATGAACATTTTCTAGTTTAATTTATTACCAACACTATAATGACACCAGCAGGATTGTTACTAGAAAATGAGAGTAACATGACAGAGAACATTCTGCAAGTCAGGCATCCCTGTTCAGTATTTCAAGCTCTTAGACTCATTTTTTGTTTGACACAGGAAAGGCTTCTCTCTCTGAGCAGCTTTATTTCCCAGTGACTTAAAATGATTACAGTTTCTCTTCTCTGTGCTTTTGCTTTTCCATGTCCAGACTGGAGACAGCTCCCTTATTATCTCACAGCACTGTTAGCAGCTCAATACTTACAAAATCCTGACTTCACCAAATAAAACATCCTGTAAGTAACTGTGTGAACTTCCTGAAGCACCTACACTCTCTCAATACATGGTTTTGCCCCTCTTCTGGCAGTCAAAGCAGTCCTCCACCAAGACAGCAGCACAAATTCAGCACATCCCGCATCCACACACAGAGGGACTGAGGAGTCAAAAGCTGTAATAGAAGTGGGTGCTGCAAAAATATTTCATTTTTAAATCCCTATCTGCAATATGGTTTGGTTTAAGTTATTTCCAAAGCCATAATCCCAACTCTTCAGAAATATTTTGCTTTTCAGTTATCTGGGAAGACAGTCAGCCTTAGCAGGGATGGTATAATGATGTCAAGAGAAGGGACAACTTTGTCAGAGGCAAGAAAATTTACCTTCCATTTACCATCACCTCTAAACAAGGTGCTTCTTGCTCAAATCAGAGATTCAGCACTGTGCTGGTTTATGGAGCAGAAAATAATTTTTTAAAAGCGTCTAGGGATGAAATATACATCTTAAAAGTGGAATTGAGAAAGGAAATGGTGAGCCAGGAATAATCTGAGGTGCTCCTATTAATCATTTGCGTAGCAGCACTGTTTGAAATGCATTACTTAATGGGACTTTCCTTCAAACAATGACAAAAATTATTTCCAAGACTAACAAAATTGATGCAGGCAAGATGATGGGTCTCCTTCCTCAGCTGAGACAGGACTTACAGAGAAGCTTTTCAGCCTTATCCTTCAGGGCACATCTCAAGTCACGGAATCTCACAAAATAAGGCTACTCCACGAGCAGAATTAGGCTGCAAAGGACCCAGGAGTATTTCCCTCCTACATCCTATTGCAAAGGCCTGTCCTGAAATGGAAACCAGTAGTTTTTTAGAGACTTGTTCTATCTGTCCCCAGAGGGACTGATAATCAAGCAGGGCAGGTAAGGCCCCACAAAGCCTCTCACTTTGTCAAAGCAAACTTCTTTCCCACAGGATGGCAAGGGCACATTCCCTGCCCAGGAGGGACAGAGGATTCATTTTAACGAGCTCACAGCACATAGCAGCGGCACAAATTTCATTTCCCAGTATTTACAACTCTACTTGGTTTTGGATAATACATAAAAATTGTTTTTTCACTGCATTTAATTCTTCCACCCTGTTCCAATCACCATCTATTCCAACTCTCACAAAGCAACTCCAGGTATTTTTCTGCCTGCAGTTGGGAGCATCAGAAATGCCAAAACACAAGGCAACCCAGAAGAGCCCTTAGCAAGCTCTGACAAGAGTCAAGCCACATGGTTTAACCCCCTTAAATAATGAAGTTGAAATCTGAAAAGAGACAATACAGACTGAAGCTTTTAAAGTGCCAACAGCTTCTCCAGAAGGACCTTTTAGAGTACACAAAGATACTTTATTCCCTACAATCTGTGTCTGGTATTTTTGTGCCTCCTGTAGCTTGTTACCTTTTCCCCCAACACTTCAGTTTTCAAGACAGAAGCATCACCCATAGCATCAGTGATTTCCCCTACAGTATTTTATTTCTTTTATCCTTTAGTCTGGCCAAAACACCCTTCACACAAGATCCTTCATCCATCTCTGATTTTTCTTGCTAAAAATCTTTAAGAAATGCTCTTGTCTCTTCACTACAAAAAAAATAAGCCTCTTGTCACTCCTCTACCCCTTTCTAACAGCCTTCTAATCATCCTCCACTTATTTTCCCTGCAAGCTTTTTCTCTCTCTGGGCAAAGCCCTCCTTCTATCTCTCCTCTCTCTCTCATGCCAAATATTCCTTCCCTCCAGGCTTTTAAAAACCCATATTGCTAAAAACTTCACAGCTGTGCAGTTTGAACTGTCTGGCACTATTTAATGACAGTAAATAATCCGATCACTAGCTTCTGGGAACTGTTTCCATTACATGCTATCCACAATGCTAAAGCTCTGGGTGAAGCTTCTGCAGAGAAGATTCCATGCTCTGAACTCTCCGTAGCACCAACACTCCCACTCGAGCAGCAATTATAATGCCCACTTGAAGTTTCACCAGGAACTTGAGATGACAAGTACTCTCCCCAAGAGCTCAAAGTAATCCCTGTCTCAGTATAACAGAAGTCATGCCAGAATAGATGTGAGAAGAAATATCCCACCACCCAACCAAATTTTGGGAGTTTAAAAAGGAGGGGTCATGAACCAGCCAGACGTAGAACTGGACTTATCACATTTATCAAGTTCAAAGTATCACTAGGCATGGCACAAGATGACATTCTGCAGTCATTCCAATAAAACCTTCCCTTCCCAAGGAAATCCTGATTTATGACCAAAACTGGTACTCCAGGCAAGCTTTGAAGTGTGTGAGAGGTGCTTTCTACTACTGAAGATTAAAAGAAAAAAGCAGAGTTAAGACTGTTTGTTTATCCTCTACAGGAGGGTTAACCCCCTTTATTTGCAGGAGAAAACAGGAAAAGGCACCTCTTACAGCCCAAAATCTTAAAAGGGCAGGGAACAGAAATCAGTCACTGTCTTTTCCTGGCAATGTCCAGAGGCAGCAATTCATGGTGGTGCAGTCACTGAGGAGTCCTAAAAAACACCCAGGACAGCAAATTCCACCTTTACAAGCCACACAAAGGAGCTGATTTCAAGGTGAGGAAAAAGAAGTCCAAATCATCTGTGAACTGACACAATCTAATTTACTGCTTCCTAGAGTTCCAGTCTGTCACTCTTCCTGCTCCAAATATAATTGCCAAAATCTGAATTCAGTAATTTGTAAATACATGTGGAAGCCCTTCCCCATCTGCGGATTAATTGGTGACTCATTTCACAGCATTGCTGAAGGATTTCTGCTCTTCCCTTCTTCCTCCTGCTGAATTCATCACTCCATTCTGCTGTGGCAGTAAGCTTTTCCAGGGTAGCACTGGCTCATCTGTTGCCATGGCAGCCACGAGAAACAGAATGCAACGTTAACAAAAGATTATTCGCCCCCTCCCCCCTGTAATTTATTTATATGCAAGTAACCCACTGAGAGCTGACAATAGTAATGACTTGTCATTCACGATACAGCAAAAGGGGTTTTTTTACTTTTTTTTCCACACATGTGCTACCAAAAATAATTTAAATTCCTCTGAAGAAGGAAAAAAAATCCTGAACTGTTTAGGATTAAGGAAATGCAGTAGTAGATCAGTATAGGATGCTGATTTGGAATTAGAGCTTGAAAGCAAGAGGCTTAACACATACACTGCTTGAATATCCCTCTCCAAAAAGCTTTTCACTATTTTCAACAGCACCATTAGAACCAGCGAGAGGCTAAACTGTGGAAAAAACCTAATTCCAAGTATTTATATCTAACTAAAAGCCTATGGAAGAAAGGCATAAAGCCTTTTGAAAGGTACCTGTTCCTGATGTGCTGGTTACCTGCACAAGTTTAATTCAGCTGTTCAGTCATTAATTCCTGTAAGAACTGCTTGGGTTAAAGGAGCTATTTACAGATCATAAGAGACAAACAGTTAAAGTGAATTAGAACCTGTCATACTTATCATTGCTCACAGCATACTTCGGTTACTTATCATTGCTCACAGCATACTCCCAGGAACATTCTGCAAAGACCATTTTTGCGTTTTGCGGTTACGAACAAAAAGGTCACTTATCTCTTACAGAACCTGGTTCAGGTGCCTGCAGAGTCTCAGAAAACAGCCAGACTGGATGGCAGGATCCACCATTCTGGAGCAAAGTTCTTTGTCTGGCTGCAACCATGGCAAAATCCTGAGCTAAATACAGAACCTGGAACAGAGTTCTGGTCAAAACATTTCAGGTAACCTCCAATTTGTTACCTCCCAGGTCTAGAAGATCTGGTATATCACACACATCTCTAAAACATCTGCAGCCTATGCCAAAGCTTGGAATTTAATGCCAAAATGAGAAATCCCAGTATTTTCAAGGCATATTGGCCACCTCAGCTAAAAGATCTTACGCTGCCTTTAAGTGGGTTTAGAACTTGATACAGTAAACAAATTGTGAGTTAACCAACACTATTACAGTAAGAGTGGAACATTAAGAGATATCAGAGCAGAACACTAAACAATGCTTTAGGTAAATGTATTCAGAGCGTGTGGTTTGTGGTTCTTAATGGATTACTGTAAACATACATACACAGTCCTACGCTATTGTGATGCAGTTTTTCCAAAGACCTCATGGACTAGAGGCACACTTGGTTTCAGCTCAAGGAAAAGTCCATAAAGATGTACCAGGTTAAGCCAACTGGCCTGTGAAACTCACTAGTTTGGGCTTTTTAGAAAGGGAGTAGGAACGGCCCCTCAGACAGGCTTAGTTTGCATCAAAAAGCAACTCGGATGTACCTGGTGCTTCCTCAGGAGGACGTGGAGCCTCCAGGGCAGTGCTGGGAGGCACCAACTCACAATGGTGCCACTGCAAAGCATCGGCTTCCTTCAGGTGTCCTCTGCTCTGCAGAAATCCAGTGTAAAGCAAGAAAAGGAGGCAGCACCAAGCTCAGCTACGTTCCATCTCATCCCCCATCCCGACTCTGTCAAACACTTCACAATTTAAACTTAAGGGACAGGTCAACAATATTGGCTACCAACCTCTGTGAGTGCAGTTTTTGTTGTTAAATCATCTTAAAGCTGGAAGCTGCAACAGCCTGTTAAGCAACATTCAAACAATTTGAGGCACTTTTACAACTAAGTAGCTCTTCCTTGAGCTTCTTTATAGAGAAAATATATGCACCTTATATATACATATATATGAAAGAATAGTATTTAAACTAAAGAACAAGGAGCTGAGAACTAGAACATCAACTGTCTTATGCTGGGGAATAATTCTCTAGAAACCTTTCTTTGGCAAAATCTTACTGATCCAAGTTGTAGGTAACTGAGTGCTTGACTTCAGTTAAATATTTGTGTTTTAGGTAAAAAATAATCCCAAAATGAAATAACACCTGGGCCGCCCTTGGCAGACAATGCCTCAAAATAAGGATGATGCTGCAAAGTTTAATACATTTTAAATATCAGTCTGGGAATAAAGAGAACACTCATTTGTCAGCCCAGAAATTCAATTTTTAGGCAGGAAAATTCCTATGCTTTGCTTATAGTTCCCTTTGGAACATTCTGCAGTTATTACTCTCCCCATTATTTGATTCTAAGTATCAAATATACAACATATGAATTAAAAATACTCCCCAAAGAAAATGGGTTTTATCATTGCATATCTTCTGACTAATTTCCTAAACAGCTCAATTAGAGAAAGCCTTTGAAATGCCACATGAATTTGGGACGATTAGTTTGCCAATAATCAATGTTTTCATATCTGCTGGAGCTTTTAAAACCTAAAGTGTGCTGTGCAGAATCATAAAAGATGAGCTGCTGGAGATTCAGGTTTGAAGTAATGCAGAGGAACATTTGATTCTGAGGCCTCCAGGCCCTATTTCCAAGACACACTTGGTTTTATGAGCAGCTTAGAGCCTATGCTGAGCATTTCTGACTTCATCGATGGCAGGAACAGATTCCACACACACACAGAGGGAGGAAAGGGCACGTGGGAATCCTCATTTGTGGCTGGAGATCAGGGAGGGAGCACGAACTTCATGCAATAAACAAAAAGGACTGCAAGCCCCAGAATAAACAAGTATTCGCAGCTGGAATAAGCATCTGATCCACCCATCTTTGCCCAAAAGTCAGAGTTTAATTTGATGTCACCAAAAGCAACTGCAGGAAAGCCAAGAAAGAAAGGAAATGTAGAGACTTTTTTTTCACAAGTCATAATTCAAAATCCTTTTCTGTAAGTTGTGTGTGCCCAGTGCTCCTCTGTGGTCTTTGAATAGAAGTACTCCTGAAACTTTCAGTGGACGCAGAAAGCAATGCTAAATTTCATTACAATAATGAGAATTCTCCCCTCAATACAGATCCTTGTTCTACTTTTTCTGTAATTGAGGCCATCCCTTTGCATCATAAACTGCCACCACTGTTATGCCCTAACATCCATGGAAAACAAATCATAACTACTACATGCTAAACAGAGACAGGTCTCCAAAGTTATTAATTTAAGAAGTTCCTCTTTCTAAAGTATTTGCTGCAAGGCATAAATTATTCTACTTTATAAGAAAACTTTTTAATGCCATGATTTATTCTATGTGACTATAGGGTAAAAAATTCTGAGTCACCAAAAACACTGAAACCAAGTGGAGTATTAAAAGCTTCTTCCAATACACACAAACACACATTTCAGTAATTTAATAATCTAATAACCTCAGTAAAACCTAAAGACACACTCCAGGATGCAGCACTAAGGAAGAGCGAGTAAAATATTCTGGCTCTTACCCACTTCCATTTGTGCTTGCCAAATGCACAGGGCCAGTTCCAAACAGTAATACACATAAAGTAGGCTGTTCTCAAAGGAATTCAAAGAGACAAGTATGCTCGTTTGCAATTCAATAACCCACGTTTTCTCACGCTCAAGTGGTGACCTCCTTAAATACAAAAGTCAGTGAAGAGAAGGTGCAGCCAAAATCCAGCGTTTGTCAGATAAAATAATCTATATTTAAAGAGCCAAGACCAGACAACAAAAGCTTCAAAATTTTGTTCTAATAAGAGGAAAAAGAAGGCAGAAAAATGGAGCTAGTGTTGCAGCCTGAGCTCAAACAGATTTTCAACATCTCCTAATGAGTAGAGGAAGGTCAGCACGGTGGAGTCACTCAAACCTGGCAGGTTTCTGCCCTCAACTCTCCCTTATCACTTGAGCTATGAATGTTCTGAGATGTCTTCTTGCTCAGACTGAATCAAAAACACTTTTTCCCCATATGTTATCTTGGTGAAGTCATTTCTATATAGTTCAACAACTGGGGAAGAACTATCAAGTTTCCTATTCAGGAGTAAGAAAAAAAAAACCAAAATCTTAAAAGGTAACAAACAGGAATAACCAGGCATGGGGAAAACTCCCTTTTACTCCTTAGAAGTACAGAGCAATGGTACAATTGACAAAATTCAGCAATATTCTGGTTTACATCCCATTTCAGCTCAGCATATGCTTCAAGATAAATCCATGCACTCCCTTGAACCTGTGGGGCTGTGCTGATGGTTCAGCAGTGCTGGAGCACCGTCCTAAATGAAGTGCATCTGCAACTTCAATGAGCAGTGGGAATGAAGCAAATTGTTGTTGAAATGTTGGGCTTTCTGCACCTCCAGAAGTGTGAAGGTTTGTAAAGGGAGCTGAGCAAAATCCACTCACATTGAAAGTTTCCTGTTGCCATGAAGTCAGTGTAGCTTATCACCAGAGCTGGAAAGGGCTGAGCCTGAAGCATAGGCTGGGCTGGCCAGATTCTCTTCTAATGAAGATAAACCAGGCAAAGGTGGTCAAATTATTTAATTTGGACACCAACTGGTTTATTAGCAAAGGAAAGAAACAAACCATAAAAAAAGTCTTTAAATAAAACCACGTGAGGAATATCCAGCCCTAAAGTCCTGTTGGTTTTGAATGCAAACTTTCAATGACAGTGATTTTATTTTTTCAAAATGCTGTGAAAAACATTGTTCCCCATTTCTTCCATGCATTTTAAAAATTTCAGAATGTATGAATTATGCAAAAGAGCTCTGCCATGCTTTAATAAAACACAGAGAATCTGAAAAATATAACAGCAATGAACGAAAGGCAGGGCCGGAGGTTCATGGCTGCAGTATCCAGCTGGGTTAGAGCTGTGCCCCTGACAGACAGCTGCTGCTCCGACCATGAACGCCATGGAATCATGGAACTCAAGGAAATCTGGCTTTGCAAGAAAGTACCAACTGGAACTGGGTATGGTGAGCCTCAAACACATTTCCTTCCTGCTGACACCTTATATTGGCTTGTGCATTGGTTTGGAGGCAGCTGGAGCATTGATGGAGCCCTTCCTCATGGCCATACATTCCCTACAGAAAGCCCGGGGGGATTAGGCACTGGCACACCCAGACCATGTGCTTTAGTGATCTCCTTACTGCAGGGCAGAACTCCCAGCCGAGGGTCAGCAGGGTCCCAGTGACATTTACATCACAAACAAGTCCCTTCAACACCAGCAGCACTGAGGGAGTGGCCCTTATGGCCACTGAGTGTTATGGCAGTTCCTGTGCCATCCCTCTTTTTGGAATGGCTGAGCTGTGAGCACGTCTCTCCCACTTGGTGTGCCATTTTCTACCTCTGCTGAATCCCAACATCCTGTAAAGAACCTCTACAGACAGGAAAAGAAAGAAACCTACCAGACTGCTGACATTGCAATATGCCTTCAGGCAGGAAATCCTTTGATACCACAATCAGCTGATTTTACTATGGCAGCGGGTTTTTAATCACATACCTTTCAGTATGCAGGGTAACACAAGCTTGCCTCAAAACACTAACAGTTTTCCTGATTACCAACAAAAAGCTGTCATTTGGCAAACTTAGGATAGCACAAAGGCCCACTGGGAGAGAAGGGGAACACGGATGGCACGTTGGTTTATTTCTGTATTAAGGCACGCAGTTGTGTTTACATTTTAAGCTTATTTAAATGTAAAGCAAACATTTAAACGCTTTCACAAGGATGCCTTATCTAGTTAAGAAAGCTTCCTAAACCTGGCTTCTGGAGTTTAAGCATCAGACTAGACACCTATGTTGCCTCCTCCTTATTGTGCCGTTCTGATATCCTTAATCTTCTGCATGTTATAAACACTGGTTTGAAGAAATAAATTTATAAATGACAAATCCACACAGATTTTTCTGTTTAGAATCTCTTAATCTTAGCAAAGCTTCCAATAAGTACAGAATACTTTATAGTGTGAAAGAGTCTCACACCACAAAGAACTTAAAATCTAAGTAAAAGCCCCTTTCCTTAACACGCTGCTTACAATTCGCATTGAAAAATATTACAAATACCAACATTTAGCATCCTGGAATGAGATTCTCTATCCATATAGCTGGGATAGAGTAGAAATACAGGATGCTGGGGGATGCTGGGCCTTCACTTCAAAATTTTCTACCATCTTAACATTTAAGCAGCAGCTGTAGTAGTCTATACATGTTTATTGCTCAGACCTTTGACCACCATTTCCTTATGGCTCAGGAAAAAAAAGAAAATAAAAAAGCAGAGTAGCATAGGTGAGGAATGGGGGAATCAAAACATTTACTGATTTCTCTCTACAGGAATGTTCACAAGATGACTTCTCAGAGAGTGGGGCAGATCCTGACATTGTTTCCTCTGCTCCAATTCTACTTTTACCTCCTCCAGTCTCACTGGGAACATTCTGATTGAAGTGTGGATCTACATCCTCAGAAACATTCTCTGTGTTTGTATACTTTCCTAATTTCTCCTTCTGTAAAAGTACAGCCTCTGCTAGAGAAATGACACTAATACAAGCCAGAGAGATGGAAACAAGCTCAGAAAACACAAGCCATTCCACATCTCTCTGTGTATTTCAGGTCTCTTTAATGTAAATCTACACTTGAGCATTTGCTTCACTTCTATTCATGTTCTTAAGATTTGCAGTTCTGCATATAAAAGGGAAAAACTTAAAGTATTTGTTGAAAAAGCAGTAATGTAAAAGCAAATAAATAGTATCTTCATTGCAATACCTGCACAGGCCCAGCTGGAAGACAGCAAACCCACCAGCAACTTCCATGGTATCAAGAGTTGTGCCTGGAAAAGCCCAGAGCATTCTTCTCCCTTTGAAGCCTTTTTATTTCAACATCTCCCACCAGAGCAAAAAGGACTGATGTACTCTTCCTAAAACTCCATCATCTCAAAGCTCCATTTGCCTAAGTTTTAAGAGAACAATTTGTCCCGTTATTTTCTTCTTCTTCCCCTACAAACCAGATTTTTAACAAAAAAATGGCACCTTTTCACATCACTTCTTCATCTTCACTAAAACTGTTGCAAATGTTTGCTATTCCACAACTAGGGTGACTTGGAAGGATGTTACACCAGGCTGTACTAGCATTTTTTCCAGTCTAGTAGTTGGCCTGGCTTCCATTTCCACATCATAGGAAGGTCTGAGACAAGACACTTTGGAGGCTGCAGGTAAAAATTTAAGAGATTTGCAAGTGCTTGATGCTACTGAGACCCTCAGGCCTTGAAACTCTAAAATCTGTTTATAATAAAAAAAGGAAGAAAACAAACAGTCACAAACAGATGGGATAAGCAGAGTAAAAGTAAAGTGTAAATTGACTTGGCCAGGGCAACGTTGGAATATGTCTACAAGTACTTAATAGAGTCAAATGTTTAGAAAAGATAATAATTTCCCTCTAAGTTCAGACTCTGAGGTGGTCAATAGCACCGTATGCCACACCATATGTCAGTCAGCAAACAACCTCCACAAATCATCTCTCAAAAACCATTCGCTGAATCGTCTGCATTTCCCCACACAAGGAGGAACAAGTAGTGACACAAGAAAATCCACATGCTGTCCATGCATTAATCCTTTCAAACACCAGGCAAATACAGGGCAGGAGTTTACTACCCAGAAGGTGTCAATCTACTCTACAAAAAAACCACACTCACTGAACCCACACACTACTCCCATTTGAAACAAAGACTGGGTTTTTTGCCACTGTCTTAAGGGATAAGAACAACCCAAGTTCTTTGGAGTTACTGATTTGTTGGACTTGCTGAGCTCAAGAGCTACTGAACCAACTGGAGAAAATCCATGCACCACTTCCCTGAATTTTACAAGGCCCGTTGTATGGATTTGAACACCACACAGATTAGTCTGATTCAGAATATGCAGCATTTGGGGAGAGAACAAGTTACCTACAAATTTATTTAGGATAATTAAATATAACAGTGAGATATTTCAAATCTCATCCATATACTGTCTAGCCCCTCATACAGTACTTTGTCTAGCAATGTGCTAATAACATTTCAGGCAAGAATTAGAAGGCTTAGAAGTGAGTACTTCATCTATACATCTCTATATATAAGTATTCATATATATGAGTGTGTATATATATATATATAAACGCTCATCTATACATGCCCATGATTAACATGTCAAATATCTCCATCTTCATTTCTAAAGTCCTTGCTGGGTATGTAAACTATCAGTAATGCTAATGCTGAGGGAGATTTTTCTTCATTTTAAGAAGATACAAGTGTCACCACACTCCCAGAGGCTGTGTATGCACACAATTAGGGTTAGAACTTTTTTCAAGGAGGCACAACAAACAACTCCTGGGTCTTACTGTGATTTCACTGAAACTGCTATTTGCATAAATAGCTTTCAAAACTTGTGAAAGGTAGGCAAGTTCAATAATTGCAGTCATTTTTAACCAGAAGCATTTCTGCAGTGTGTTCAGAAAAGCAGCAGGTCTCCGCCTGTCCCAAAGCATATGCCATGGGATTTCACTTGTCAGTAATCACACATAGCTGGTCCAGAACCACGTGTTGGTTCAGCAATCAGAACTTTCCTTATTGTCACAGTGCTTGGGAAACTAAAATACACAAACTTTTTTCCAACTTGTTTGTTGACATTTAATTTATCCCTCTGAATACCTCTGAGAAGCCTCCAGAAATGAAGTAACAAAGTCAGAGAAGGAAGAGGTAGAGAACATTTTACACCTCATGCATAGTATGGGTTATGGAGTTGCAGTTTCCTAACAAGGATATATTCTGCCCTCTCTTAAATCATTATTTGCTGCTTTAATGTATCAAAAATGTGAGAGAACAGAACACAAACCCAGCAGAGTTAAACATGTTATTTACAAAATTTTGTTAATTAAAATCTCAACGGTATTTAGAATATAAGATTAGACTTGATAGCTCAGAATCCTTGAAACTTCTCACAGCTTTTCCATTTGGACATTTTATTTGCACCTTGAATTCAAAACAAAGTGCAGTATCCATATGGACCCTTGAGTCAGCCTAAGTCACTGCATTTCTAATGAATTTTAAAATTACATTTAAACACTTCACAGATTTCTCCTGGGAACCTACGGCCAAATAATTGGCTCAGCAGGGGATGCTGAAAAGACCTTCACCACTGGAGTGCTGGGAGCATCATCTTGCCAGGTTTCTCCAAGATGACAAGGTCACCAGGTTAAGTGCACTAGGCTTTTCTGGCATTTGGCTCCAGGATTCTGCTGACTCTGTTCTTCATGCTGAGGAATCCATCAGACCTGTTTAATGGGTTGTCAGCTTTCTGCTTCACCAGCCAGTCCCAAGTTCATTCCTCATGCAAATTGGTGCAACCTCCAGCAGAAATTACAACGTCAAAGCTTTCACTGAGCTCAGTACAAAAACAACAGTCAGAGGTTACTCATGAGTCTTAAGCAACCCAGTTTCTGAAAAGCTAGTTTGAGTTTACACAGTATGGAACAAAACATTAAACATTCTGCCCTTGGCTCTGTTATATCAGAAGCAAACACAGATGTGAATACTGTGATACATCTCTGCATTTCTCCTCACAGCTCATGTTTTGGATTCCTTATCTGCAGCAGTAACCAGTTCTCAACTCCCTCCTGCTGTTTGTGAGAAAAATGCACGTGTAACAAGCCTGGATCCCGTGGTCACATGGGATTACTTCCAGAGTTTACATTATAATTCCTTCTGAACTGTTTCTCCGGATGAGTTGAATAGTCTCAGTTCATTCTGCCATTCTTATTTTGTTCTCCAGATGTAGGCAATGTAATGTCTAAATCTGTCCGAAAACTGCAGTCAGCAGTTACCTTAGAAAAGCTCTGAAAAATCAACATCTACGTTAATTCCTCTTCTTCTCCTTATTATAAACACAAATAACTAGCAAGATTAGGGAAGGTAGACTGAGAGACACTTTCTATGTATTTATGATGTGTCCTACAGACTCTAAAGCTTTACATACTTTTATTTTCCACCTTGTCACACCAAAGTTGTGACCCAGGCTTTCTGAAGTGCAGTTTCCCATACTTGCTCCCACACAGCAGCACACACACAAACCTTCTGCTTACAGGAATATTCAACAGGGAAATTCCAAGATGTATATGCATAGGTTAACACTCTGTTGGAAATCCAAAATAATTTAGAACTGCAGTTCTTTGTGTATTCAAATTTTTCAGAAATTCTAACACATAAATGAGAAAAGCAACACAGCCTCCAGAAGCAGCCAAAGCTCCCAGAGCAGGAGTCTCTGAGCAACTGTCCCAGCTGGCCCTGACAATGTGGCCCAGAGCAAACCCTTCAAAATCTTCATGCTAAGCAGCTCCTTGTCCAAAAGGGTAGGGAGTATTTTTAAATCTCTCACAGGACTGTTATGAAGATTAATTAAGGTCTGAGCAGTGCTTTGAAGATCAAAACTGCTATGCTGTTATTTATTATTAAAGAACAACAAAGCACATTTTTGTTGTCTATAATTCAGCTTCAGAGAAAACTGTGGATGAGCACATGTTCAAGAGCATAAATTAATTCTCCCTGCCCCAACAAGCTGTGATTTGCATAACTGCATTTTTAGCGACCAAAACCCCATCAGAAAGTCTATACTCATCCCTTTGAAATATTTTAAAGGCCTGAAGGCATATAACCAATACAGTTTCTCTTCTGATTCTTTTCCAGGATAAACTTTTCCTATCAGATATTTCTGCCTCAGTTCAGCGATGCTTTCTATCCTATCAGGAGCCCTTGGATTATTCACAGGATAACATCAGACACATACTAAAGTGCTTTGCTAAATCAGTTCAACACCTATTCTGGATGTTTGTATTAAAAGGAGGAGGTAGAAAGACAGTATGACACGGTGGGCAATCTTTTTTTTCAGATAGTGGGAGAAAATCACAAGATTTTTGGAGCTCTGCTTTCTTTAAAGGTTTTTCATCAGAAAATGAGTAATCTCATATTAACATTTCACAATCAAAGTATTTCAAAAATATCCACTGCTGAAAAATACATAGAAATACTCCATTGCACAGTGTATGACTAACTTACATTTCCTTCAAACACACCACAGATACAATTTGAAAACATTTACTAGAAATGCTTCCATATTTCAGCTATAGTTGTATTCTTAAAACATGGGATCACATGTATTTTGGCATTATATCCACACAAAAAACCCCAAAAGGTTAGTATTAAGAGGAATTTAAAAAACAGAATTAAAAGTTGTGAATAACTACTCTCAAGCTTTGCCACCACAGCCTTGTTTTCCTGATCTTATTCACACAGCTCCAGCAGATCGAGTTCTCCGCCATCCCAGCACTGAGCTGCAGCAGTGCAAATATTTAAAGCAAAGAAGAATAGGAGCTGTTGGACCTCGAGGGTGGTGAGCAGAAAACTGGTGTAACTGGGCAGCTCCTGCCACCTTTCCACTGCACAGGCACTGCTGAGAAAGGATCCAGTGTCTGCAGGATGCTGAGCACCTCCCCAGTGTGGCAGCCCCCATCAGCCATCACAGGAAATGCTTACATTTTATTGGATTACTTTTTGGCTCTCTTCCCATTACCTTAGTCTGCACTCCAAGTCTGCTGCACATTCTTATTAACAACATGGATACCAGATTGTGAACTTTTTCAACTGCTTTCAGGAGCAAGCTGAGTTATATTTAGCAGCCATATGGCATCCCTCCTTCACACGTTTGCTAGAGATAAGAACTGACAAATTAAGTTTTCTAAAACACTGATCCCTATATGTTTCTATTTCCAGTTTTAATCGTAGATGTTAACTGTAGTTTAATTGTTAACCCTGGCATTTGCCAAAGAGGAAATGCAAAGCGTACCCCTAGCAGAGGATGCAATCACAGAATTAAGTTTTCTTGCAATCTAGGTGAAGCTGTTAAGAAAGTTCCTAAGCTGTACTCCAGACAGCTACATTCTTCTTAAATTAATACAATATGGCTCCATAACTAAATACCTACGGGTGTATTGGCTTCCTTATGCAATTGGCAATTGTTCTGTAAACGCAGGGTACTTGAGCAGCTCAAGATGCTGCGTATCTTAACAGGGGAGAAAGCCAAGAGCACAGTGACAACCAGTTCATGTCCCATAAAGAACTTTAAAGACAAGGGCAACTACTACACAGTTTTCCCATGCTGCTGGGAATCAGGTTTACAAAGCTGAATTTCCCTACAGCCCAGCCAAATTTCTAAGGAACTGCAGCCAGAGGTTAGAAAGAAATCGACACTTTTAAGAACCAAGACAAGACATTTGAGAGCTGCTGTCATTCAGGACAGCTGAAAAGGCAGGCTGAACACACGACAAGGATCTACAACAGCCTCACCCCGAGTGCCACCCCCTGTGTGCATCCTTCAGGGAGAAGGAAAAAGGGGGTAAGGACTGGAGGCCTCTGATAATTTGAAAGAAATTTATTTTTTTCCTCTCTAGCAGAGAGAGGAATTACTGCTTAAAATACTTAACTGTCAGCTAAATCATACCTTATGGCTAACTCTTCTTTCTGGTATCTGGAGCTTTCCCAATTCCTTCTGTACTTTTTTGGGAACCAGGTATGCAGGGAACACGCAGAGAAAAGCTCTCACTCAGGCAGCTACAGCCATGAATATCGCTTGGCTGCAAGCAGGTGTGGAGCATCCTCTCCAAGGGTGACTGCACAAAGACATCCATATTCCAGGCCTCATTCCATGCCTCCAGTTGTTTTGCACCTAATGCAATCCTTAAGGGGCAAACCCAGCTTTTTCTCTTTTGTCCAAAGAACTGCAGAGCAGCACAGAGTGTTTCTGCAGCAGGGGAAAGAGGGACAGACAGGCACATTACATGCATGCCTGAGCACATTTATGAGCTACATGTCCAGGATAAGAAATATAAATGAACAACTGTGTTTCTTCCAGCTGGTGCGTTATGTTCACTACTCAAGGAAAAACAATAAACCCTCAATACTGTGGTTTCTCTCCCTGTGCACAAAGCAATTTGGAGAATCTGTTCATCCAGTCCAGCCCATCCTCTGCCTAAGCGTTGTAAAATTCATGAAGGTGAATGATAAGGCCCAAATCGCTGTCTGCAGCAGAACCTTCATGCTGGACAACTCTCTGGAGACCCAATGTGCCAGTTAACACATTTTGCAAAAAAGTAACAATTTCTTCAGAGCACTGATAATTCCCTACCATCTTCCTTGAGGAGGTTGCTACCAATGAATAAAAAATAATTGTGACGTCAGAAAAACACCAGGAAGCAGGGGAAACAAATTGCTTCACACACCAGAATCCCTAGCACAGAACTTCTGGGAGAGAACAAAATATTTAAGGATGCAATCAATCATTAAGATTTCTCCCAAAAAAAGAGAGCACACACACTCATTTGTCCTCAAAGCTTGTCTTGGAGAAAAAACCAGTAAGAATAACCATCCCTGCATGCTTGATTATCAAATCATGGCTCAGTGGAAAGAACAAGTAAGGGAGTCTTCCAATTAACCAATTTTTTTTTTCTTTAAATGCAGTCATTGAACACTGCTGGAGAAAGATGTCAGGAAAAGCAAATCCCTGGTCTTCTGGCGTTTTTTCCCATTCCTGAACAATTCCTCCTTCAGATGCACAGCCACAAGGGTTCAAAGGTCTCTGTGGCCTTTGTTCTCAGTTCCAGAGTAGCTACAAACAAACTTTTGTTCCTGTTTCTTGAATGAAATAAGCTGCAGCAGTTACCAATGACTGAACTTTACATCTGAAGCTTGTTTTGTGCATCATGCAACAAGACTATGGAATCTCATCTACACTTCCAAAAATTATCAGAACTTTTTCTGAAATAAAAATCAAGTACTCCTTACTGATTCAACCTCCAGTGAACATATTACACATTACTCTGCATACTCCTAGAAGTGAAGAAGGAGCAACACATTCTGGTTTACGGATTATGCGAAAGAATTCTTTTTGGTTTATCTGAATATTTATCACTATTGCTCACTCATTTAGGAGTTTTACAAAAAACCTACATTTCATATTTTAGTACGAAAGTGGTATCATAATCAATACACATAAGTACACATATATAAGCATTAACAACAAATCATGATGCCCAAAGAGCAATTTTCATTTCTATCACAGACAGAGTGTAAGGGATAAGATGATAATCATAAGGGCAAGTTATGGAAAGTAGCTACAGAAACATGTTCATAGTCCACGGAAAACTGATCAGGAAATTGTTGATAAAATCTGTAAAGGTTCCATATTATCAGCTGCTATGTAAATTTGAGGGGGGAGAACACGCATGGTCCATTATTGAGCAAGATAATAGTCTTTTTGAAGTCAAAATAAATTTTAAAAACTACTGAAATCACCCTGTTAGAAGACTGAATATTCCCAGCAGGTGGGAGGTGACTCTCTAGAGATACTTCTTATAAAACACAAACACAAAAGGCCTGGCACAAGGCTGCTATTATGAAATCTAATGAAGACATTCATGAATCATAACAAGGAGGAAAAGGGTTAGTATCAGCAAACACTCAAAGAATCTTGCAACAATTAAAATTGTGAACAAACAGGGTCATCCAGCTACATTCTTCAGAACAGCCATGCTTAGCCTTGGTGAATTCTGCAAGAATATGGCCAAATTATAATATTTAGATTTGGAAAACTTCTTGGTTTTACACTGGCACCAAAAAACCAAACTGTTTTCAAAACATCAAGCACCGTATCTTCTTTTTTTCCCTAGAGAACTCAAAGGCATCTTGAGCATTTTATATCGAGGTCAAAAAGTTCATCTCCCACATGCCAGGAAACATTAATTTTCAAACCACACATAACAACCTAACACCCCTCCATCAAAGTTATTTTTTGGGAAACCTGATTTTCTCAATCTGCCAGTAAATGATTACAACACCTTTCATCCCCATATCTTAAAAGCAATTCGCTCATTGGAAGAGCTGCTACCAGAAGACCTAAGGCCACAACTGCAGCTGACCAAGTGTCCCTCAATCCAACAAAAAACCTCAAGGCTATTTAAGCACTTAATTTTACCCTGCAATCCATAGGAAGACAGGCTCCAAAGTGCTTGCAGTCCTAGTTTAATGAATTAATGGTGGTAATTGGAGAAACTCCAGTTCCTCTCTGATTCAAAATGAGTTACGATGGATACACTAAAAATCAATGCTTTCTACCCACAAACAGGACTGAGATAAGGGCAGGCAAAAGCCCTGGGCACTCCAGAGACAGGAGGGAGGGACAGCAATTGCAGCTTCTTCATCATCAAAAGTAACTGAGATGCCGAAGAGTGTGAATGATTCATTGACCAGTAACTGATGCACAGCTATTGCTTCTACCACTGACTTCATACTACATCAGGACACACTCAAAATGTTGCAACACAGCTACAGAAACAAGACTGAAAGACAATAAAGGTGCCTACAACAACTGCTTTAAAAAGTGGAGACGTATTTTCTTTTCTAAACTATGGGTTAAAATCTGCTGAGCCATATTCTCATAGAATAATAAAAGATGACACCATGAACTCCAGAAGTACACGTGTAACTTAAGCACAGAGCAAGAGCATCCAGTGAAGAGTCAGTGAACTTCAGTGTCAGTTGTCACCTGACAATAGTAAACACATTCAAGTCATGAGCATGATGAGAGTTAACATTGGGTTTAATCATAAAAGCAAGACAACAGCATCACAAAGCTCATACAAGACACATGTAGCAACCTAATTACAGTAAATCTGGTAGCATTGGGTTATCAGCTTAACCAATCACCAGGTAATTAACTGTGCATTTAACAGCTAGGTAGTAAAGTTTCTTCCAATGAGATTGGAAAAGTCAACATCAGCTTAAACACGATTAACTTCCTGTCCCACTGCTGGCAAAGCAAATCCAATTTACTAAACAGTTTAAAGGGCAATTTTTAATTATTTTGCACACTTCCAAAGAATCCAGCACTACACACAGATATGGGTTAGTTTATCTATTGCAGTGAGTGCAGACCCCAGAACCACAAAACACCACTGAAATAAACACCCAGGGACTTCTTAACGTGCCTAACAGTCCCACACTTTGCACTGCAGAAACTCCATATATAATTGGAATAATATTCAGGAGAGAGGCCACAAACAGTTGCAATTTCCTGTTCTGTGCAACAAAATCCTAACTCAGAGCACCTCCTTCAGACTTCTCCAGTACCTCATATTTCTAAAACAATCTTAGAAAACCAATATACAACAAGTAAACCTTGTGAGATTTACATTATTTACCTGGTTTCTAGTAACACACACACCTCCCCAGGAACTATTCAATAATCTACGTATCTAAAATCTTTTGTGCTGCAGGAATTGAGGGCTAGCAGACAGTGTGGGATAAACACAGCTAGGCACACACACAGGAACAGAACAAGGATTCAAATGAGCAGCTCAGTTTTGCTGCTTTCCTACACTTCTTACCCAACACAATATTTAAAAATTGAAAACTGAAGTTTTCCAACTTTAATTGTTCAGCAGTAAAGGTAACAATAACTTTTCAGCTATAACACAGATTTACAAAAATAAAATCTAAGCAAACAAACAAAAATCCTCAAAATTCATATTAAAGAGGAACAGTTTTGGTCAAATCAGGTGAGAATTGCTACATGACTCCTGACCCACAGCATCACATCCTCGGGTTTGATTCTCCAAATTCTGGTTGGCTGGAAAATCTAATCTGCACAACAATAAGTACAAAAATGGCTTCTCTTTAGTGAAGCCATTCTCTCTTTCTTTTAGTGTGCATGTGCACACCCCTCCTCTCCAACAGCCCTCAGCCAGCCTGCTCAAAGGATTAGCATAAGAATAGAAATCACTGGGAAAATCCACATGCTCCAACTGCCCAGACTTGTTGACCTGCATCACCCCAGATACCAAAATGACTTATTTTTCCAAGAAAAGCAGTTATGGATTTTAAAAGTTCATGAACATTGCAATTTGTTTCTCTTTTATTGCAGAATCAGATATCCCAAGAGCAGCTACCAGAACCAGAGGCGTAGAACAACCTCCACCGTTGCAAGCACAGATTCACAACGAGCTCAAGTTCAAATTCCTACCCAAGTCTGGTGGGGAAGAAGGGCTCTGTCAGGGGCTTTCTCAGCTGGGACCCAGCTGCCTCATCATCCAATCCATACAAGCAGCAAGCCTTGCTGGTACACAGTGCTGCTACTGCTGCACAGGGAAAGCTGAACCCAGATCCAGGAGCTGCAGGTGAGAAGCACACCTGGGAGAGAACCTGGCCCTGTGGACACCGCACCTAGCAGGCCACCCGTGCTCACAGTCCCACGGGACCAATTCAGTTCGGCAGCCAAAATTTACAAATTTACCTACAAATCCTTCTTTCTTCTTCCCTTTCTGTCCTTACCCTGGCACCAGGAGAGACAATAGCTCTTGCCTCGGTCACAGCCACTGTAATCAGAACTACTGCAAAGATAAGAATATTTTGAGGAAATGTGAATGAAAATAATCCCCCAGTTCGTGAAAAAGCCAACATCTTCCAATATCTTATTGGTGGAGAGCAGCTCACAAAGGCCAAGGGAACCCATCTCAATTCTTCTACACAAACTATTCTAGCCATAACAAAGTATGAGAAACATAATTTATTTATGGAAAAATGGACATTGGACTCCTGCAAAACACACTGAGTTTTTGTAAAAACATAGTAGAGTATTTGACATGTTTGTTTTGAAATGGGGGAAATTGACTGGAATCGTCCCCATAATGTGGTCTGATACTTCATGCAAAACAATGGACTCAGACAGCAAAACAACATTTCCTTTTGAGAAGATCACAAAAAAACCAGAAGTCCAGAGGGGAAATGGCCAAAGTAGCACTACTCCCACTTTTTGCTGGATTTCCTCCACTCCCTCTGGGATCTTCTCCCCAGCCAGTAAGCCACCACTGCAATCATCCCCCTTAAATTCAACATCATGATCATCATTCCCAACACTTTGCATTACAGAAGACAGATTGTTAAGTGCTGTTGCCCTGATATTTCACAACCCACCAGCAGCAAGTGACACAAAATCACTGCAGCGTCCAGCCAAAAACTGGACACAAAACCCAAAAACTAAAGCAGTTCCCTGATAATATTCCTGCTGACTTGCCCCAGATGTATTTGTCGAGTTTTTTAAGAAACAAAGAGCACCTTAAAACAACAAGCCACAGATTAAGACCACAAGATGAAAGATTGGTCAATAATTTGCTTCTGGCAATGGACTAATATTTCTTTTGTACATTATACATGGCATTAATACCATAGTAACACTTTCAGTTCTGTTTCCTTAAGTAACAGATTCTGCATTTTGCCAGACTCCATTTTCCCCCACTTTATTATCTCTATAACCATATGCCCTCAAATAACTACAATTTTGATTCTTGCAGCTGGTTCCAATGTGTTCATCAGCTCCACACGTACACACCCTGGTAAGGCTCCGGTAAGTTTCATGAAAACAAACCGGCCTAACCACAAGAACTATTTACAGCTGTTTTCATAAAGAATATGTAATATTTTACTTACCAGTCAAAATAAGTTGCTCACTCAAGGCTAACCTGATTTTAGAATGAGAAGACATCTGTGCAGTGGGAAAGAAACCGCACAATTCTCAATAAGCACACGTAGGCTATTTGAGCCTGTTCTGCAGAAGCTCCAACCTCAAACACTTGCAATAGGTTTTAAGAATCTTGGAAACCTACTCTTTCAGTTCATTTAAGAGTGTCTGGTCACCTTTGGATTACACACTTACAGGTGTTTCTTGAAATTAAATGGCATATTTTAAGCTTCTACCTTGTTACCTTTCCACCTATTCCTCTCCACTGCATTCTTCCGAGTGCCAGGACCAACCAACAGAACTGGGTGCCCACGGAGGCTGTCCAAGCCTCTGTCCAAAGTGCTGCTTTCTGCACAATCTCATGTGGAAAGGACAGAGAAGGAACAAAAATTGACTCGTTCCCATCACCTTCGAAAAATCCAGCAGCACTTGGTCAGGTCTGGCGCAGCCGTTTGCCACAGGAGAGAGATTCCCAAGGGAGAACAAGAGGAGACACACATTTGCAGCAAGGAAACAGCACCATAGGTGGGTATACACGTGTGAATGTCAAAGGTTAATCTGCCTTTTCCCCCACGTGCCACTGCTCACTCAGCGTTCAGAAATGGATCCTTCCCTACAAACCTCACTACGGCATCCACGGCTCGCCTCCTTCTGCAACTGGCCGGGAAGCTCACCGAGATAATTTGGATAAACCACCTCCGTGAGCACACGCTGCCCTGTCGGGAGCTGCTCCGTGTCACAGGGCCCCTGGACAGAGCTTCTCCGGACACGACCCCTGCGTACCCGCAGCAGCCCCACAAAGGGCAGCAAGACAACGGAGCCGGTACAAAGCCACGCACAATCGCCACGCGGGGATGGGCTGAAATGTCCATTATCCCTCCTTGCCCGTGACTGTTCCCCAGGCACAGCCGAATTCACCCACCTGAGATACTCCTGGCGACAGGGTAGGAAAGGGGAGGGAGCGGGGGGAGCCCCGGGACGAACAAAACCCCGCCACAATAAATCTACGAGTGTTTTTATTCGGGTTTTTTTTTCCTTTTTCTCTCTCGCCCATGGCGGCAGCGCCCGCGGCGCGCGCCCCGTCACCCACCCCAGCGCCGGCCTCACGATCCACAGGGCGCTATCGCGACACTATCGCGACCGTCGGTGCTATGCCGACCCCTCGGCCCTTCCCTCTGCTGGCCACGCTCACCTCGCTTCGCCGCAGCGGGGCGGCGCCCCGAGCGCTGCTCAGCAGCCCCGTCCGGCCGCCCGCACCACCATGGCCGCGGCCACCTCAGGTGAGGAGGAGCCGCCGGGAAGGGGCCGGGAAGGGCCCGGCGAGGGGGATCCGCGTCCGGCACACGCCCCCCACTCGAGCTCAGGGACAGGCAGCGGGGCCCATGCGCGCTGGTGCTGCTGCCTGCTCCGCCCCGACGCTGGGAAGGGCGGGCGTGAGGCGGCGGCCGGGGGAGGGAGNATGCTTGGGTGAGGGCTGACGGGCTTGGAGGATGGCGCAGTGTCGAGGTGGCCGTGAGGGGGACGCGGAGGAGGGAGCTCAGGGTGCCGGCTCGGGCTGGCAGGGCAGCGCGTCCCTTTCTACAAGTCCCTGGCAGGAGTCTGTAGCCTGCTGAGGGTCGGGCTCTGCCCCCAGGGAACAAGGACAGGATGACAAGACATAGACTGAACCTGCACCAGACAAGGTTTAGGTTTGGCTTCAGGAGGAATTTTTCACAGAAAGTGTGATTAGATGTTGGAAGGAGCTAGGCACTCATCCGGGCTGGGTAACAAGGTGGGGGTCGGCCACAGGGTGGACTCGATTGTCTTAGAGGTCTTTTCCAAATGAAATTACTCTGGGATTCCGAAGCCAGAGCCACCACAGTTGGGCTGCAGGTGATGGGGAAGGTGTGGGTGTGGGCACAGGGAAATGTTTCATCTCAGTGTGGGAAAGCACTGAGAGGTGCGCCTGGTTTGGGACCTGGAAGAGGGGGACAGCGTGTGAAGGTACTGGGGTTATTTCACAGAATCCCACAATGGCTGAAGCTGCAGGGACCAGACAGAGTCACCAGGTCCTGGCTCCCCTCTCCAGCAGGGCCATCCCAGAGCACAGGGCACAGGATTGTGTCCAGTGGGTTCTGGAATATCCTCAGTGAGGGACACTCCACATCTCTGGACAATCTGTTCAGTGCTTGATTGCTGTACAGGGAAGTAGTTCTTCATGTTCAGCTGGAACTTCCTGTGCATCAGTTCTTGCCTTTTCATCTTGTCCTATTGTTGGATACCATGGAGCAGAGCCTGGTCCATCTTCTTAGCACCCCATCTTTGTATATTTATACACACTGATGAGATACATTTGAAGTTCAGGGATGTGCTGGGGCTGGTCCAGAGGCAGCAGAACGGATGGAGCTGGCAGGGCCTGCAGTGGCTCTATGTGTGCTTTAGTGAGGCCAGGGCTGCTCCTGTCACAGGATGATGGGATTGGAAGGGACCTCTGTAGATCATCTGGGCCAACATTCCCACCAAGACAGGGTAACCTAGACCAAGTGACACAGGAACATGTCCAGGATGGGTTTTGAATGTCTGAATATGCAAAAGCTCACCAAAGATGTCTTGAAGTTTGTTTGTGTGTTTTTTACCGTATCTAAGGCACACACCCCTTCTAGGGGGGATTCCCAGCCAGAAGGGATGTACCATGTACCTGCCTGCACCACAACCCTCCCACCCCACTGTGGTAGTGGCAAGACCAAGAAAGGTGTTTTATTGCAATCACAGACATGTTTATCTGTGGACAGATCACTGGCACACCCTGTTCACAATGCAAAACTTTTCCCCTCAAGTTGAGCTTTGAACTTATTAAACCTGTATGGGACAGTGTTGCTTTATCAGTAAAAGTTAATTCACACTTTTAAGCAAGGTTTAAGTGTTAATCACAAACTCGTTCCTTCAGGTAAGTGCCTCTGTGAATGCAAGGAGCTGCTGTTGGGTAGTAGAGGATCTTCTGCATGGAGTCATTTACCTGCATGTTGTGTTTCAATGGCTGACCTTAAACCACTTCATAATGTGCTTTATGTGCTTCACTGTTTGATTACATGGCCAGGAACACACAACTTGAACTTGCTCTCGGTAGGACATGTGGAAACCCCTCCCTGATAATTATGGCATTTGGTGACTGCAGAGCTTACAAGTCTGATTGCTAGTGTTGTTTACTCCTCCAGCAGTGGACCTGCAAGGCAGTTATTGTGGGAGCACTCCTTTCCTTTGCCCAGGGCCCTGGGCCATGGGGTGGGGAACACGAAGTGGGGATGTGGATCGTGCACCTGGCATTCATAGAGAGCTGTGTATGGGGTGTGCCTGGGCTTAGCCACATTTGCATTGCAAGAGCAAATATGAAATGGCCCCCACTCAATACGTTTTCAAAAATGCTCTAAATGAAAGGCATAGTTAAAACTGTTCTACAAGCTGGATTTGATGCATTCTGGTTTTCATTCCATCTGTGAAATGCTCCAAAGGAAGTATATCATTTACATTAGGGCTGTGGTGATACCAGCTACCCAGAGTGTTTGGATAAATGATACCACTGTTTCCTAATGTATTGGGTGACTAAGAAAGGCAAGCCTAGGCAGAAATTCCAAGTTGTGAGTTTTAATTTGAGGAATTTGAAGAATTTTTAGTTGTTGTGATGAAAATTTTCAGCGCCTATTGCGAATAACTGATGGTAACCGTAAATGTGCAGAGTCTGGAACAATAGCTCTGAGATGTCAGCATATGCTGTACCAGATGCTAACAAACAAAACTGGACTTAAGAACATTGGTGAGGCTGGGGCTCCATGGGTAAGGAGACAGCAGATCATGAAGATGTTGCACAGTAGTTTTGAAAATGGCAAAGGGCATAATTTTGTGAGCTAATAAGCAAAAAGGGTGGCAGAAAATACACAAATTATGGCGGCAAGGCAAAATGATGTGATGTATCGTGCTGACTACAACTCCGCTCCTTCAAATTCTGCCAAGTGACAAGTGAATTAGGATAAGGCAGGACAGTCCACTGCAGATAAACCTCAGGGTGCCAGAAGCGATTTGTTGGCTCTATATTTAGGAGAGAGAAGATTCAGTAAGGTGAAAGGAGGTGATCCCTATCTATCCATCCCTGGCAGAAAGATACCTGAAGAATCCCCAATTTCTCGCTGTAATAGATGCCATCATCTCACTTTTGTGGTTTTGCCTCTTCCCGATTTTGACTGGCCGTTGCTGTGTGATTTTTGCAAGGCCTGTTTGTTCCTTCTCCCTAGCGGAGCATTTTTCATTATGCTTCTCTAACTAAAAACAAATGGTGGCTGCATGTGGGAATGTGGCTTGGGAAAACTGGAGATCAAAGAAAGGTCTTGGCTCAGTGCTGAGGATCTTGCAAGCATTTTCCTTTAACTGCCTCCCATCCAGCTATGCCTTGTGATTTGAATCTCACTGCCTTTACTTTTGTATCTGAACATTTTGCTTAAAAAGATAAATAAGGGGAGAATGTTTACCCTTCCTCTTCTCAAACTTTCTGTTTCTTGTCAGTTCTTGGTCTTGCTAATTTTATGGAAAACTTTAATGGCTCTTGAGGATGCCAGGAAATGCTTCAGAGCCCTGTTAACCAGCTCTGCCAAATGGAAAAGGACTGATCTGAACTGCTTAAGCTCTTGCCAGTTATAGGTTACTGCAGTGTGTCCACAGGGCCTGTCTGCCCTTTCCATGGATCTGAAGGTCACTTGGCCCTCATCACCTCATCAGCAAGTTAGCCTGGGCATCCAGGAAAAAAGCTTCCCCAGACACTAAGAGGAAGGGATATGACCAGGTGAAAGTTCCTCCAGGTCTTATTTCTTGGTTTCAGCTTTTAAAGACTGATGCATATCTATTTGTTGGCAAGGATACCATTTTTTTAAAATCATGAGTGAGGATTTTTGACCCACATGGTTTTCTTTTCCTATTATATTTTTTTTTCTAGTGAGGAAGAAGATGAGGGAAACTGAAAGGGATTTTGACTAGCTTGGAATTGTTGGGATTTTGGGGGTGTCTTGTATGCCTGGAAAGGTCAATGGCAAGATGCCTCAGCTGAGAGAAGCCCTAGAGAGCATCTCTGTGCTAGCTGGTACAGATTAGGTTGTGGTTTACATCAGCTGGCCTGATTGTGCTTTGAGATGTTGGTGTGAGATAAATGTATCTTTCCTTCCTTTACTTCACGTTCTTCCTTTAAATATTTTTCTTGGAATAAATGATAAGTATTTAAGAAATCAGTTGCATTTGGAGACTTCTTCTGAGCTGTAGATGTTTGTTCTGAGAAGATGCTGGTGCCAAATAGTACTAGACTCTGTTTACAAAATGAACTGGGACCACAACAAAGACATGTGAAAGGATGAAGCGTGGGGAAGGGGAGAGTGAGAGATGATGTATTTCTGTTCCTGAAAGCTGCTTTGCACTTCTGTAGCACCTTTCCTCCTGATGTTTCAGGGCACTGCACAAGCATTAGTCATGGCTCATGCCAGCTTTGGGAGATGACTGAGGCAATTCCTGTCACCCTTCAGAGGCTGAGTCTCAGAGATATGAATAACCCAGGGACAGAGGCAAGTCCTTTCTGGAGTGGGGCTGTGGCAGCTTGTGCTAGGGGTAGCTTGTGCTATTTGGGCTGTGGCACCAAGATAATCACTGCAGAGACATGAGCTGGCTTATCAGAATCCTTACAGTGATTTTGCCATCGAGAAAAAAGCATGAGCATAAAAATAAGACTACTTCCATTAACTTCAGTTTTGAGCTAATCTTCATACCTTGAAGCAAGTCATTCAGTTAGGACTGGAATATCAAGTGTGAAATCTTGATTCTCTTGAAGCCACCAGGCACATTGCTGTTGACAATTGAAGCCAGACTCTTTCTCAAAAGTAGATATTAATGTTAAGAGCAAGAGATTTCATCCAAGTAACTTCAATAACAAATCTGGCGTGTTTGAGAGGACTCTGCAGGAGGAGAGAAAGGCTCTAGTCATTATCAATATCCCAGCTCATGTTTTCAGAGAATAAATATATCTTTTCCTGGCAATGGGTATATTGACTCTGCCTGGCTCATTGTTCAGCTGGTCACTCTGTTGTGACAGTTTGTACTCCATTCCCCAGTGGTTTATTTTCAGACATCTCAACTCATAGTCATGCAATACAGTAGATTCCTTTTCCCTGAAGTATTTTATGGCTAGAATATTTGTTTTTAAATATTAGCACCCCCCTGACTCATGCAGGACCAGCCCAATAGCATATCTATATTATTAAAGCTGCTCAGCCTTGGAAAAGGAAAGGGTGTGGCAGTCACAAAATAAGAGCTATCAGACTGTGAATTTCTGCATTCTTTTTTGAACCTCCTACACCCAGGGCCTGATCCATGAGGATTTGTTGCTAGTATTACCACAGTTGTTGCTGTTCCATGGTGTTTTCTAAAAGCAGTGATAAACAGGAAGATAGCTAAACAATGGGCATGTCAGGTGTGCCTGTGCATGGTTAGAAACAGAGTTCTACAGAACACTAGAGATGGTGTTCAGGATTAAAAACTCCTGGTGGGGAAGACTTCCCAAGATAAAACAGCTGCCAAATTCGAAAGCTTCATTGGTACAGACCCTTTAGCTGGGCACATTTCTGTATACACAGAGAGCTCTGTGAATTCAAGTGACTTCTGGACTCACAAAGATAAATATTCAGAATAACTGAGATGATTCATTTAGACTATTTAGCAGAAAAAAAAATTACCCTCCTGAATTGGTTTGGTTGAAATAGTCATGGAATACTCAGATTGGTTGCAAACAACAGTCTAAATTTGCAGTATTCTGTAGCCCTTACGCCAAGAATTGGACTTTTATCCACCTTTTTAAAATTATTACTGTTCTGTCATCCCTGTGGAGAACATTGTGTTTGGTCATATGAGACAATGAGAAATATTAGAAATGTAACTGAATAAATTGATTTTTAAAGCCTTGAACCTCAGTGTTTACAAAATATTCTTAGTATGCACTCAGTCTCTGGGACTGTGCATATGTAAAGTTCAGCTGTGTATAAATACAAGCAGAGCAGAATATTACTTTCTCTTCCAGCCTGTCTCTTTGATGGTCAAATCCACCCAGATGAGTGCCCAGGCTGCCAAATGAAATTCTTCCAGTTGTTGGGCTTCTCCTTGCATGCAGATATGCTGCTGTGCTTGGGACAGAGTAAAACTGCTCTTTTGACTGCTTGCTTTATAATCCTTCCTTCATAGTCTCACAAATGCTCCCGGAGCTACTCTGCCATGCAGCATCTGTGAAATCTAGTGACTCGCTGGGTCAATCACAGGCTGTTTCTCCCGGAGCAAACTTCAGGCAAGCACATTCCAGCTGGTGACCTTGGTGCACAGGGAAGTAGGACTGTGTTACAACTTGTTCACACAATCTCTCTCTTTGAGCCACATGTGGCTGAATTTGCTTGGAGGTTGCAGATTTGCAGCTCCGTTGGTGTAACATGGAACAGAACCCCCTGCCTGCTGTGGGACGGGTTTGCACCACCAGTTTTCCAGGCAGTTGCTGGCAGGAGTGGAGAACTGGCACAGCTTGCTCTGGTAATGAGAGCAGAAATTGAGAGGAGTTAGGGAAGCAGGGCCCTGCAAGGCTTAGCACTTGTGCATCTCTGTGATTTGCTAAACAAGTGCTCAAAACCCATCTCTAGTAACTTGACACTAGGGTATTTTTTCTGTGGAGAGCTGACCCAGGGTTTGGGAAGTAGGTGTGAATTAGGACACTGGTGCTACACCCTGTGAGGAAAGCACTAAGAACACGAATGTAAAGCATCGAGTGATGAGTAAAGATACTGGGCAGAGGGAATGCATCTGGAAAAGGATATCCAAGGCACTGTGGGATGGAGATCAGATGTGCAGGGTAGACCAGTCCCTGCCTTGTTTTCACAGAGACTGATTCAGTGCTGCTACTCCCCACCATATTTCATGCAAATTCTACTGTGTAATAATTTGTATATTTATGACTGTGTGTGGCCAGAGCTGCCTATTTCTATTCCTGCCTATTGTCTGGACTCAGTGAATGTGGCAGATTGGAGCAGGCCTGAGGTTTAGCTACGTAAGCTGGACAAGTATCCTGTGAGAAGTGCACTAAATCTTGCATTTTTAACCTTAGATTTTCTTCATCTCTAATAGAGAGTGGCTTAACCCCTGACAAGGGAGCTGTAACACCCAGTTGTTGAAATTATGATAATTGTGGCACTTTCTTATGACCGAATGTTGGACACGGCTTGGCTTTGAGTTGGGCTGCTGTAAACCTGAGCAAGTGGGATGAAGTCTAGAGGCTCTTTAGTTTGGAAAAATTATAAGAAGTTGAAAGATTACTTAGATGGGGGCCTGAAAACATCATGGGAAAGAATCTGAAAGTGAACTCCCAAGATGGGGAGGGCTTAAAACAAAGTGCCAGCTGTCAGGGTTGGAACTGGGATGAGATCTGAACTCTGCCTTCTCAGTCACACCCACTGAGTTCCATTCCTGCAAGAAGGGCAAGTGAAAGGAGGGGAAGTGAAGGGCTGCACAGAGCAGGTGCCAGAACTGGCCTCTGGTTCCTGCTGGCAGAAGCAGAGCTGGTCTCTGGAGCTGGGACAGATGTATGGCATTGGAGGAGCTTCCAGGAGAGCCTGACAGAGCAGTCAGGTGGGAACATGTCACACATAATGCAGATGCTTGGTGGGCTCTGGCTTGTGGAAACTTCTGGGTGGTTTTTCATGCACTTTAGAGTAGCCAGATCCAAGAGAGTTCTTTTGGGGTGAATGAACTAGTGAAATGCATAACAAAGGAAAAAAGCTGTACTGTCAAGAGGGCTCACAAGCAAGCAGGAGCCAGACCTCGTTATTTTGCTGTGTCCCATATTTATCTTCATTTATTCCTTTCCTGAACTGAAACGCTTCATCTGATCATCTTGTAAGCCTGATGCATGATGAGCTCACCCCTGCACTGTGATGTTTCAGTTGGTTAATCAGCATGGGGAAATCAGTGAAACTTTTGGTGAAATCTTCAGTGAAATCTTAATCTACCTTAGAACTCAAATGCTGAGGTAGCTCTTTTGCTATTCTGTTGTTGTTTCAGGGACTTGATCCCACATCTAAGGAAAGAGGGGTGATTATTTTTAAAGGTTTTTTGAATTTTTTTTTTACTTGTAAACAAATCTATTGTGAAGTTCAGGGATGGATAAAACTTCCCAGCAGTCACAGTAAGAAAAGCCACAACTGAACTAAGTTCTTTTATTTGGCTGTGAACTTTCCAAAAGCTCAGTGTTTGCTTACTTGAAATGCATAAAGTGAGAATTCCTGTCTTTACAGACTTACAACTAAGAGCAGAATTTTTATTTTCCTACACTCAGCTCAGAGCTGGGGAAAGCCCAAGTTGATCCTGACATCTGACAGCTGTATAATTACAATCAGCAGCAGTTGCTGCCATAAGATACTGGTGCTATACAGGAATTAGTGTTTCATATTTATCCAGAGGATGAAAATATCTACAAATATCTATAAATATACTCAGTTATTATTAGAAGAAGTATTTAAGTCTTCTAGTGCTTGGGTGTCCCAGATATCAACTGATGGAAGGGAAAACATGGAGTGAAGACTAGGGCATCGCTGTTACAGAAGAGTGCAGAGTCTGCAGCAGGGCTGGCTCTCAAATCTGGAGGTGTGACCTCTTTGAATGGTTGCCTAGTGGAGCTTGCCAGTAAGAAGGAAAAAAGTAACTTTCTTGATGTAAAAGCTGCTTTTCTATTACCTCTCCTGATCTCTAGGGAAGAGTTGAAGTGGCAAAAAATGGAAAATAATTAAGGTCTGAACAAAAATAAAAACTATCCCAAAGTCCTTGGTGTTATTTTGTCACAACTTTATCAGACTTAGTCCCCCTTCTGTTATATTGCTATATTCCGTGTCAAAAAGGGACAACCTCAAATATATTTAGGCTAAAATGCTGTTTTCAGTTATATTGTGGCACTTTGGTCCTCATCAGCACCTACCTGTCCTGGAGGTGGTTTGCATTCACCCTGCTGCTCTCTCCTTGGCTTTATGGCAGATGCTGTACCATTATCTCAGTCTCAGACAAAAACAAAACAAAACAAAACCAAAAAAGCAAACAAAAAACCCCAACCAAAATGAAAAAATAAACAAAACCGACAAAACAAAACAAACACCAACCAAAGAAACAACAAACCACTTTGAAATTCACTGATGTTTCTTACCTTCATGACTGCTTGAAGGACCAAAGCTTTTAAAATCTTGTTTAGAGAAGGTATTAATAGCACCTAATTAATCCAATAATGCTTCTTTAAACTGTTTCCCTGTTTTCAATACAAAATCTTGGGGTCCTGTACAAAGGTCAGCATTCTCCCCTGTTTCAGAGCTGAGGAAACTGAGACACAGGCTGAGTGGATGACTTATGCAAGATCACACAGTGACCACACAGACAACTACACGAAGATGTTCTGCTTTTGAGCTAATTGATGCAACCTGAAATTCACATTATTTTCCATAACTGTCCCGGTATGGGAACTCCAGCCTGCATTGATGTATTAATAGAGGAGCCATTTTTTCCTGTATTTATAGCAAAGGTGAGTCTGAGAGATCCTGTGCATCTTTGCTGATGGCAGAGAGGACTTTTTATAAGAATAAAGCCTTGTTTCATTGCTTCCTCTGGGTGACCTGAGACAGATTCTGCCCAAGACCTACAAAAGAAGTCAAGACATGAGCCTCTGACACACAGCTTAGGGTGCCAGAAAGGAGCCCTTGCTCTGGGCCTCTGAAGAATTGCAGAGGGACTGTCAGGAATGGAGGAATGGCTGGTGTGCAGGGAAGAGTGAGTTGGAATGGTGGGGGGGAATGAGAAAGAAGAGGGCAAGAAAAATCTGTGAGCACAAGAGGTTCAAAGACCTTTGGCTTCTTCTGCCTCCTGTGCTGGCTCAGCCAGTGCTGGGGCCATGAAGACACCTCTTAATCTACATTTCCTTTTCCTCTTGCACTGGGAATGGAAGAGTCAGTTGTTGACCCTGCTCACCCCATCTTTCCCTCTCCATTTCCTTTCCCAGCAGCCTCTCTCTGGGATATGCAGCCATCTGGCTGCTTATTACAGCATGAGCGGAACTCTTAGATGTAGCCTTTGGAATTTGGTCCTGGTTTAGTAGTTTCTGTCATTCCTTTGCATCTTCCATATATTTTGTTCATGCCCCAGAGCCACTGCTGCGTGAGTGCACTCTGTCCTTTTGTATCCCATGTACTTTCATGTTTCCTCTTTGCCTCAGAACTTCTCAACATTCTTGTTTGGTTCATATTATTTTTATTCCATTTTTTCTCATGTTTCTCTGCTTCCTGTTAGCACAGGGAGCACCATCCCACTCTGAATCAATTGAGGGTAGGCATCAGCCTCCCTCCTGCTCTAATCCCATCCACCCAGGGACAAGACACTGACCTCAGAGGTATTGCTGAAGGCAGAAAGGGGAGGTGCAAACGATTACAGAGAAGTTCAGCTTTCAAAGCTTTTAAAGTTCAGCACTGGGATAATCAGCAAGACTCCTTAGCCCTCTCTCTTTGTGCTATGAGTAAAATGCACAGTACAGTCTGTTTAACTCCTATGCTGCCGGCAGCAAAGGTGTTGGTGAAGAGACAGGGGAAAAAAAAAGGAGCATCTTCCATGAAAAATCTATCTGTTCTGTATTGGTAAGAGAGCATGAGATACTGAGAAAATGATGATGAAATAGAAGTCTGTCCTGGGTACCTTCATACTCCTTTCCTCTTCCAGCATTTCTCACAAGAGAATGTTAGCCATACAGCTGCTGGAAATTGATTTCTTGATGGATTTCTCATGAAAGAATGGATTGATGCTGGGAATGAAATCTTCATTTGTGTCCGGTGGTGAGATAAATTATGACTGAACCTTTCTCTCTTCTCATACATTAATTCTCTGATTCTTAGGGATGCCCTGTGCAGGGTTATGAGTTGGATCTGATTATCCTTGTGGGTCCTTTCCAGTTCATATTCTATGATTCTCTTAGACTGTTTTTCTAGGCTCTTTCAGTATGTAAGAGTTCTTCCTTTTCATTTCATTCCTCATGCTGTGGCAGTGAACTTGCCGTGGTTGTTTCCTTGTGCTGGGCACCATCAGGGCAGGGCTGAAGGTGAAGCTGATGCTCCTGTGCCATCACAAGTGTTCCATGTGACAAGGAGCACTCAGGCCTCGTGTGCTGGGATATGTGCCAAGGAGGCTGAATGGCCACTGACAACTTCACAGTGGAAAAGGATATGGAATAATTAAACAACTGTGTCTCATTGCAGGTCATGACAGCTTCCAGATGCTGCTGAAAGTGATTCCAGATGTGTTCTTTGGAATCTCTGGTTGTTGAGAGCGCCCATGTCTTGGGAGGGTGAGAGCACATCCTCTTCCTGAGATGCACATGGTATCCCTGCCTTTCTTCCGTAGACATGAGAGGTCAGCAGCACTTAGAAATACACCCACAGGACAAAACATTTCCCTGTCCCTCCAGTGCCTCTGTTGTTCCAAGAGCTCACAGATGTGCACAGCTGTGCAGCTGAGCAGGGTGCAAAGGGTTGTCTCTGCCTGCCACCTGTAAACCCTTTTCGTTTACCATTTACCTTTAGGGCCCACCATATCCCATAGTGGAGACCTGCAGAACAAAGTGACCTTAGTGATTGTCTAGCAGCACAAGGCAGGAATTTCTCCTGATTATCCGCATATCCTTGGTTTTCCTGGCCTGATACCTCCCCCTGCTGTTCCCTGTCTTTTTGGCACTCGGCATCCGCCGCATCCCGGCTCTCCTTCACTTCTGCTGGTACCTCTGGCAGTCAGCTGGAATTAGAGCTGAGGTCAGACGCTGGCGTGGCAGGAGAGCAGAGGCGGGAGAGTGGGTGAGGCTCACTGAGTAAGAGAGTGTCTTTAAAGGGAGATCATGAGCTCGGCATTCTGAACGACCTCTGAGTGGGGAAGGACTCAGAAGTCAGAGGGGCTGAGCTCTGGGAACCCTAAACTCAGGAGCTGAAGGCTGCTCTGGTACTGGCTGCATGCACTTCTCTAGGACACCATCTCCTCATCTCCCTCTTAGTGCAGAGTTTAAGTGATTTCTTAAGCTTTGAATGTTTGATTTTTTTTTCTTTTTCTTTAAATGATAGTTTATGCACTCATTCCCAGTGTCAATAAAACTCTTTTGTCCTTCCCAGCATGAGCACTTCTAGGCTGAGACTAGTTTATATTTTAGTGCATCTTGGTTTGAAAGACAGGTGTCTGCTAGGGAAGGCAGAAATCTCTCTTGGAATGAAAAATGTAAACCCCCTCCCTGCAAATTATTGTAATTTTGAAATTAAGGGGCTCTCAGTCAAACATATGGAGATAGGAATAATAGTTCTTTACTAGTACGTATAACAAGGCAAACAAGCAACAATAACTATGGCATTAATAACGAACAGAAACAGGGACCCCAGGACAGCATCCTTGGCTGAGATGGGAAGGGTGGAGGAGAGGCTTTGCTTCACAAACTCCTTGCAGGCAGTCGATCCCGGTGATCATGCAGGACTTGAGGAACACCCATCTGGAACAGCAGGAATGAGCAGAAATCCCAGGCCAGGGGGTAAGATGTATCAGAAGCTCCGTGGTGGTGGCTGGCACTGCTGCACATCCTGGCAGAAGAAGAAGAAGCAGAATAAGCAAAGCAGAAGGAGAAGGAGAAGGAGAAGGAGAAGGAGAAGGAGAAGGAGAAGGAGAAGGAGAAGGAGAAGGAGAAGGAGAAGGAGAAGCAGATGCAGATGCAGATGCAGATGCAGATGCAGATGCAGAAGAAGAAGAAGAACCCTCCTTTTACCTGTCCCACTTCCCCCTGGGTCCAGCCAAACTCTGTCTTCTCAAGCACCCAAATAGTACCAGCAGTCAGGTTTCCCCACAACTAATGAAAATTCTATAGGTGAGAAGGAACAAAAGGAAGGACACCTAACCCCCAACATAGTGGTTTTAAAATAACAAATGTAATGAGTGCTATAATTATGGGGAGTATAGGAAGGCAGAGGTGTGTTATTGGTGCTCATTGCAGCCCCTTCACTGGTGCATGCAAAACACTCAGTATGAAGCAGGCAGGCAGCTTTCCCAAGGCATGTGCAGGGTAACAGTATTCCCTCTGACTTCTGCCCAGGAGGTGGCAGAGGAGGAAAGGGCTTCATCATCTGTGGCAGTGCCCCAGAGAAAAGGAATGACATTAGAATGTAAAATCTTGGTGAAAGGGACCATTTTTATTGCATATTTTTATTTGCGTATCTTGTACAAAGGATGTTAATTCCAACTGGGTGCCAGCCTAGTAAAAGCATTTTAAAAAAACCCAACTAAATGAACTACAAGACAAAATAATAAGTAATTAGTAATAAGTAATAAGTAAAAGTAGAAGCTGGCACATTACAAATAAAATTCCAAACAATCTTATTATATTGGCACTTAGATGCTAGACCTGAATGCATTCAAATTAGCTATAAAATGTTGCAGTGGCACACTCAGCAGATGTATGAATTCCCTGTTACAGGTGCCATCACATGAAGGCTTTGTGGATGATTTTCTAAAGATGCTGTTTCACCCCAGAATCACCAACCAGAGCAGTCCAAGGACACCTGCACTGAGCCAGTGGATAACTTCACGGTACATGCCTTGACTCCATGAAGGTACTGCCATTGCTTGGTAGGAGGGTGACTGGAAAAAAGGAATGAGAAGGCCACACTGAGAAGGTTCAGGGCACATGGTCCACGCTTCTATCCATGGAATAAAGTGGCTGGTGGTTATTCCATGAGCCTGGGTAGCCCTATGGATATTTTTTTAGAAACACCAGTACCACCACAATGCCGGGTCAGTTACAATGGAATTGGCTCTAATGGTTTCCTTTTCAGTTCAAATACACTGCTACAAACTGACCTGCCCACCTAATCCCTAAATCAGCCTGTGCCCACCCAGTGTTTTCCAGTGCTTTTAAGAAAGGCATACTTTGACTGATGGAAATCAAACAGAGCTGAGTCCTGTGTCGACTAAATTGGAGCGAAGACCATTAGTGTCTTCCCCTCATTCTGGGACACAAGAATGTGATTCATGAGGCTGTTCCTGTCTGTGATGAAGAACTATCCAGAAACATGGATATGCAGGACAGTCCTGATATTCCTGATGGGCAGGAACTGAGGATAAGGTTGGTAATGACTTAGGAACAGAAGCAAGGAATGACCTAGACTTAGGCAAGGTGGTTTCTATAACAAGTATAAAATACTCATCCCAGGCTCATTCCCTGGCTATTCCCCAGTTTTCTATGGTCTCTGTCCAACACTGTTACTGTGAGCCTATTGTACCTTAAGTGTTTTCATAACTGCTTTAAGCAGAAGCATGCAGACTTTGGCTGTGATTTTATTTGGTTCAGCTGGTGAACCTGTCCTTGACTTGTCAGGAGACAAGGGAAAATGCTCTATTTAGATGAGCAGAGCTCCTGCAGGAAAGGACTGTGACACAAGACATCTGGTTACACTTGGAATGCTGCCATGAAAATCTCTCTTATTTCCCTAGACAAATCTCAACACTCACTTTTGCCTCCAATTCTCCACACATGAAAAAAATAAAGATAATGTTGCCTGATCTGTGGGTGCTGGGATAATGAATCTACAACTATTTGCAGGGCACTCAAATGCTGTGGAAATGAGCTTAAAGTAAAGCCAACCAATAAAGAGTGATGAAGAACACAGGCCAACGTAAAGCATTCCTTGGCCATGGTACAGCTCAGGTTTAATGACCCATGGTCTCGTGCAGTGTGAAACAGCACCTCAGTTTCTGATAGAACAATAGTTCTGTGTTGCATCCTGCATCCAGTGTTCCCAGACATGCACAAGGAAAGGCAGTTTTATGTTTTATACACATTTGCTTTTCAACCTTCAGAAAGATTTAAGGGGGATTTATTACAAATCTGCAGCAAAGCCAGTGTTTCTTCCTGAAGATTAGTAATTAGATTCTGTGGCAGCACTTAAATATTTTGGTGATGGGTCCTTTAAAAGCATATTAGATTAGATAGTCAGATAGGAATGCATGATAATAAACTGAGCAGATAGGGCCATGTGCTAAATTACTTGTTATCACTTCAATCCAGGCTGGATTATGTAAAGCAGAAAAGTGGGCTTCCTAAAAACAATGCTATCTTTTGCTCTCCATAATCGATTATATACATGTTACTCTAGAAAAATCCAGAAGACAGGAGACAGAATACATCATTTTATCCTTGCCTGTCTTTTGCTGACTTCCTAAAAAATTTCAGCTTTGAATAGATATGATGATACTCCAAAAGTCTATATTATGTTCTATTAACAACTTTATAAATGGGTCCTCCATGAAATATCAGCTCTGATGGCAGTAAGGCAGGCTATGTTTCAGTGGATTTTAGTGGGAGCTCTACTGCCTCCAAACACAGGATTGGACACTTGTAGAGGGGAACTTGATCCCAGAAAGGCCCTGTGGGATGCTATTCACAGTTATGATTAGAAATGTCCCAGGAATGTGTGGGGAAGGAAGAGTGCACAGCCTGCCTGAGGTAGTGCCAGCATGGTCTCCAGCTCTCTCCTGAGGAACCAGATGGTATTTTGTCTCTTTTATCTTTGATTCAATATGGTTGCCTTTTCCATGTGCTCCACAGTAACAGCTCCTTCAGTCTGGCTGCAAAGGACCTGGGAGAAGGGGGGCACCTGACTTGAATCTCTGCTGTGGGGTTCTCTCAGGATTTGCTGCTGACCCCACTGCCCATTGCTGGCATCCAACACCGTGCTGCAGCACTCCAACAGCACCGGGACGCCACCCTAACCCTTCTCTTCTCTTTAGGGACGCCACCCTAACCCTTCTCTTCTCTTTAGGGATGCCACCCTAACCCTTCTCTTTAGGGATGTCACCCTAACCCTTCTTTTTAGGGATGTCACCCTAACCCTTCTCTTCTCTTTAGGGATGTCACCCTAACCCTTCTCTTTAGGGAGGCCACCCTAACCCTTCTCTTCTCTTTAGGGATGTCACCCTAACCCTTCTCTTTAGGGATGCCACCCTAACCCTTCTCTTTAGGGACGCCACCCTAACCCTTCTCTTTAGGGATGTCACCCTAACCCTTCTCTTCTCTTTAGGGATGCCACCCTAACCCTTCTCTTTAGGGATGTCACCCTAACCCTTCTTTTTAGGGATGTCACCCTAACCCTTCTCTTCTCTTTAGGGATGTCACCCTAACCCTTCTCTTTAGGGATGCCACCCTAACCCTTCTCTTCTCTTTAGGGACGCCACCCTAACCCTTCTCTTTAGGGACGCCACCCTAACCCTTCTCTTTAGGGATGTCACCCTAACCCTTCTCTTTAGGGACGCCACCCTAACCCTTCTCAGCCTGACAGCCAGATTTCCACTCCCATCTTTTTACAGGCTCTCTGGCAGCTAATGAATCTTTACAAGAGGTTTTCCTTTCTCTTGCCAGTGTAATAAATTTAAAGCCTTGAGATCACTGTATAAAGACCTAACAACACTGCTGCATTAATTGTTCTGAGTGCTAAATCAGCCAAGGCTAATTTCTTTGACTACTTGTCATCTCCCTATATGCTTTGACTACATTTTTCCTTGACAGGCAGACTTTGTGATTTGTCTGATATACTTACCTTTTGAGCTAACCCAGTCTTGGATTAATTGAAAACACGTCTTTTTAATTTAAATCTTGTTTTTAAAAGAGACTTGCAACCGCAAATTTTGTCAGAAGGTGGAACCGAAGCTCCATCTCCCCACAGCTGCTCCAGCACAACTGATAGGAATGCATTAAAAGCCTTTGATTCAGTGAGCCCTTTCCCTCTTTCTCTGGAGACAGCTGCTGGAAAGAACTCTGTCTAACATTCCAAATGGATTAATTATTCTATTGAACCCGTTTTACCGAAATCCAATAATCTAAACATTACATCAGGTCTGAAGGGACTATGAGTACTCATTTAAAATCATTATTTAAATCATCATGAAAATAAAATTTAATTTAATTTTAAATCATTAAGATTTTATTATTACACATACTGCCTGAAAGAAGCTTTTTTGTTCAGTGTTTTGGTACTTTAGTTTCTCAGCAGTCAGAGTTTATCAGGCAGAGATGTGACTATTTCTAGTAACAGAACACAGGAAGCTGGTACTTATAGCAGTGTCAGCACATTTTGCAATGAATTATTGGGTCATACTATTCAGTGAGAGCCCATTCCAGAGGCATTGATCAAGATGCATGCCATGCATGTGAGGTTGTTCCTTTTCATCTGTATACAGAGTTCTCCAGAGAGCTATCAAAGCAGAGAACAGCAACAAAAAAGGTGTGCTGCAGCTTTCCTGAGGTCACAGTGCTGGCAAGTGGCATAGCAAGAATTGCATCCATCTCCTGAAACAGAGTTGTTTGCAGACAGCACTGTGTCTTCCCAGAGCATAGCAATTAAATTTATCAGTTGTTCAGTTTAGCAACAGATCCATTATCTGTCCCTCCTGGTTTTTATTCTCTCTCCCCTCCCTTCACCCACAACCAATTCTGTACCTCTTTTTGGGGAAGAGAACTGCTCAGAGAGACTCACAGCCTTAAATGTAATGGAAACATTTGCTAATGAATGAGCCCTCGTTATGCACATTACAAGGAAACACTTAATTGACAGTGGCCACCAGATAACAGGGTTTAATTAATAAATCTATGTGGCGTCACATACACCACAGGAAGGGATTATAGGGGTTAAAGTGTCTGTCTGGTGGACTTTTATGGAAGAGTTGTGTCGCCTGTCTTTTAACACGAATAACCCGCACGTCTGTGACCTAACACTTGCAAAGGGAGGGTCAGTGGTTCTGAGAGCACGGCAGCTCGTCTGCGTATTTGAACATGGCTTGGATGGCATCTGAAGCACACCAAAGGCACATTTGTTTTCTTGCCTCTCCAGCCAGCATCTGGGTTCCTATGCTACTGTCTATTCTACTGCACACACAGCTCTGAGTTGGACAAACAGGCTTCTCAAACTCAGCAGTTAATGACCAGGTCATTAGTGCCTCAGACAGGCTGTCAGCACCCACTCCCCCGTGGAAGCACGCTCCCGAAACAAGGGCTTGATAGTTGCATTGAGAAACTAATGAAGCTCTGAGGACCTTGTACTAACACAGTGACTCCATACCCACTGGGGAACAAGGCTCTGGAGGTCCCACTGCAGTCTATTAGGGAAGATCGATTACTGTCACTCTGACCTGCAAGCTGTTCTCCACATTTGCAATGTGATGTGAAAAGGTCACAGGGAGCCCAGGACTCCTGATCAGTCTGGTTTTTGGTAACACTGGAATGTTCCATGCCAATGGCAGGGGTGGAACAAGGTGAGCTTTAAGGTACCTTCCAACCCAAACCGTTCTGTGAGTCTGTGATTGTCATCCTCTTCTATTTGCATGCTCATTTTAGAGCTGAAAGTGTTTATGACACACAAAAGAGTAACATTCACAACCATCACCAGCCCAGTAACACTCACCTTTACCCACTCTGCTCCTGCTCAGGTGCACATCACGCTCAGAAATCCCTGCAGAGGGGTCAGAAAGTAGCAGCTGCCCATGTGGACCTTTGTCCAGGAGAGCTGTACCTCCCAGTATCAGCTGGCCCAGCCCTGTGGAACCAAACAGAACCAGCCCCATTTATCCCACCCGATGCGCCAGGCAGCACCGCTCCTGTTCCTTGTGTGTGCAGAGTGACAACTGGCAAGAGGGGAAAAAAGGCTCTCTGCCTGAAGTGGTGCCTCAGACTCAGAGAGCCATTTGGGACATGGCACAGTTGTTTGTTCTCCTGCACACAGGAGCATCTCAGAAAAAATCTCATTCCAGTTCTGCTGAGAACAATTAGGGACAGAAACCCCTTTAAGCTGCTCTTTGCCTTCTAGCAATCAGTTGTAGCTTACCAGTACAACCCCAGTCACCATCCTTTGCCTAGATGAAGATATCATTTTCCTGCCTTTAGTATAGATATTAAAAAAATAAGTTAAAAATCAGACTGAGTTGAAAGGAGCAACTTTTCTCAAAGATGCAAGTCTTTATTGTAAACCAGTTACTTATTCAGCCAAGAAAACAATTGGACCATGGAGACCTAGTTGGCTGGTGATTATTCTCAAGCTTTGCCTTATCTGGATCACAAGACATCTTTATCCTCTATCGGTAAAATCCCATTGCAGGCAATGGGACAGGGAAAATCTGTTAAACTGGATCCTGTTCACAATCCCAGTATTCTGGAAGGGAGGTTTTCACACTCAGGTCTGCAGAAACATCTCACTGCAATTACTTTATTACTATTAATCACTATCAGGCTACGAAGGAGCAGTAATAAATTGAAAAGAAACATGGTTTACTGTGAAAAATCGTGTATTTTGATTTATTCTCTGGCTGCAGCTGATTAATTTTTTTCTGCTTTCTTAATAGGAGACTTTCCATAAGCCTTGACCCTTCTTCCACATATTAATGTATATACCTACTTTAATGCTTCTATATTAATATTCTTCTAGATTAGAACTACAGCTGGTAAACCATGATTTTCTTCAATACACAAAGCACAGAATAGGACACAGAGAAGAATTAAGACTAAGGAGTCTCCAAGTGTTCTCCAACCCTTGTAGCTTATAAGGATATTTCCTGCCTACACCAGGGATCCATGGATGATGAAAATGAAATTTCATGTGAGCCAGAAAGACTTCAGAAACTAAGTCTTAGAACATTCTTTTTTCTGTGCTAAAAAATACATTCATGGGGAATTTAGAATTGAGAAAAAAGAGCTCTGTGTAATAAAGAATGATCTATAATAATAAGCCCTTACTATAAGAGCTCAGACTTTTTTTTTCTTCATGACATCCTTCTAGGCCAACATTGTGCAACTATAACATATATAAGCTTGTTTTACATTAGCCTTGCCTATTTTAACAGTTACAACACTTTGTTTTCAGTTGCTGAGATTAACATTGAGCTATTAACACAATATAACCAGCAACCATAAATATTACAGCTCTCTTAGACTGTCCTGTCCCCTTCTTACAGTGCAGAAGGCACTTAGCACAATGACTCCTAGTTATTGCTTGTAGGTGGAAGTGTAAGGACTTGGACATCTTATGAAAGGGGGAAGATGAGCTTTCCTTCTGTTTATTTTTCTTTTTTTCTTCTCCTCCTTATAGCAGGAGGACTTTCACAGCAAAACATTAAGTCCTGACTGGGAAAGGAAGATGTTGCCCCAAAGTGAGAACATAAAATGAAGCTAAGCCATGAAGAATTTAAATGTAAAATATTACTGCAGTTAAGTAGGAACATCTCTGGAATATGATGAAATGTTAATGGAAGATTGGTGGCAGACAGGGAGCAAGGACAAGCTTTCAGGCTGAGTCTAGAGACCTTTCTTTTCTGCATTAAGGATACCCTGCAATTGCTGCTGTTGTTTCCTCCAGCAGGAAAGTGGAATTTTATCTACTCTAGGAAATCTTTGAAATGGGTGGAAGGCAAATGAGAACAATTCTGCCTTGCAGACAGATGTGATGAGGATCTGTGCAGTCTGGGTTAAGCTCTGAGTGAAAGACTGCTCAGTTACCAGCTGAGACAGCCCTGAGGCTCCCAGCAACTGTAAAGATCCATGGCAGTAGGGATTCAAGTATTTTAGAATGCCATTGGAAAAGGGCTGGGGAGAGCAGGCAAGGAAATAGGTAATGGTGAGAAATAAAATAGCTCAGGATCAAGCATAAAGCTGAGACTATGGGCAGGAAAATGGAACAACTGAGTAAAGGGACTTGAGGGTGCTCCTTAAATAAGGGGATTGGACACATTGGACACATATACCAGTTGTTCAATGTCCCCTTGAACTGATAACACAGTCAAAGCTCTGGGGCTTAACTATTGGCACCACGGTCTTAACAGCTATGTGTATTTGAACATCCTAATTACAGGGAATGGCAATGGAATTAGAGCTGATTCCTCCCTGTTCCTCACTGGCTAGTTTGTCTGATCCCAAGGCTGGGGTCAAGGCCTGTCTCTGCATGGAGCTGGGATTACCCAAAAATCTCTGTGTTGCAGGGAAGGGAAGTGAGGCAGAGCCTGGAGCTGAGCAGTGGCACAACCTGATGGATTGCAGATTCCTGCAGGTACCTCAGTCCTGTTAAGCAATCTAGAGTGTGACAGTTTTGGTTACAGAGTGGCACTGGTACAGTCAGGTTTTTCTTCAGGGTCAAAGCTTTTAGTCCAGGGTCGCACTGAGGGTTTCACTGTTCTGAGCAGTTCTGACTGAACAGGGACTTAAGCTATTGTCAGTGCAGAGTGTCCTCTGCAGCATTCCCAAACCCCTGGAGCTGGGTGCTGGCTCCCAGATGATGTTGAAATACGCAACTGCTGCAACCCAGGCAACAAATCCTTCTGGGAATGGCACAGTTCTCCAGCTCTGGTGATGAAATTGATTCTCGAGCTGTTAAACAGGTAAGGGTTCTGTGACTTTGTGGAGGAATGACACAGAGCATCATAGGGAACCAAACTAGGCACTTGTAATAGGAGACTCTGCTCTGTGTTTCAATCCCCAAAACCTGCCTTGCCTGGCTTCCAAGCACACAACCAGTCTTCTGCCTGCTCCTGAGGAGGGTAAATAAGGCTGGGACCTCTGCAAAGGACTTCTCACTGTAGCTGAGGTTTTGCTTTTTCCATGTTTAGAAGGAATCAATCTGTTTCTAGGCATGATTCTATCCTTCCCTTAGCATTAGGCAATGAAAGTCCAGGCCTTACCTGTGTATGCAGAAATGCTACAGTTAATTTTGGTATGCTTTGTTATTTATTGACTCCCACAGCCCCTGTGTCTCCTTGTTTGTCCTTGTGTTAATTAAGAACAAGTTTCTCTAGAGCAGTGAATTGCAGCAGCGCTTGGTAAGTGAAGAGCAAGTCCTGGGATGTTCCAGGACACTGTGAAACTGGGCTTCTGGCTGGCAGCTCCTGACTCTCTGCAGCCTGTCAGGAGGGGAAGCTTCAGTAGCTTATGTAGGATACTCAGCCCCAGGCTTTCTGGAAATGGGGGTCCTGGTTTCTCTTAGATGTACAAAGACCCATCTGCAGGTTTGGATTGGGGGTCCTGCAGAGCCCAGAATGATGAAGGCTGTCTGGTAACTATTAATAAAGATCAGAACTTGATGGCATCAATAACTCACTTTGGGCTTCTTGCATGCTGAGATAATGGCAGATTGTCTACTTAACATCCTGGAACACCACCCATTCCAGTATGAATAGATTTCTTGTGTACAACTCACATGATCCTGGTGTTTTCCTGGTGTCTCTATGGAGACTGGAGATTCTTCTGGTCTATTGGTTGGGGATCACTGCTGCTTTCAGGTAAATTGTCTTGTAGAAAAAAAGAAAGCTGTGATAATCCTCTGATTAATGAATAAAGCATCAGTCACAGAACACCAAAACATCCTAGATGTTTTGTAGGAGTTGGAGATATTTTGATTTCTTCTTTTTAACACAGTACAGCTTGGCAGAGACTTAGCAAGGCTTATGCAAAAAATAATTGACCTTAGTCAAAGCTGGATGAAGCATTCACACGTGGATCTTCATCCAAATGAGGCTGGAGCATGGATTAGAGAGTGAAGCACTGTTAGACTTGGGAAGCCTTCCCTGCCAAAAACTGGGGGGTGTTTTTTGAAAGATGTTCCAGTTCGAAACACTCTCATTCTGAAGAGATTGCATACTTCCCTTTACAATTGGCTTTACGAAAGTGAGTTAAACGAGATTGTTGTTACCTTGGCCATATTAAAATAGTTGTCTCTGTTTTCACTGGTATCCTGGAGAGGAGAGCAATGTGGGTAGGAGGAGGGTGATGGTTAGATGCTTCCTTCCCTTTAATGGTGGGTTGTCACAGCAGTGTGGAATTCACTGGAGAAAGGGGAAAAAACACTATTTATTGTCCCATGAATATTTGGTATGAATAGTAGGGAGCCAGGTGCTTCTGTCTTGCCCATACTGGACCCTCAGTCCACAGAATGCTCCTTTGCATTCCTGGTTGCCACTCCCAAACTCCTTAGACCTAGTTTATCAGTCCAGCATGTAGCCTCTTAGCTACAGCCTGTAAAACCAATCCCACTTGCTGAAGGATGGGCTCTGTTCCTTGGCATAACCTCTGGTGTATGTGGTGTCTGTGCAACTCCCAGGAAATCAGAGCCCCTCCATAAATATCTCTCTAAATGACTTCAGTTCTGCCAGTGGGTCTGTCTCAGGATTCATAGTGAATTATGAATCCTGAGATTCTAATTTGGTTCCTTGGTGCCCTGTGAAGTGGCACAGCAATGCCCTGGGAGCTCACTGAAATACTCCAGCTCCAGTGCCAGAATCTGGTTGAGTTTTGGTAGCAATAGAACCTAGGAAAGGAGAAGCTGCTCAGGTGTTGTGTGTCCTGCAAAGAGGTAACTGGAAAAAAATTTACACACTGTCTCACAGTCGTCAGTGTGCTGTGGGGGAAAAAATGAGGTCACAGAGGAAAATTCTGGGATTTAGATTCTGCTCTGCCTGAAGAGGACGTGATGGTGAGTGAGATCTGGCTTCCATCCCAAGCATTAACAGAGAGAAGCTTTGCCTCAGTTTCTCTGCATGTAGATCTGAGGCCATATCTAGGTCTCCTTTTTAAGGGATTTTGCAACTGTGTCATGAACTTTGTGGCTTGTGTGTTCTGAGCCTGCTATCAGCACTGAGAAAAATGGTTATTAGCTGTACTATTACTTTAAATCACAGCATCTTAACTAATTTGGGGACTGGCCAGTGGCTCCAGTCACATGGTGAATACCCTTATACTCTATTTCTAGATGATTCAAAGCTGGCTGTAGGCAAGGGAGATTAGGTTTAGGGCTTGAGGCAGAGCAGGAAATAAAACAAAGGTGTCCCAATTGATAGTTCAGCTTTCAGTATCATTTTATTGAAGAAAGTAACTCAAACTTTGGTTTACTCTGAGCATGTCAAGGACACCTTTGTAGTGTTGCTGCCCTAAGCCCAGAGCTGTCCTTTAAGGAACAAAACCAGAGCTAGGAATGGTTTGAAACCACACAAATGCTGCAGCATGACAATGGGGGACAGGGAGTAGGAGGGGAATCAGTTGGACTCAGAGTGAGATCTGGTGACACTCAAAGAGATTGCAGACAGATTTAAGGTGACAGGGGAAATAATGTAATTGAAGATTTGAGACAGGCTCCATAGCTTTAGGGGCTGAAAGAAAAAATTCCAATGAAACTGCTGGACTTGAAACAGTCATTCTCCGTAGTCACTTAGGCCAGGAGTGAAATTTGGTTGTAAAGATAAACTGTGAGCAAAGAGGTAGCTCCCCTTGAAGATGATGGGGTGTGTGAGCTTGTGCAGTTGCTGCTCTGCAATTTCTGTTTCCTTAGTGGCTCAGAGGGTAACATCTTATCATCTGCAAAGGGGTGAAGTTCATGTTCAACAAACACTTCCATTTCTTTTCCATCCTCTGCCTTTACAAGGCTTTCCAGGAGATGGGGAGGAGACCTTGCTCAGAGGTGTCTTTCTGTCAATGAGCATTTCTGTCAGGGGAATGCACAGGACTGAGGAGCTCAGCCACCCATCAGGTGGGTTTTCCTGCTATATACATGTGTGTGATGTTTTACACTCTCCCTGGCTCAAAAAAAAATCTTCCTGGCCAATGTCCTTTTCTTTGGCAAGGGGCACATACGAGAAACTCACTTTATTTATGTGAGGCAGATGCTGAGATCTTTAACTCAAAGGAATTTTTATGCACTGAGACCTTTTATGCTGAGAGGAGAAAGCCCCTGGATTCCCTAGAGTGAAGCACTGGCTCAAATTGTGCCTTTCTCTTTCTAGCCACACATTTGATTTTTCTACACTGGATCAAGTATCAAGTTATCATGCTGAAAAAACACACTTGAGATCAGAGTGTCAGTGTTTAGATCTATTTGCAAAGGTGGCTGCATTTCACTGAAAAAAGGACATTTTTAGTGACTAAAAAGGTAATGTCAGGGACTTGCGAAAGGCATGTTTGCCCTTTCGGTATGGAAACAGGGATTCAGACTGAGAGCCATTGCACTTTAGTTCATCCTGCCCATTCTGTCAAAATAGGTTTGCATTTTAAATTCTCATGGAAACTGGTGAGCTGAAAACACAACAGACAGAATTCTTTTTCAGCAAACAATCCCAGTGTGCTCGGCAATGTACAAATACAGCAGCAAGTGATCACAACCAGCTGACTCTGCCCTAAGCAGAGCTACTTGAGTACTGCTTAAATCACAAATTTAGTAATACAGCAGCAACTTCATTCCTCTTGCCTTAATCACTGTCTGTCATGGGAATGTTTGTGCTGGGCCTAAACAAGTCAACTCAAAGGTGCTTAATCATTTTCCCAAGGTGCACCGCACCTGTGGGGCTCTGGCACTGTATCCAAAAGGCCTGGTAGCACAAATTGACTCCACATTAAAACCAGTTGTCTCCAGGAGCCCCAGTTTAGAGAGTTTGCTGCAGTATTGCTCCTGACTGAAGACAACTGCCCTCATGGACAATCTTTTTCCACCTTTCTGGTGCTAGGCTGACCTCCCTGCTTTTCCTTAGAAATTACTTGTTGCTGACTGACATGCTCACTGCAGTGTTATTTTCCTCCTCAATTCTGGTTGAAAAATGCTTTAGTCAGTGAAATGGAGGATCGTGTCCCTTGGAATAATTCCCTCTGGAAAAGGGCAGAAATCCTGGTCCCTGGCTGACATTTGTGGCATGCAGGTGTTGGCCTGGCACACACAGACTGCGTCCAATCTCCTGCCCTCCAAACCTTCGCAAATATGCCTTTTACTTCTCAGCCTCCCAACCAGTCCCAGCCCTCAACCACAAGGGAAACCTCAGGGAGAAGCACTTATCATATCAGCAAGGCTGTCCTACATGGGAAGAGTCCTGGGGCTCCAACAGCTGCTCAGGGTTTGAATCCCCTTGGCAGATGTTTGCTATTCCATCCACTTCATTAATTTTGAAAACAAAACCCCTGATTATTCCTGACCAAAGCACCCCCTTTTTGATTGACAGCCAGCGTGTGTTTCATAAGACATAACCCATGGTATTGCTCTGGCCACTTTTAAAAAACCATTAATACAAAGAAATAAAGTTTCTAGAGATGTGTCAGTACGGGCTAATCCCACCTGCCAGTTCATCTGCTTGGGCTCAGGTGAGGGCATCACATTTCTAGAGTATGGACAGAGGTGCCAGCCACACAGCTCTGGATATTCAGCCCTTCAGATGTGAAAAAGAAACATTTAAAGACAAGCAGAGTCTCTTGTCCCTCGGTCACTTGTGTGCAAGCTCAGTAAGCCCGCGGGTTGCTTCCTCTCGTGATTTCTGGGCTGGATCTAGTCAAGCTCCTGGAATACTTTTCAGGAAACATTCCTTTGCTGTCTTGTGTCAGGTTTTTCAAAGCAGGACGAGTTTGAAGAGGGGGTAGGGGGGCTGCAGCTCCTGGCCAGAGACCGAGGAAACACAGAGCAGTAAAATGCCGTGGCTGCTCCTTTAGGGCTTAAATCAGTGGTTTGCTCACTGTTGCATCCAAAATATTCTTTGCAATAATTTTCAGCAAGTTCTAATTGCTGAAGTTAATGTTGCTGGCAAATTACTTTGTTTCCTAAAAAAGGAAGAGGAATGTTTGAAAAAGACAAAGAAAATGTGCTCCTGAAATGGTTTATGCATGAATGAAGAGGTGAGTACTCATTAAACTGCATTCATAAGAAAGTCAGTTCATCTCTTTAAATATCCATAGTTTGTTTAGGAATTAAAACAGCAATTTAAGTAATTTTAAAAGATTTATAATGTTGCGGAGGAGAGAAGTTCTTAGCTGTTACCATTCTCGTTAAATTCCTCGTCGTAAGATCTCTTTAGTTTCTCAAAATAAAAATAAATAAAACCATTTCCAACCAATTTATTTTGAATTAGAATGTCATCCCAATGGTTTAAAATGAGCAAAACACTTTGCCCTACCTTTGTTTTAATAGAATTTGCTGTGCTATGTTTTTTTAAAAAAATGTAATGAAGTTTTAAGAAATAACGTTTAATGGATATATCAAAAGTCTGATATATTCTTGCATCTACTTTCTAGTTTTGACAGTGTGTGGACAATGCAAGTATCTTATTTGGATTTTGAGTCTCTTTAAATGAGCAATTGTATCATTGAAGTTAAATTAAACTTTGAATTGAAAAAATAGTGCTCTTACAAAAGAGGTTAAAGATAGTTTACAATGTTTTGATGTCTTTTAAAAAATACAGTTGAAAAAATAAAAGTTGTTCAAATTGTTGATGAATTGTTCAAATTGCTTTTAAGTGTTATTGCCTTTTGTGAAACAGAATGAATTTTCTATTACTAAAATAAGAGTTTCCTGCCATTTGGATTGCCAAAGCATGAGAACCGAAGGATGGCTGATAATGTTTTCCAGATTATATTTAAATCCCTGTGTGAAACTTGAAAATAATATTTTTGGGGGGCGGGTGATTCTCCATAATGAGCCTCTCTTTACCCGTTTAAAGTTAGTGAGCTGGCCGTGGGTTCTGGAAAACCCGCAGCAACCAGTTAACCCAGAGGAATCCCTCTGATACACCTTTCCCTGATTAGGGTGTTCTAGTGATTCCTGTTGGAGGCCACGGAGATGAGAAATAAAACTCAGCCCAAAGCCTGGTAGGAAAACTTCCAGTGAGGAAGCCTCAGCACTCGTCAGCAGAAGCGGCTGAGAGCTCATGTTTGGGAAAATCCAGCTGAGCTAAGCAGGGATCTGCCAGAAAATAATCTCAGACTTGGGTTCCAAATAACATTGCTCCGGAGCAAAATAACTTCTACTAGGCGCTCCTGCAAGGCACCTATAAACAGGTTTGGGTTTTTTTTCTCTCTGCCACTCTGCTGCACTTTGCGGCTTGGGAATAGGTTGAACGTGAGTCGGGGAAAGCTGTCGGGGCCGGAAATGTGGCATCTCGCATTTTAACTTTCTTAGATAATTACAATTTAGAGAAGAGGAGGAGGAGGAGGAGGGGAAAAAAAAACAAACCAAACACAACCAAAGAACAACTCCATACACCTCAGTATCTTAAAATAGCGAGCAGGGAGGGGAGAGGAGCGGCGGATCCTCCCAGCCCGGCGCAGGGTAACAATGGTGCTGGCGGGGAGCAGCGGGCGCCCTGATTGACAGCCCGAGCCTCCTAAAAAGGCCGCGGAGCGATGGGAGAGATGCTTATCGGCGGCTTTATATAGCGGGGAGCGGGCGCGGCGCAGCGGCGGGGACAGCGCGGCCGAAGCGCGTGGACAGCGGGGACAGGCTCAGCGAGGTCCATGCGAGCCGGGCGCGGCTCTGGCCGCCCCGCCGGGGTCTCGCCATGCACGGCCACCCCCAGCCCCAGCCCGGCCCGCAGCCCCCGGCGCGGCTACCCGCACCCGGCCGGCCCAAGGCAGGCAGGAGGCGCTACAAGACCTTCATGATCGACGAGATCCTCTCCAAGGAGACCTGCGACTACTTCGAGAAACTTTCCCTGTACTCCGTGTGCCCGTCGCTCCTGGTCCGGCCCAAGCCGCTGCACTCCTGCGCCGGTAAGCGTGACCCCGCCGCTGCCCGCAGCGAGGATGCGTGGGAAGCGGGGATCCCTGCTGCATGGAAAGGCATTTTCATACCCTGCCCCAGCGAAGCCCGGCTCTCGCACCCCATCCCCATTCCCTGGGTTTGCCAGCGCAGGGACCGGTGTTAGGTGCTGTCGGTAACCAGCAGCTACTATCAATTCTTAATTGCAGTCAGGGTGTAGTGCTGGGCTTCAGCCTAATTGTCGTCAGGGTGTGCAGCGGAACCAATCTATAACCAGTGCTAATGATAATAAGTTAAGGAGCTCTACAGGAGTAAAGCTCCTGTAGAAGTCGTCCTTATGCTCCTTGAAACCTTCAGTGGTTTTTTTTATTATGTCTGTGAGTACAAAGATATTAATAGAAATATTGTGAAAAGAAGATAAAAATCTATAGAGACAGTTTTTCTACCCTAAATTGTCTTTTTCTTTGAAAGAACATAGGCTATTTCTAACAGCAAAGGTGGGAAAATACTTGTAAAGATTTTGCAGATGCTACAAATAAATGCACACCAGCGGCTCTGCCCTGCACAGGCAACACAATGAGCAATCAGGTCTTGACCATGGACATTATAAAATTTCACAAGCACAGTGGTCTAATGTGGGCGTTTAAAAATCCACATTAAAAGTAAAAATAGTATTCTTAGAATACATCCTAGATTTTAAAAAATATTTTTAAAACTCCCTTTTTCTTCACTTTTTTGGTGAAGCAGGCAGTTTTCCACATTTCTGTTCTTCCCATAAGGCCATATACTTCTAATGGTGATGCATAATGTGTCAAGAGAAATAAGATGATGAAACTGCAACTTAAAAATACATTCTTAAAAAAAACTTACCTATTGAAAAATATTTGTAAAGGACTGGTTATCAATAAAAATAATAACCTATTTCAAGGTCAAAGAATTTTATTTTTCCTCTTTCTCTTTGCTGGAAAAAGTTCATTTTGCCCTTGTATTAGGTTGTGTTTAAAACCTCTGGGCCTGTACTTTGGCTTAGGTTTAGTTTGTGGTTTTTAATTGTTGAATATACATAAGAAAGATCTTTACAGCTTTTAGCATAGATGTGCCGAGAGAAAAATTGCTGTTAGGGTACCCTAAGAGTTTGACAGGTAGGACAGATCTTCCTTCAACCTCAATATTTATTTTGTAAATACTGGTTATTAAAAATTCAGGGATTGTAAATACTAGTTATTAAAAATCCAGGGCTTAGGAGGCTGAATCAGAATCAAGATGCATGATGACCGCTTTTGGGAAGAAGTTGCATGAACAATGTGATCTTCCATCAACATTTATTTCTTCCAACCAATTTGTGCCTGACGTCCCTTGCCTTCCCTAACTAATCACTGACATATTTTATATAAGAGCTAGTTGTTAATCAAGATCTTGCTGACAAGGGAATTTTTGAGAACTGATGCCTCGCTACTGCATAGTGAAATTCAGTGCTTGGCCAAAACATTCTGAAGGGGTTTGGTGTGTGACAGTGACTCACAGAGTGCCCAATTCTGCCTGCAGACCTCCATCCACCAAGACGAGGAAAGAGGCTTTTCTTTCTCACTGTATAGAAAGAGGAAGAAGTAGAATAGAAAGTCCCTTTAGCACCCAAAAGGAATGTTAACATGGATATTATCAGTGTCCAGAAGCATGTACAACTACCTTGGCATAAAAAAATATGTCTGAATGTCACCTAATAGATTCTTGGGATTTTGGATGGGTGAGGTGCTTCATAGCAGCAGGTTTGACTCTCACCACCCCCCTATGGAGAAAAAGAGAGAAATTTTTAAAATACATAGTGCTGGGTCAAGTATAGCAAGCATTGTCTTTGCAAGAGTGATGTATATTCAGTAAATAATCATTAATAATCCTCCTATGATTCAGCTGTGGACTGAGAGTTATGCTAGTGTCTTGTGGTTACTCTTCAATTAAAGCCTTATTTCTCTTTGTGTTTGGGATCTTTAATGAATTTGCCCTCCAGGTTGTGTTTCTAGCCCAAGCTCGTTGTGAATATCTGCTTCTAGTGGACTAAACTGTGGAATTGCAGCCCTTGTGAAGTACAGAGAGAGATTTGCTTGTGGAATTAAAATCATAGGGGAAACTGCTACCAAAGTCCCCCACTTCCAAACTAGGTGCAATTCAGGTCTTATGTGTATTAGGCAATGGAATGGTTTTTTTCATGAAAGGAAACTATTGGCTGAGAAATTTACAATACCACAAAAGCTATCTAAATGTGAAAGAATTTGAAAAATACCCAATATAAATCTGTAACTAAACTAAAATAAAATATAAAACCAAATCCGTAAAGACATGCACACTGAGTGAAAATAAACCTTAAACCGCCTCCCAAACTGCTTGGGGGCTAAAGGCTGTGGAAATACAGCACTATATATATGCTATATATTTATATACTAATACTCTATGGCATTTAACATTGCTTGAATTTGCCTGCAGAGCCTCCAGAGTTAATCAGAGTTAATCAGAGATAATCAGGAAGAGCACTTAGTCTCTCCATGATATAAGAAAAGGAGTCTTAAACCACAGAGATTTGTTACTGTACCATCATAGCTGGGACGTGGGAGCATTTGTAACAGTGATGAGTAATGAGTCGCTTTAGCTGAACATCTCCTGAGTGGCTTTTTCTCAAGGCAGGAGTTGGGGTTTGTAGATGTTTTCATGGGCAAAAGAGTTAATATTTCTTTCATCTTGAGTGAAGTCAGAGAAAGCTGATATGCCTTTATAATTTATTTGGAGCTGAAAGACATAAGATATTGTATGTGTGCAGCATGTGTGTTCAACAACATCCCTGGTTAAGTAAAGAGAGATTGAAAAACTTTGCTAATCCAATAGAAAAGAGTTTTTCTTTTGGCTGTGATGAATTGCTGAATATTTAACTGAATGCATCTGAATTAGAACAAAACAGATTTGTCAAGTAGAGGCAGAAGGAGGTGGAAGAAGCATTTGGGACTTTTCTGGTGCATCTTGAGATCAAAGATTGACATTTTAGTTGTGAGGAGCATTTGTGAGGTCTAATTCAAAGCTCACCAATGTTGCCAGGGAGATTCCCATTGAAGAGAGCTTGGAAAAAGCCCCAACCCAATTTTTTTTAAAGAAAACTGCATTTCCCTGTGAAAATGTTCCATCATTAAAATTCCATTCTATTTAATTTGGTATATGAACATGTTGTGGTGTTTATGGAGCCAAAAAAGCAAGGCTAAGCCAATACCAAATCTGTAACAAAATACTAATCTGGGTTCAGAGCCATTATAATTAAAATTTTAAAGACAAGAAATATTTTCAGATGGTGATTAATGCCACTTTGATTTATGACTTTTTGGATTGTGGTAGCTGAGTGAAAATACTATTTGTCTTGTTTCATGATACTTCTATTTTTATTGGCTTTTCATATTATGTCACAATTAATTAATTTGTATAAGTAACGATACACTATTTACTTGGTTTGTTACAGTGATTGCTGACGATTGTTTTTTGACTGAGCAGAATATTATAGGAATCACTTTTCAAATTGCCTTTATATAATTTTCAATTAAAAATGTCTGTAGGCAAGCCTACTCCAATTCTAGTTTGCTTCCTCTGTTTTTTATTATCTTGGTTTAGCAATAGATTTAAAATCCAGCCTTATTGGTAGTTCTGGGCATGATAAAGAATCAAAGGACACTGTCACTGTGCAGTGTTACAAGGTCAAATTAGAAAAGTTCATTATTTATCAAAGGAACTAAAATAATTTGAAAATGAAAATTAGGCTGGAGTGTGGAGGGGAGTTGGGTGCGCTCTCTGGTCGAAGTGGAATTTGTGACATTCTATGCTATTAATCAGTAATATTGGTCTTGGACGGCCTTTTTAAACTCTCCAAATGAATTGAGATGGCTGGATTAAAAAGAAATTGTGTTGCCTTCAATTGCAGAGTTCAGTTACTCCAGCAAAGTTGGTAATACAAATTGTTAATTGTCTGTGCTGCGTACTCATTTGTACCAGGCCCTATTCCAGAGCTCATAAAAAATCCCTCAAATGTGAATGTATTTTAGTGGCTTATAATTTAAATCCTGATGAACAGCAGAGTAATTTATGTTTATGCCAAGGTTTTTTACTAGTCCATATTTCAGGTAGGGCTGGGCTGATTTCTCTTAAATTGCTATACCAGAACAACTCCTCACAAGACAAATATATACCTTGGATCAGTGTGGCCTTGTGTATTTTTGGAGAGAATTTTCTGCTAAGGTATAAAATATTTACCCATGTTTTAGGGGAGTTGTTCTGAAGAGGTTCAACTGCTCTGTGTACATTTAAAAGTGCCACAACTTCAGGAAGTAAATGCAATCTTAAATTTATGCACTTGTTTTTATGCTTTTTTGAAAATTTGCTACTCTGCTTTATTGTCTGCAAAAAGTTTCCGTTAAAGAACATTAATAATTATTATTTGCTCCCTTGAAATTATTATTGGGATTTTAAATTTGGTGATTGGATTTTTTGGTTTGTTTGTGTTTGTTGGGGGGTTTTTTTTCAGTTCAAGATGTTCAGGATTTGTGCGGCTGGGATTTTAATGAAAGCAGGTGTCTGGTATAGAATTGTTCAAATCTTGAATTCTTCTCTTCCATTTCCATTTCTGTCTTCTGTCGTTTTATCTTAGGATGCAATTGGGAGCTGGTTAATCCAAAGGGGTCTTTTGGACTGTCATTTTTTTTCATATAAATGATATTTTCTGCATGAAACTCAGCAGTACCTGCAGCTGCTGGGGCCTTTGGGGAATCATTGCTTGGGATATAAAGTATGAGATTGGGTCTTTCTGGTCCTCATTCAGTCTCTTCAGCCTTTTTAGGAAACAGTGGTGAGAAAGGAGATTTATTGTGACTTAAAATAACTCAGGTTTTATGTGCAGCCTCACAACAAGATTCCTTCTGATCATCTTCCAAAAGGCCTTGATATGGCAAGGCTTGTTTTTGCTGTGGGTCATTACTTGAAATTGGGGTGGAAGCCATTTCTTTTGCTCAAATACTTGCTGGATCTTTTCTTTTAAATTGAACAGATTTTGTAATGGAATTCCCAGGGAAAGGCAGAACACTTGGGAAAGGAAAAGGGAATCCATGTAGTGCATGTGTTCCAGCACAGGGAAAATGAGATACCATCCATTCATCATGTTTCCAGTCTGGAACGACAGCTGGATAAATCCCATTGAATAAAGCTGATGTGAAGTGGTGGGGGCACCTTCTGCCAGGCTCACTTGAATCAAGTTCCCGCATTCCACGAGCCTGGCATCTGCAGCTGGGTTTGGATTGTCATCCCCCAGGATACTGCCAGAAATGCAGCGGCATCCCAGGCAATCGTACAAGGTCTTGGAAAGACTTTGGCTGCTGTGCTGTATGAAGTGAGTGCTCAGGAGATCTTTATGTCTTAAACAGTCCATGAAAAACCTGTGTCCTAAAATTCTGAGGAAAGCAAGCCAAAATGAATCTATGTGCTGATACAGTAAGTGCCAACCTAAATTGCAAAGCTGAAAATGTCTCTGTATGTAAATATGCAGTGCTGGAAGATTGTTTGGGATTTTTGCTGATTACTTGTGCAAACATATGAAGAAAAATGAAAAAGCTACTTTGAAAACTGACCGTATTTATTTGGTTTTGTTTACAAAGATTAGTAGAATTCTGTAGTTGAGTAGCAAAAAGTAAAGGCAAAATTAGAAAGCAATTCTACGAATCCTGAGAAATACTAAGTGCCTCCTCTGTAGATGTCTTTGATCCAGTATTAGTGAAGCTACTGAGTATTTTTAATAGATATAAGATTGTTCAGAGGTGACAGTTCTGACTAGAAATGGCAGAAGGTGCAGTCACAGTTATGCTGCTGTCTCTGAAAACCCAGGATTTCCTGTCGGGACTGTGTTCCTGGTCCTGTAGTGAGATTTATTCAGCAGCAACATTGGGAAAATCTGAGTTTTCTCAAACTCTCCATAACTCCCGGTCTCTTTTAGCCCTACAAGAGAAAGCCTGTCTATCGATGAGCACTCTATCAACTGGAGTAAATGAAACAAACTTATGGACTGAAAGTGGATTCCTCTGTAATCGCTGTAGTTTGGGCACAACAGTTAATTTTAAAGAGCCTAGTGGTGTTCAGGGAAGCCATCTTGGGTTTTAAGTGTTATAATGTTTTTAGCAGAAAATCTAGTTCAGAAATGCCCAAAAGTGCATATGGGGGATAATAATGGCCTGGCTGATTGTAAATGGTTACTTGGAGAAGTGCCTGTTAATTTTCTGTGTTGGATTATATGTAGTACCAGATGTGGCATTTCAGAAGGAAACTCGGATTCGAATCTGGATTTGAAAGCAGATCTCTGGACTGAGCAGAGAAATTTGTCTCTAAAGAAATTTCAGTGCTAGATTTTAAAATATCTGTAATAAAAACTGACTTTTGTTGTCTCATCTCAGTACTGTTAATAGTGAATAAAAGGAATTAATGAATGGCAAAACTACAGTGAACATACCAGAAGATCACACCCCAGTGATTGCAATAAAACCTACTGTGGCACGTAATCAGCATTGTGGTTGTGGTTGGGCATGAATAAGCATTGTGGAGGAATGCTATAATAGGAGGCATTAATGAATCTGGGATTCCACTGGGAAAATTGACACCTACGCCTCATTTTGTAAAGCCTCACAGCTGGCACTGAAGCACTGTTTAAATCCATCTGCACAGTGAGTTAGATTTAAATGCAGCACTTTTGTTAAAAGCGTCCCAAATTTGGCCACTGCGCAGTGCAGTCTGAGTGACATTATTTTGATGACTTTTATTTAACTTGCTTCTATAGAATGCAGAAAAATATCATTTCATCCTGTGTAATCAATATCCCCCAGCATTGCTGGCTTCAGGACAAGCTGGGCATGAAAAAGGGCAAAAATGCTTTCTGGGGAAGGTGAGGAGAAGGAATCGAAAGTGTTTAGAGCTGATGTGTTGTGTGGAGCTCCTGTCACCCCACTAGGTTCGGGGAGCAGGGCAGGACAGTAAATAAGGAGACTTGGTATTTTTTCTTCTATTGTGTTGAGCAGAACATTTCTTTCCCGTCTGAGTGAGGTGAGGGACAGCTCCCTAGATCACAGCTCTGGCTGTGTATGGATCATTGATCCACCTTCAGGATGGATTTTCTGCTGATATGAGTGCTGTTAGCAGGTTTGGGTGATGGAACAAAATCTGTGCTTTTCCAGCTCAGTCACTCCCATGTCCTGGGTGCAGGCCTGTGGGGAAGGCAGACACGCCTGGAATGCACACAGTGGATGCTAGAGGTGGAATTGATCGTCAGATCAGGAACTGAGCTGTGAAGACACTTCCTCAATACAGTGGCTTGAATTTTTTCTAAATCCACTGCTGGGTTGGAGAAAGGCTCTCTTCTGGTTGCTCAGATGATTTAATTGCTTGATTCTGCTGATCTGTTTCTTCTGCTCAGCCCTTGATAACTTGCCCAGTGTTGGAAGTGACTGCGGCCCTGCTTGCCACTGGAAAACCTGAGTTTGCATTTGCAGGCCATGTACAAAATCTCATCAGAAAGAAATGTTTTGGATTGTTGGTAGATTGAGGAAATAATCATTATGTGTCCTTTTCAGTTCAGAGCAAGCAAAATGTTGTTATTTAGCTGGACAAGGGAGAGGTTTAAAAAGTGTGTGTATGTGTAAAATCAGTCCCGAGAAAATACTCAATCAGGAATAAAATATTGAAAACATATCTTCTAAAGGCTGAAGCAAAACTTTATGGCACTTTCCTTTTTATGAGACATTTGGCGAAGCAAGGAAGTTACTTTCAGTACTGCAAAATTTTTTTTTCTTCTTTTTCAAGGAGAGAAAGTTACACCCAAACATTTTCAGTCATTTCTAAGTAAGGATTGCTCCAACTGGATTGCAGAACCCAGAACATGTTCAAGAGCTTCACTTGGTAGGGAATAACAGTTCATTGGAAAATTTGGGACCTATTTTGTGATCTCCGTTGTATTTGTGTAAAGTCTGTCTTAGAATAAAATCACAAGGACAAGCTCATGGAAGCTGAGCAGTAGAAATCTGATGTTATCCATTATTTCTTGGGTTCCCAGGATCGTGGGATAATTTAGCTGGGAGATTTCTAGCCCAGAATTCCAAAAGCTACCTATTAATGACATCTTAAAAAATACAGAGATTTGGTATTAGGACCAGGCTAAGACTGTTATACTTAGTATTTTCCATTTTCCAGTATTTTCCCTTTTCTTCTCATGCACCTTTATTCTTGGCCAGAACACAGCTCAGAACAATACTCAGATACCAGCTGCAGGTAATTCAGGTGTTTGGGAAAAGCTGAGATCCATTTAAGTAACTAAAGAGAAGAGTGAAGAACAGTCTTCCAAAAAAACCCTATTTTCCAGAACTTCCCATACAACAAAATTACAATTTCCTTTAGAGATGTAATAACAGAAAATTTGCAAATGTATACATATATGGTCTTTTCTCCAAGCAACAACCTTTCAGCAACCTTAATGTGTTTGAATGTGTATGTTCAGGTTTTATCTTGTAAATTTTTTGACATGCCAGTGGTTTCTCTTCTTGTAGTTCATTGTCTGACTCCAGCAGGATGACTCATGAAGAGAAGGGGTTGAATTGGAAATATTTATATTTGCCCTGTATTTTGGATAATCTTGCTACTGATTTGTTGGGTTTTCATCAAAATAAGAGAGTTTTCCATGTAATCACTGAGTCATCTTTAAACACGTGGCCACTGTTTGCCTTTGGATATTTCCTTCAATGATTATTTTGCGAGTCACAGAGCAATTAATGGCTACTTTTCCTGCCAGTGATTTTTTTTTTTAACTTGGACTTATTTCACTTTACAGGGATTGAATTTAATCTTAATTACATTTTAATAGACATCTTGAGAACTAACATTGACGCAACAAGTTCCTGTACCTTTGAGTGTGCAGCTGCCTATTGCCACATCCAGTGCAGAGCTGCCTACATTGACCCATTAAAAAACAGAGCTCTGTTGTGTAAGCACAGAGGGATTGAAGCTTTAATAAAAACATGTCCTTTTCTTTTAGAAGATAGAGAAATGTGCATGATATGTTTGTGATTACTTAAACAGGGTATTCTATGACAGATTAACTTGTCATCTTTGAAATAAAATTAGCAGTGGTGGTACTTTATTTTGGAAAACATCTCATTGCATGTTGTGCATAACATGATATGCCTTTTGGAAGGCCTAGTTCTCTGGATGGTGTTTAATCCTGTGGCTAAAAGAGGAAATATATTAAAAGGCCTCCTGAAATAGAAACCAGTAATGTAATCATTGATAGAATAAGACGGTGTGAAGTCTGAAGCAAATGTGATTTTTTTGGCCAAAAATATTTGCAAGTCTTTGTGAATGCGTTTCACTTCACCCTTCTGCCTGCTTTGTTCCAAGCATCCTCTTGAAAGTGTTGGTAACAGTACATTTTGTTCCTGGGGTAACTAAGCCATGGAGGAGCTGATATTCAGAGGTTTCTGTGGTTAGTACCAGGAGTTTTGGGCCTCAGGTGTGTTGTGTTCTTGGCATTCCTCGAGCAGGTCTGGTTTAAGTGGCTGCATATGGTGAAATTCTCCACCAAGGGTCAGGAAGCCGTGCCAGAAGTTAAAAGAGTTGGTTTCACCTTGTTGCAATAAATTACAGAGCAATCATAAATGATAGGAAGGAGTTTGATGAAGTGGGTGAGGAACAATTGATGGATTACTTTAGTTAAAATTACTTAGAGCCCAGTCCAACTCCCACAGAAGTCAATTAAATCATAGCTGGATCAGGGCCAAAATGAGTCAAATTCAATTATGCCTTAACTGTAAACATTTTAAAGCACATTACTGTAAGGCAGTTCAGCACTTAAATTGCATTAAAACAAAAGCATTTATGAAATCGTGACTGATTTGATTTTATTTGTACAGCCCTATTAAAAGCCTTTTTCTCGTGGCTGTGACAGAGACCTCTTTGGCTGGTGCCTAATCCCCAGAGCAGCAGTGTGCTGTGGAGAGATGTCACAGCCATTGATACTGTAGATGAATTTGTCCATCACAGACTTGCTGCTGAAGTGATTGCATCAGAAGAGGCCGCAAAGATGACTGAAAGGAGATTGTAGAAATCCCACTGCGGTTTCATCTAATTTTCAAGAATTAGAGAGCTTACTTGTGTATCAGCTCATAAATTAATGAAACTTTTACATGAGCTAATCCCAAAACTGGAATGGTTATGAGTATTCATCCGTTTCTCAGCTGAACAAAAGTACAGGATCCAAAATATTATTTAAAAAGAAATAACCTACATAATAAAATAATGGATTTATAAATAAGTTCAAGTATGGTGATGTTTTCACACAATTGGGCAGATTGTCTTTTAAATCAATGATTATCTTTTAAATTGTGATTCACAGGCTTCCTTTAAGATAATTTATGTATTTTTGATATATTCTTTGTTGATTGTTTTCATTCTGTTATCAGGATTTTTCCTCCCTGTCCATTTTCCAGCAGAGTCAGGGAGCAGCTCCGAGTTGCAGATATTGGGTTTCCTGGCTTGCATTTGTCCGACTGTCTTGGGAGGTCAGAGCTCCACATTGCAAGTGCTGTCCCGTCAAGACCTTGGGCTGTGGCAAGCTGTGCAGACAGCAGGGAGTGTTTGTTGACTGGGATCATTCCCATCTCCAGGTGAATTAAATTCATCTGTGCACAGACAGTCTACAAGTCCATGCCAAGTGCTGGAAGTACTTCTGGAGGTGTGGGATCGATCTTGCTTGGTTTCTGTCTTTGTAGCAGTTGTGCTAGAATGAAAGGGCCTGATCCTGGTTTTGATGGCATGACACGGCTCTGGCTCTGTGAGAGGTTCTTTGTGGAGGATGGAGGTGTTGGACATGTGTGGAAATGGAAAAGATGGATTTGACTGCATGCCCAGCTGGCATGGGCATGCTGCAGTGCCTAACTGCTGTGTACCCGGCTCTATGGACTCAGCCTTGCTCTGGAAAACTCAGTTTGGCAAATCAGCTCCTTTTCTTTTGTGATGTCACAGTTTTTGTAATTGTTTCGTCCTTTTTGTTGTCCCTGTTTTCTGTTCAAGGATCAATTAATAGCTTCCACTGTCACATTCTACAGAGTTGGCAACTATGAAATAGAAATTTGGCCTTTGGAGAAGGGGAAAAATTATACCCATCCAGCAGCTTTAATCAGGAAAAAAGGACAGAACTGTGATAAATGTTAGTATTGGACTTCTGTGGCACATACTCAGCCATGGGAAAATACTGTCCCTTTTCTTCCCTGTCACTGAGCAAAATGACTGCCATGAGAGCAATGAAACATTTTGATGGCAACAGATGACTGTGGCTTTAATATGTTTGAAAAAGTTGATTTCTGTGATCCAGGCCTTATTTCTTCCTTTACAATATAAGCAATTAATCATGGTACAACTTGTAAAAATGCATTAAAATCAGTTGGCAGCTTTTAAAACCTGAGCATTGCTGTTGCCTCCTCACAGCCACTTCTCAGCACAGCCTTGGCTCACCACCAAGCTCAGCTTTGGGGGTGCCTTTGAAAAAGCAAACCCATCAATAAAGCTCTCACCTGCCAGTGGCTTTTATCTCTGAACTTCCACCCACAAAATAAAACTGGTGCTTTCCTGTAGTAAATTACAGGATAGAAAATTATTTTTGGAGTGAAGGGTACTGAGAAGCCTTTCATTCATCACAGTGTCTTGACAGTGACTTTGGTTGAAGAAAACCTTTCCTTTAGAAGAAATACCTTGGGTAAACTCCTGATAGTTCTACTTCTAGGAAGTAGAGCCAGTGCTGAATTTCTGAATACCTTGGGTGTGATTTTGCCCTGTGCAGGGCAGGGAGTTGAACTAAATAATCCTTATGAGTCTATTTTAACTCAAGTTATTTTTTGATTTTAACTCCTTGTTGATGATTTGCTGGGATGTATCCCGCTCTACTCTGAACCAGTCATGCCTTTGAAGCATTTACTGGGTATTTCTTACATATGGAGTAAATTATACTGGAATTGCTGCCGCCACCCATTGCTGCAATGTTAATTAACTGAAAAATCCACCCAGAAGAAAGTTAAGTGTTTTTCCAGTAGTTGGTGTGTAGCTTTAGTATAATTTAAAATGTGGTGGACTGTTAATTTGTCTTTTCAAAATGTTTGTTTTCCCCAAAGCCAATCATGGGTCATTTGCCTCCAGTAATTGATACCAACATTGGAAATACTTGTCCAGATGACAACAAACTTAAGTGTTTGACAAATTACCAACTCCGGTTAACCTGGGGCCAGTTTACACCTCATGAGAAAATTTAAATACATATCTCATCTAGTTTTTCTCCACAAGAATTTTCTTAATTTGGGTGTTCTACTTGTTACAACTATGTTTTTCTCAGTACCTCTTGATTTTCCTCCTATCCCCACTTATTTTCTTCTTGAAGTCAATAGAAGTTTTGGGTGTGGAGAAAAAGAAAAGGAATTGCATCAGACTGCAAAGAAATGACCATTTTCTGCTGAGCATTCATTTATCTGGCAGCCTGGGATAGGGTGTATTGGGAGCAGGGATAACTGAGTGGAGTTGGGTTTTGCAGAGCCCAGGGAAGAGCTGAGAGCTTTGCAGGCAGTGCTCTGTGCTTGGGCCGTCCCTACTTGGCTTTGTCCTTGAATTCATATATGACATGGACCCAGCTGAATTCGTCATCCTTCCCATTTTTAAAAGAAAAATGGTGATTCATTACACATTAGAGTCAAGTATTTAAAAATCCTTTACTAAGAAATGCAAGAGAAGCCCAAAGTCATGTGCTCAGTGAGGACTGTGTATGTTTAACTGTGTATGTGTAACTGTGCTCTTCATGAGTATTAATTAAGTACAAGTAAAGTCCTGGTTTTTTCCTAGCAGAGGGAATTCTGTAGGAGGTAAGAGACTTCTCCACAAATCACTTTAAGATAGGTATTAAGACAAAACTGTGTTTATTACTTTTGCAAGAGTTTTCAACTCTTTCATCACAATTTTTTATCCATGCTTTGTCTCTTACTGGATTTTTGCTCAGTCCATGCCCTGTAGGGTTCTTCAATTTGTTCTTTCACTGTCTTCCTTCTTTTACCTTCCCTTGAGCTCTTTGTTCCCTCAGCACAAACTGCACCTGAGAATGTTCGAGTTCAAGTCGAACTTTTGAACCTGTGATGTCAGGTTGGTTTGGAATTAGGCAAAACCTGTTTGCCCATCCCTCGCTGCAAAAGGGTTAATCCTCTAAACTATTGAGAGACAAGGGCAGGGAATTGTGAAAGGAGCCCCTGTTTTATAAGCATTTGTATTGCCAGTGCTTGAATGCCCATAATAAGCAGGTTATGCTGTGATTAATGACTGTCTTACATGCTGACAATGGATGATGTGTTTCACTGGAGAAGCCATTTATTTTTATTCAGATTTCTCACCCCAGCAGCACTGAAAATAAGATGTTAACCTCCTGGTGGGAGTGTGTTTCATTCTCTGCAATTTAATGAAAGGTGACCCACAGAGAGTAGAAAATAATTTAAATTTGCATTTTCCTTGCCTCCTTTTAGTGTGTGAGAAGACAACTTACAAAATTATTTTTTCATATCAGATTTTTCTTTTCCTTTCAGGATTCTTACTTAGTTCCTTCCAACTTGGAAACAAGTAGGAATGTGTTGTCATTCTGAAACTTTATGCGTTTGGAAGGGGCATACTATTCAAATGCCTTAAACTTTATTTTCTTAATATATTTTTAATATAGGACTACAAGAATTTGAAATCTTTAGGTATTTGAGCCAATTTTTGTATCAGATTATAGGTTTCTGATTTGGCTGCAGTTTCAATTGCATTTTTACCTTTGCTTTGTCATTTTGTGTGTGTAAAGGATGTGGTGGTAGAGTGTTTGCAGTGGTTGGAATACACAGAGTAGACACAGAACTCACCCTTTAATTAACCAAGTATATATTTATATCCATATGGATTCAATATTGCACCCATCTAATGTCAAGGCTTTAACTTCTGTAGAATGGCTTAAAGTGAGGAGGAAAAACACTTTTAGGAGCACTTTTATTAATTGGAGAAAATCTATTTCAAGGCAGTGAATGGGATGCAGTGTCCAAGCAAATATTTTGAAAGCTCTACATAAACTGTAAGTCCTTGATCTCCTTCCCAGCAGATCTCCTGGGATGGAAACAGAAACAGCTGTGGGCATGGCATCAATACTTCAACAGAGAGGAAAAGATGAGTAGGATTCTCATGGTGGGTCAGCAGTGGGGTGGGTGTTTTCATCAGACAGCAGTAAATGCCAATAATTGCCTAAATTATCTGGACAGCTTAATAATATTTCAGGTGGGATACAGCCCCTATTTCCGTGCTTAATGAAAACACTGTCTAAGTAAAGATTTTGTCTGTTTGCATGTGGAAATGCCAAATCCAAGATGTCTTTCATCCCAGCAGTGCCAAATCAGAGCCTGGTAGTGGTGAGATATGGGAGACGCATAAAATATTCCCTGCAGAATTATTTAGATCAGCATCATGTTAAAATTGGTGGGGATGGCTGATCTTGGGCAGAGTATCTTTCTTGGGTGAGGAGAACTTTTTAAAAATTGAGCTTAAAAAAGCTATTTTTTTGGAAAAGCCACACACTGCATCTGTGTCTGTTATTGGAGGAGATCCTGTGGAAACATTGCTGCTTGCACAAGAGTGCATTGCTTCAAAATTAACATATATCTTAATGGCACATTAAGGAATTTCATAATCATGTGACACAAAAGACAATTCTCAACACAGTGCTAATGCAATGTATTTAATGGGCAGTGTCTGCAGCGAGCTGGGAGGTAGCAGCACCTCTGCCTCCCCTCATGGCTGCTGTTGAGTCCTTTCCAGACCATATCACTGGTGTAGTTGATGTTATCACCCTTGTTTTGCATGTGGGGAAAAGAGAAGTACAGTGGGATTCAGGGAGTTTCCTAAGATTAAACATTAAGGCAGTGCCAGGGATAAAAATACTGTGCCTGAGGTCCTCTTTCCCCCAAATCTACACCTAAGTGAACAGAACTTCATTCTTTTGGTGCTTTTATGGGGCAGAGTAAAGTTGGTGGAAATGTGACAATATTCCCATCAGGCTGGAGCTGTTTGTTATGCTAGTGGGAATTATACACCCACCTACATGTGAAGGAAAGAAAGGGCTGTGTTGTTTTTTGCCTATTTTATAACTGGTTTTGGAATGAGATTATGAAGCCCCATCATCCCTGTGGAATACGGCAATGCTGCATTTTCCAGGTGACAGGGGCTTAGGAACTCGGAGGAGAATCCATGAGTGATGAAACCAGAGATGAGTGATAACCAATGCTTTGACTTCAAATCTTAGATTGAGGGAAGCTTTTCTATCTGGATCCCTAGACTTCCCACTTTGATCCCTAAATCAGAACATTTGCAGGGTCTTGTTTGTAGTTCTGTATTGGAGCTGTTTGCAACAGTTGTCCTTCTATATTTCTATATTTCTACATATTTCTATATTTCTGTATTTCTATATTTCTGCCCATAAGCACATCAATTCACAATTAAGGCTGAATTTGAGCACTGTAGAAACCTAATTCCATCTGTTATGATTAATTAGGGCCTTATCTCTACCTGATGTCTAATCTGAATTTGTCTGGGGATGTGAAAATAGTGCTTTCCTGGCTGACTTCCTATCAGAACAGAAAAAAATTGCACAGGCTAATGTTGAACATGAGTGAGGGCTTGCATTTGGTGGTCATTGAATCATGGAAATCCAGAATGGTTTTGGGTTGGAATCTCATCCAGTTCCAGCCATGGGCAGGGAAACCTTTTACTATCCTAGGTTGCTCCAAACCCCACTGAAACTGGCTTTGAGCACTTCCAGGAATGGGGCAGCCTCAGCATCTCTGAGCTGGAGGAGGTCAGGACAGCTGGAGCTCACCAGCTAGAATCTCTGGCTCATCCTTCTGTCAGTGTTGGCATATGTACTGCCTGGTATCCAGGAAAACCTTGCCATCACTTTCCTGGCACATACCTGGTTTCATGCCTCCAAAGTGTTTTGCAACTCTGAGGCTGGTATTTTTCTCATGGAACTGCTTATTCTGGGCGTGTCTATTTGGGGACTGCCCATCCCTGAGACATTTTTCTTCTTATATTTTTAGTGTAGATGAATTTCTGTAAGAGTGAAACTCGCTTTGTGTCTCAGCTGAAAAACCCCAGTATGCCACTGACCCTGGAATGAACACTCTGGGTCTTGGCTCCCTTCAGTTTGCTGGGAGACTGGGTTATAACCGGTGGGAGCATCCACCTCCACATGTCCATATGGGACACTCTTGGCTGCAAGTAAAGGATAAGATGGAGCCATGACTGATAGTTCTTTAAACATCTTCAGCTCATGACTGACTTCATGTAATACAAAGAAGTCTTGAAATCAAGGAATCTGCTTCAGGAATGAAGTTGCCAAGACTGATTTTTATGTTTTAGAATGGTTGGCTATTAAAAGTTTCTGTAACCCGTAAATCCAGCTATGTATTTTCCCCCATCCAAAAAGTGAAAGCTTAGTTGTGCTCAATTCATTCTCTTTCAGTTAAGATTGATCTGTGAGGTAACATGGGGCTGCTGTTATTTGATGTGAAGAGGATAAAAATAGCCATGTTCTGTACTTATGGAAGCTGTGACATAGTCAGCTTATTAAAAAAAAAAAAAATCATGTTTGGAATAAATCCTCTTCCAGAGTACTCTAGAGTCTGTTAAGAGGATTTCAGCTTCCTGGAGTAATGCTGGGATGTCAATTTGCTCATCTTTGTTCCCTGTGCGTGTCTCTCCCCCGTACCCCAGCCACCAGAGCTGGGTTAAGACCACTGATCTAATTGGCAACCACAAAGGACAGGCAGGCTGTGAACAAAACCTGCTCATGTATCATTTGCATCCTTCTAAATTGCATTGTTTATGCAGCTGTTCAGCCAAATTGTCCACAGAGTTTATTTTTGTCCATAGAGGAAATAGAGATGGGGTTTTTCTGTGTTAGGGCAGATGCAAAATCAAAGAATCATATATGCCGCTCAGAGAAATCAAGCCCTCTGCTAAATTTGTCCTGATGGGGGCAAAATTATTAATAAAGCAACCCTTGAGATTATATGCCACAGCTATGAGAGGCAGAGGCTTTGCCAAGATGTGACAGGTCTGTTTCAGGTTGACACTGGCACTTGCTGAAGTCCCTCTTTCATTTCAGCAGGGAGGGAAAGAGCGAGGTGTCTGTGTATTTAAAACACTGATCCACTATTCTCGTGAGAAGGGAAAAGATCCAGCAGGCAAAATTTACACAGTCTGGTGTTGAGAAACAACTGCACTCCCTTTCTTCCCATGTGTCACTCAGCGATGTGTTTTAGAGCCTTGGGGCAGGAAGAGGTAGTGATATTTATGGCCAGCTTTCTGCTGAAGCTCACACAAGGGTGGGCTTGAGAAATCTGAAGAGTGCTTTTGTGTGCATGGCCAGTCAGCTGGCCAAGGCTGGTGTTTGCTTATGGATGCTGTGATAATAATTAACAGAGCAGGAAGTGAGGGACTGATTGATTTATGCATCCATGGCATTGTGTGTTTGAACTTGGCCAGAAATGGTGAAATCCTGAGAGAAGGCAGAACCATTTGTCAGATGTGTGAGGATATAAGAATGGCCATAATGTGTTTGCCCAAGGTCCATATAGACAAGACTCAAAGCAGAACAGAGCACAGGACTTACCCTTCTGTCAAACTCCACCTTCTCAGCTAGGACAAGCTGTTTATCCATCAAAGTCCAAATCTTGCTCCTTCACCAGTGACACCATCTGGACAGAGGAATCGATTTGGCCTCTCTCAGTGTCCCATGATGTCTGCTCACATCTGTCATTGGTAAATTTTTGCAACATTAGCTGGGATACCCTGAGAGTTCTGGTGTCTCAGTGCAGTGTTCCCCCTCCATCCCCAATAACCAAGACAAGAAACTTCCTGTAAATCCACCCCTTAGAGCTGTTCCAGTCTCTCATCCTTCGGCTGCTCAATGTGAAGTCTGGGTCCAGTGGGTGATGACCTCTAGTGCTGAGCCTTCTCAGTGATGGAGGGAACTCTTGGCTGAAATATTTAACATGACTCAGTTCAAAAGAAAGAGTTTCAAGCTGAAGTTGGCTTAGTGGACCCAAAGTCCATTTGGTGCAGATCTGGGCAGGGAGCTGGCAGATTGTATCCCAGAACTTCCCTGCACTGCCTGAGTGTTGGTGTTTATAGAGATGTGCTGGTGTTTCTTTCTCTGGGATTGATGTGGCCTGGGCTTAGAACTCCCTCTGAGTCCAAGCAATAAGGGTCTGGAATAGAGTTTCACTTCCAAACCTGCCTTCCCTTGGGAGATATTTGAAGTTATGATGGCCTTGGGCCCATGTATACAATAAATATTAAGGCAGATCCTGTGTTCAGAGCACCTCCCTTCCCACTGAGTAGGATTTAAAGGAATCATCAGCTAAAGATGAGGAATCCCAGAGTCCCTTTTGTGTAGCCTTAGACAATGAGCAGGACCTCTCTGAGGTGCTTGGTTTGGCTGGAGGGGGCAGGTTTGAGTCAAGGGGGACCCCCATCAAAAAGGGAAGTTGTCATTTGAGTACGTGAAGCAGAATAACACAAAGAAGTGGTGTTTGTTCTGATTCATTCTCTGGTGATGAAGCCACAGTGCCATTACATTTGCCACAAATGATTTCTTGAGTGCTGGCCAAGTAGATTCTTTAAATACTTCTTTAAAACAAAATAAATCTTCTTTATATATAAATTTTCCTCTTCACTGAGGCTCTGACAAGGTCCTGGCACACTCCTCTGCTTGACTGACGGCCTGGAAGAAAGGCTGCTCTGTGCAGGGACGGCAGCCTTTAGCATCAGGTGGCGCTTGTGTCCTTTCAGCAGTTGGGGATAAACTCGGTGGCCAAACATTGTTATCCCAGGATTTCCCAGTGATTGCCCCAGGACAGCGCAGCTAGGCCTTTCCACTCCAGCTCCAAGGTGCATTACCATCTCCTCCCCACCCTGAACCAACCCATGTGTCAGAATGGTGATTGCCAGCCCTGCCAGAAGATCCCTGGTGCCATCCTTCAGGGATCTAGCATCCCTGGAGACATTGCTCCTCTAGGTGAGTTTTGGATCGTGTTTTTAACAATTACTGTGTGCAGGGTCTTAAATACACAAAAAACCACAATATGACTATCAAATGTCATTAATAAGTAAGGACTAATTATTTTTCTGGTTTTTTTTGGGGGGGAGGCCTGCAGCATGCACACCTTGCATCAATCAAACTTACTAATTGCTGTTATTGTTGAGAAGTTACATGGCAATGTGTTGATAAATTGCTAATGGGGGCAGACTTATAATGGAAAATCTGGATCCTACAAGCTCCAAGAGATGAGAAAATTTCCCCTGGCTTTGAAATTGGGCTGAACTCAGCCACAGCTGTAAGTATCCCAGACCGGAGGGAACAGAAGCTGGAGCTGTGTCTAGCTCCAGTAATTCCTGGGGAGTTGTACTGGGATTTTCAGAGTGAGAGATGCTTCGGGGAAGAACATCTTTTAAGTCAACCACCACCAACATCAGTGCTTTTGTTTGCAACAGATTTAGCTGAAAATCTGCTCCCCCCCAAAAAAGTGATGGAAGAGAAAAGGGATTGCTCTCAATGATCTTGAAGGTCTCTTCCAACCTGGTGATTCTGTGATTCTTAGGGAAGATTCAACATGACTCCTGGACGAGGCAAGGTTTTCTCCCACCTGAAAATCTGAGGTAGAAAATTTCCATTTGATCAGATGCCAATTTTTGCTCCCATTCCCACTTGGCTAATACAAAGGTGTAGACTCCTGAAAAACTGGCTTTCAGTCAGAATGCCTAAAAAAAGGATCTTTTTAGCTGTGCTAAAATTAACTGCACTAATTTCCTTTCTTTTGTTTTGTCTTCTGTTTTCTTTCTGTGGGCACATGTGGGTGAAATCCTGGCTCCACTGAAGCGTATGGGCATTTTGCCATGGACATCAGTTGGGTCTGGATTTTTCCACAATGAAGAGAAGCCATTTGCTATACTTTTTGCTGTGTTGCAGAGTTGTATTTAATGTTTGCAAGACTTGTGGTCCTTGTCAGATTAATAGGGTCCATTGAAGTGGAAAAAGGAATCAGGTATGAATGTACCTGCAGTCTTTGGTTGAGGAGCAGTTAAACTTTACTCCAAGGAGCCTCACTGGTGCTATTTTAGAGTACCAGCAGTGTCTGTTCGTGTTCCAACTCTGCACTTAAGATTTCAGGGTTGATTGCTCTGCCTTCCTGTTGCTTCCATGACACTATTCCTATGGAAATTTTGTCTCTGTGCATTTGGGCTGAGTCTTGAGACTATTTTTGGAAGCTTTCAAAATGTCCCAGATGTGCCCTTCATCTCTTCTCTTGTGCAGACTTCAGCTCTAGCTTAGCTACAACTGATTTCCACATGTATCCAAAGAAAAGGAGAAAGTAGAAAAAGAAACCAAGCCAGAGATAATTCTCCCCTCTCAAGATAGGGCTAACTCTGTCATTGAGCTTTGAGGTGCTGGAGGAGAAGAATGGCAACAGAGGAGCATTTCCAAACACTCCCTGTTCTAGGATTCCCATTTAAAATGTAAGAGTCACAAAAAAATATGCTTGTAGAGCTGAGCTATGGCACTTGTAAAGGCTCAGAGGATTACCTGCAGGTTTTCATACTAAAAGAGGTATAGGAAATGTAAAAGAGTATCTGAGGGTTGTCTTACAGAAAGACTGGAAAGGATGAGAAGAGAATCAATGCATGTTGATACAAAGGGTTTTTGACAAATTACCTGTCTCCACCTTTCTGGCCAAGCTTTATTTGAGAGGGGTGCTAAAAACATCCAATCCCACACTTAAGTACCGACTCTAGGCTCAGTTGCCTTGCTCAGGGACAGCTTAGGGAGGCTTTGTTGCCATACTTGTACTCCCAGATCTGAAGGAGCATCTGTGCCTGTGTGTTCCAAGGGCTGCTCCATGCAAATACGTGAGCTCACAGCTGGGAAGTGCCAGGCTGTCAGCACAGTGATCGCAACCTCATTAGCCCATCTCTTCTCAGGCCATAATTGGCTCAGGAGCAGCCATACCCTGGCATGGCTGTGCTGCTTCCCATTCTGGAGATAGTGGAATGGTGTGTTCCCACTGTGCTGCATAGCAGAAACATCACCCAGGTCGTTTTTAAACTTGGGATTCAAGTGTTCATGACAGTGCTCACTTGGCCAGGCACCTTGGAAAGGACTGGATCAAGAAAGTCTGAGAGACCTAGAAGTTCCCCTCAGCCCTCTCCTAAGCACCTATTCCTGAGAGGATGTGAATAGGCATGTGCATAGGCATATGCACAACCTATTGCTGTTCTTCTCTTTCCTCTTGTCTTTATGTCCATATCAGGTGCTTGGTGAAACACAGTGTGGGTCCTAGGAAGAACCTGATGCCTTCTAACAGTTAATAAGAAAGAGTCTCCCGTATCTGAGGGACTTCTCAATGCCTAAGCCTGGTATAGGTGGAGCAGAGAAGGCTTAAATCTGATGTCATCAAAAATAGATGAGATAGGGTCTAACCTGAGTGCAAGAATTGCTTTCCTGTCCTCAGTGGGGCTCATAATGGACAAGTCCATGTGCTGCCTGAGGAAGCTCACAAGAGGAACAGAGCCCTTGTACAACAGTCAGGTTTTGTCTCTGGTCAGCTTCTGGCAGGTCTGGCCATAAGGCAAAGTCCCACTCTGACTGAGGGGACATCATGTGTCCTGCAGCACACACGGGGTTCCTGGCTGTTGTCTTTAAGCACTTGGCTCCTGGGCCACATTGAGTTCCTGCTCAGCTCTGGATGTGGTGGTAAAGCCTAGCTGAGATCCATGAAATTGGTATGGATGGAAAATTGCTGCTTTTTGGGATCTGTGGTGGAAAAAGTCCATATAATGCCCCCCCACTAAAGAAACTGTGTGCGGTTTAAACTAATTCTCAATGTTTCTGTGCTTCCTTTGTTTTCCTTGCTTCACTCAGGGTTTGCTTATTCCTATCAGGAGACTGACTGCTCCTTCAGCAAAATATGCTTCTTTCCTAAATGAACTCAACTCCTTCTTGGTTCCCTTTGTTTTGACACTTGGGAGATGAGAGATTTATGGACCTTCCTGAGTCGTAAATTAATTTTCTTTTATTATTTACCTTTCTCTGTAGCCCATTCTGAGTGAGATTCATTCTGCCTCCAAGCTGGGCTGACCTGCCAAGAGGAGCTGATCCATAAATCTTTCCTTCCTTTTTCTTGCTTTCCAAAACAAGATTTGGAAACTGAGTTTGCCTGGGAGGAAAACTGTTCTTCCATTGTCAGCAGTCAAACCGTGCAGCTAATTAGTGCTTTCCCTTTTCTCTTCCTTTTATTCTGTGTCTGCTGGGGTTGAAATTAAGCCGGGGAGGAGGGGATGAATAAGGGGAAAAGTTTTGTTTTAAGTATTTACTTTTAATTACAACTGCTGCAAGGTAATCTGGTGCAGTGGTGGTGTATCCACTGTCTTAGGTAGTGGTAAGAAGTTTAAAAGTTTATTAGAAATGTCCCAGAAGAAGAGTGGAGAGGGATTCAGGTTGGTATTCTTGATGTAAAATACTGTTGCTGCTGAAAACAAAAACAATTCACAAAAAAATCTTTGGATACGTCAAACCATGATACATTTTTTGCAGAAATATCTGACATACGATTAGGAAACAGGAGTCCAGGGTTCTCCTAGACCTATGTGGCTTGAGTAAGCCAATTCATGCCAAGGTGATGTGGGCAGTGCTTACTGCAAATCTGTTATTCACTGTACAGTGGCTGCCAACGCAGATTTAAATAGCAGAGCAAAATGTTTTCAGATCATAGAAAATGCTCTAGAGATCCAATGTCTTTTTTATTTTTAGCCCTTGTTTAGTTTTAGCAGGAGTGGCCAGATGTTTGCTTTGTGGGGTGGACAGAAATAAAAGCTTTCTTGCTGCTTGAAACTGATCCCTTGAGGAGCTGGAACAAAGGCTGGATGGAGTTCAGGGGAGTAAAGGACATTTATTGAGGCCTTCAAAGGCCACACTTGGGAAGCACCAGTGCTACAATTGAGGCTCTGCCTGGATGGCTCCAAGGTGGAAGCAAAGGAGCGCGCAGCCCCAGATCTCACATTTTTATAGGTTTGGGTCCATTTGCACACAGGAGTCCCACTTGCCTGCCCTCCTCCTTCCACGCTGTTTGTACTTTGAGGCTGAAGTTTGGAAAAATGTCCTTGAGTCCCCAATTGGAGTAGGATTGTTGTGTCTTCATCACCCTGTGAAAAGATCCTAGTAACTCTGAATAAAAAGCCACACACCAATGCAGAATAGAAAACCCAAAAACTCAAGGCATCAAAACTGGCATTGTTCAAATCCTTGAAAAAGATCTACAGGAAATGAAATTTGTTGTTTAGGCAGCCCTCCTTTGGTTGTGCACAGTATGAAGTTTGGGATTATACTTATTCCCAAGTATTTAAGAAGTATTCAGCAGCAGAGGGCACAAAGCTGAGCCTGGTGTTACTCTAGGCTTTGGGGTGATTAAGCTTATTCCAGTAGATAAAACTTGGACTTTTCTGTAGAAAACCACATCGACCATTGTCCCTATGAAGAGCAGTGAGACCTCCTGAGTCCTAAACCACTGGTGGTTTCACCACTGGAGTGTGTGGCTTCTTGACAGGTTTAGATGGAAATAATAAAAGGCTTTAAGTGTATTTCTAGGGTAGAAAATTCCTCATTTTCTAGTTTATGTGGGCAGCTTTTGGGTTTTCATGTGAAAAAGAGCAGTGGGTCAGAAAAAGTTCTCATACAACAATGCAGGTGAGAACGTGTTCAGTGGAACCGTTGTGAAAGGCAGGTATGGAAAGAAAGAGCTCTTCACTCCCATTCATCCCAGTTCGGGAGACAGAGCATGTCACAACAGTGCTGAGCAGACAAGAGCTGCTTGCCAGCATTTAATTTGTTGAAGATTAGGAAATTATTCCATTCTTACAATACCATTTCTGTCTAGAAGTACCTCTGAACTCTGGGGGATGTGAAGTTTAGATCTCGCCTCAGATTTCATGGTGTTTGGACAGCAAAGCTTTATTAGGGTGAGAACTGTACTGGATAGTTTAAGGGGAGTCATGTTAACGGTGTACCTGGAGAACATGGACTGGCTCAGCTTCAGCGGCTTTGAACTTTGAGATAACTACATCCAGAGCAGGACACTGAACTTGGGCTTTTTTCTCTGGGAAATGAAAGCAGGCTCATGCAATGTAGGGGTCAGTTATTTCTGGTTTGCTCTACGTGCAAGGAGCTGCTAAAGCATTGCCATCTTTCTGACCTATAGCTTTCCCCCAAAAAATATCTGTAGCCTTGACCCTAATGTCTTTTCTAGATGCCATCCGTATTCCTTGCTCCATGCCACAACCATCCTGTGTCCTCACCAGGCTGAGGGCACAAAGCTGAGCAGTCTTGTGGAAGGTGGGCTGATCATGATGCTTTCATTATTTACGATGGTTTCTAAAAGCACTGTCACAACTATTGGTGTCAAACCATAAGCAAAGGTTACTCTTACAAGCACAAATTATAAACAAATACACGACACTTAGTGTCAACAGCCTCACAAATCTGTTCAGCACCTGGAACTCAAATCAGCTTGGCAGTTGTGAATCACGACTTGCACAGAAGCAGCACTGTGGTTTCAGAAGGGCCATAAATAAATTTGTGTGCTGACGTGGGCACCAAAAATAAACATGTACTGAGTTTTTCTAACTGTTTGACCAGGGCACAGCTGCTGGCTGCTGAGCATTTTGGAAAATGTATCCCCTCATTCAGGTGCTCAGCAACTCTAGACCCAAACAGCTCTAGTGTTGTCTAATAACTACTGTTTTACCCTGCAAAAATAGTCAAGGCCTTGCTGCTGATCTTGAAAAGCAGTTCCTTTAATCCTAATCTTACCTGACTATTAGAAAAATAACCTGATTTTTCTCTGTTTGAGGAAGGCAGATCTTAAGCTCTGGGACAATTGTAACCATCCTCCCCTCCTTCAAGTACTCCCATGTGCTGCTGCCATGCCATACAGGAAGGCAAATATCCCTGGTTGCTTGGATATCAAATAACTTTGCTGACCTCCTTTGAAGAGAGTTCATTGTAAAAATCCTTTCATCCAGAGATGTCAGTTACTTGGAGCCTTGCAGGGGTTTCTGAGCTCTGGTGATTTATTATTCATAAGTAATTTTATGCTGTATGGAGAGCCCTGCTGGAAATATATGGAGGTACAAAGATATTGATTAATCAGTGATCTGGTGCCAAAAGCTACCAATGAGCGAGGACAGAAATGGGCTATGGGAGGATGAACCTGTAGAGGAGCAGGAGCTCTGTGATGGGTAGGATTGAATCAGGACCCCACAGCAGTGGGGTGAGGGGATGTGATAAGACTGGATCCACTCCTATCTGGAATAAGCTTAAGTCTCCTTATCCAGAGCAGGGTAGAACTGGGATCCAAGAAGCCTCTTGGAGCCTGAGTGACCAAGAGCAGTTGTGTACTGGGGCTGCGTCCCAGGACTGCTGCAGATGAACACATCAACACATGATGTCCTCATGAATCTCATGGCACACCCAGGAACACCTCTCCTGATGTAGGTAGCCTTAATGTTCCAGCATAGGACTCCAGAGATGGAGAGGCCCTTTGAGGAGGCAAGAAGGGATGATTTTTGGGCAAATTTGTCTGAAAGAGAAGAAATCCACTGTTCCACGGGTGGGTCAGCAAGTTTTTGTTAGCCCATAGGGTCAGAAATGAGCAGTAGTGGGTTGTCAAGGAGGACATAGGCTATGGGAGCAGCATCTGCTTTACCTTCTTTGTGGCTGGGTGATATCAGAGGGTGCATAAATACCAGCACAGATTTAGTGTGTAAAGAAAAGAACCATAGTGTAAAGCAAAGGACAGCACATTCTGTCCTAATTTATGATCTTTGTACGGCCACTGAAATGGTAAATTAAGGCAGAATTTCCACCAGGTTACTCAGCGATGCTGTAGATCAGAACAGTCTTCAGCTGGAAAGAATTCCCAGAAATAAAAAGTAAATAAAGCTTATACAAGTTAAAGGTTGGCTTGGTAACTCTGATCTCATCTCTTTGTGGTGATTTAAGTGGAAAGCTTTACATTTAATGAAAATATTTTGATTTTTAGTGTTGCGGAGGTGTGGAGGAGAAAAAAAGAGTGAAGCCCTAGTCTGCCTAAACTGCAGTCTGTAGTTATAGCTATCCTTATGTCCCAGTCTGTTGGGATTTAGCGTTTTGACTAGTTTCCCAAGCTTGCTTTGTGAGTGGCTGGATTTTGCACAACTTGCTGTGGTAGAGGAGAGAAGCAACAATCAACAACCTGTGTTGTTCTTTGATGTACCCAGCTCGCCTAGGACCTGGTTCCTGTGATTACAACCCTACACCTGGGGAGAGGGCTGAGGAATACAGGTCATCAGCAGGCCAGACTGGCAACTCCTTCCTTCCGCTGTGTGGAGTTACTCACCCCAACACACTAATTGAGGTCTAGAGATCATTAGTTTCATTAGTGGTGATTCATGTGAAGGGTTTCACAATCAGGCCTGCTGGTGTAATGTTCCTTTCCACAATCCCATTTATCTGAAGATCTCTGAATACTTTGTGTACATTAAATTTTAATCCATGTTTTACCACCAGTGATGTAGGTAAGGAAGATTGTTTCTATCTTGCAAATGAGGTAAAATGAGGTACAAAGCAAGAAAGTGACTTGCCCAAGACTCTGCCCAAACTTTAAAGGAACACTTGATTTCCTGGGGCTAAGGCTGAGCAGGAATTTGCTATAGCTGTAAATCAGAAGGCCTGACGTGGATCAGAACTTCCTCCAATGTTTGGGAATGTTTGGATTTGTCATCCTACAACAGCCCTGACCTGAAAAGATTGGAGCAGAACTGGTTTGTTTTTAGGGCTGGTATCAACTGGTTGGTGTGAGATACAGAGTTCAGTCAGTGAAGAACTCTTGGGATCTGTTCATCATCATCATCTTCCTGCATGGGCAGTGGAGGATGAGAGAGGTTCTGATGCAGTTGCCTTCTAGGGGATGGAATGAATTGTGAACTGGACTCTGTTGTCTGTTTCCTGCAAGGGGAGGGGAGGTGACTATATCAAGTGAACCCTGTCCTAGTTTCCCCAGGGAAAAAAAGTTGGGAACAGAACAGGGATATATTTAATCTTTTGGAGTTCAATCACTTGTGGTAATTAGACAGATGATTTCAATTGTTATAATAGCACCTAAAAACGGAGTGGAAAGGCAGTCCTTCCTTCCCTTGTTCTAGGGTTAGGGTTAGGGTTAGGGTTAGACTTCCCCAGCCCAAGAAAAGCTGTGCAATGTGGGAGAAGGAACAGGTGCAAAGCAGGGAATATCCTTGCTTGTGGTCCTTTAGCAAGCAAATAGGAGAGCCAGGAAAGCTGTTGCTGTCTCCCTCCTCTCCCCAGCGCTTCCATTACTCAAACACATCAGCACCGAACTGACCTTCATCCACCTCTGCTTCCTCCCTGCTAGGCTCTCCTTCTCTGCGGGCGTATCCTCTCATCTCCGTCATTGCCCGGCAGCCGCCCGTGCTACCCCAGCTGCTCCCGGCCACTGGCAGCTCCCGGGTGCTGCCAGCCCAGCCCTGTGCAGGGGCCGTGGCCACGGAGCTTTCCCCCAGTGAGGCCCAGGGCAGCAGCGAGTCTGAGGCTGATCAGCCCCCACCACGCTCAAAGAAGCCACGCCGGAGTAGGACCATCTTCACCGAGATCCAGCTCATGGGCCTGGAGAAGAAATTCCAGAAGCAGAAGTACCTCTCCACCCCTGACAGGTAGGTCGGTTGCTGAAACCAGGAGTAGGGATGAGCAGAAGGTATGCTCCAGCCCTGCTCAGCTGTTCCCCATTGTTCCATCCCTGCTTAGCTGTTCCCCACTGAACATTCCCCTGGCTAGGGGGTGCTTCCTCTGACTCCACCGAGTTGCCTCTGCCACTGGCTGCGGCCATGGGCAGGTAACGTGATACAAATTTAAGACTACTTTTCCTGGGATCAAGGGTGGCATGAATAGATCTGTCAATGTAAATATCAGATGATGATACACATGTGTGGGAGCAGGTCTCCAGGCTCAGAGATCTCCTCAGAGAAGAAGGATCTCTGCTTTTCCCACTCCTGCTGCACACTTGAAAAAAGGTGGATCCATTCTCCCCGTGGGATCTGCTGGTTCATGGCTGTGTGTTCATGGTACCTTCAGCTGCTCCCAAGCTGGCTTTTATCCAGCACCTTGGGCAGCAATTCAGTGGTAAGGTCCATAAGCTTGGAAAGCAGAGCCTGGAGCTGAAAGCTGCCTTGCAAAGGCACAGGGAAGTTCTTAGGCACTACTTGGTACCACATGGGCAAACCAAACTAGGAGATATTTTAGCTTTTTTGAGGATTTTGATTCCTACTCCGCAAATTTAAATTATGGAAAAATGACCCATCCAATTCCTAGGAAGTTTGTACATGTGGAGAAGGTTTAAAAGGTATCAGTCCCTGCGCTCCACAGAGGGCAGTGTCCCAATATTTAAATTGGTTCTGAAGATGGCATTTTCTGCTTCTACTGCCTGTCACCAAATTGCCACAAGACCAAAATACCTGGCCATAGCCAAACTGCCTCATGGAGTTTTGGAGTTCCTGCTGTGCCTGCACCGACTCCTCATAGCTTCATATCACCAGATGGTTGACACTTTGCTGAAGCACTCAAGGCTGATAATTAATAATCTCATATGACTGTTCCTTGGCTCCGTTGAGGTTGATGAGAAGTTCCTGCCCATGTACCATTTCCCCTGTGTTTGTTTCCTTGGGTTTCTAGGCAGTGCTGGTTGCACTGAGGTATGTGGCAAGAGATGGCAGCTGGTTGCAGGTAATTCAAGTGTTACCAGATGTGCACTAAGGCACAAAGGGTTGGCTAAGCCAAGCTTCTCTCTGTCAGCTCATGGCTGGAAACATGGCAAAACAGTGGATTGTGGTGAATGTATTCCCCCATCCAGAGGCAAGGAGATATTTGCTAAAAAGTCACAGAATGCAGAATACTGTGGAATGTGGCTCTTAGTTGGAGCTGTCCCACCTGCAGGACTTGCATGACTCTGAGGGGCACTTTCCTGGCATGGCTTAGGATTTCCAACTCCATCCCTTGTGCAACTCCATTACAAAATTGCCAGATGCATGGTGCTATCACCTGTGGGGAAGGATCAGGAGCTACTCTAAGCCACATTGGCTTCATATCCCGGGCTTTAATATAGAAATAATGAATGGGTTCACAAGAACTTGCATGAGTTGGGGATTTGTGGAGGATGAATCAGGACTATGGGCTGTCTGCCACATATACTCTGTAGCTAAACATACAAAAAATAAGCTGACTTAGAAGCATAAATTGCCTAAACAGCAGAATGTATATGAAATTAATAGATTTAGATGTACAATTACTCCGTGAGAAATGGGCAAGTGCCACGATCCCCATTCTGAAGGTAGTGAAGGAGAAATATGATACAAAATGTAGCTGATGCTGAGTGTCTGTTCCTACATGTTTACTTCAGACACCAGTGACCTGTTTTTCATGGATGTGATGTACCAGTAGCTCCTAATTCATGGACAAACATGGAGTGCTAGCAGTTGGAGTGCAGCAGGTTCGTGTCTCAAAGAGGGCAGACAAACGCTGCCACTTCTAGAAAAGAGAGCTTGCAAACACATCTTCCATAGGGGCATCTGTCTTTGCATCCTAAATTCAAGGGCTTTACCACTTTTGTGTGACTATTGAGACAACTGGTCAGAGGGACACTGCTGAATGCTCAAACAGTGTTGGACTGCCTAGACCTGGCACCTTGTGGTTTCTGCAAACTCACTTTGTTGTCTGGTTTTTCTCCCAGACTCGACTTAGCCCAGTCCTTGGGGCTGACTCAGCTCCAGGTGAAGACGTGGTACCAGAACCGTAGGATGAAGTGGAAGAAAATGGTGAGTGGCTCCTTGTCATTTCTCCACGGCTCTTAAAATCTGATTGCAAAGAACAGATTTGGAAGCTGAATATAGTGGAGTGACTTGTGTCTATTTATATCAAATTTTGTTCTATTCCTGATCATTTTTCACAGAGATAGTCTTTTTTAAAGTGTTCATCTTACAGTATATGTGGTGGGCTAGAGGGGAACGAAGGCAGTAGGAGGAGAAGCAAAGGAGTAAAAGAAATGAGAATAGAACTGAGGGAAGAACCAAAATATCTCCTTCTGCATTTTTGGCATTCATCTGATCTCAATGCTTCTGGGATTGGTTTTGTGCACAGACAAAAAAGACTGTTGTTCTGTGGAAACAGGGCTGTTTTGAGAGCTGATAGCATTAATTTTTGCTTCTCATTTTTTCCTTTCACCTTTCGCTTATTCTCATCTTCATGGTCCTTTTCCAGTTAAAATGTTTTTTATAAAGGACAGCTACCGAACAAATGCTGATGGGAACATGATGCTGTGACATTCTCTAGTGGAGCTGTCCATATTTTCTGATTTGGGAGAAGAGATGCAATTCCAAGCTCTTCCATTGGATGTATTTGTCACCTGCAGAAGTTACTCTCACTTCTAATAAATCCGGCATTAGCTTGGATATAGATCCTTGGCTGGAGTGTCTTGTTGCTGCAGGAATGGTGTGAAGAAAGGGAATTAGACATAGGAACAAGATGTCTGAGACCAGCAGAGTTTAGAATTCTAATGGTTCATCTCTTTGCTCTAGGTGTTGAAGGGTGGACAGGAAGCTCCAACAAAGCCCAAAGGCCGTCCAAAGAAAAACTCCATTCCCACCTCAGAGGAGATCGAAGCAGAGGAGAAAATGAACAGCCAGGCTCAGTGTCAGGTGTGGGAGGGATTTCAAGCTTATGAGGAGCCAAAACTAACAGAAGAGAACCCAGAAAAAGTCCTGTTGGAGACAGAGGAGTCTTCAGAACATATATCAGAGCCTTCCTCAGAGGATACTGCACCACTACCATTAAGTTAAAAGGGAAATAAAGGAGGGGAAGAGAAAAAAAAAATAGAAAAAATCAAAGCCAAATATATANAGACCTTGTGTATAAGTCTAAAGATTGATCACTGTGCCTTTGGGAATCAGCCAGCACGGCCCAGGTGTAACAAAGACATCCCATGGGAATGGTGCCAGCCTGTTCCTCTGACAGGTGTGGAGCCTTCCTGCACAGAGGGCCAGGGCCAGGATGCTTTTCCAGGGAAAGCCACGGCCAGAAGCCAGGACTGCTCCTTGAGCAGCCTCGGGCTCTGCGGGCAGCGGGAGGTGTGTGTGTGGCTGTGTTGGAGGGTCACACACCTGGCTTTATCCTTGCCTCGTGTGGTGGCAGTGGACAAAGAACTTGGCCTGGGCTCAGATCAGGGATTGCTGAGGAATGGAAGCTCTGACAGCACCATTTCCTCGTGTAACCAGTGCTTAATTCTGTTAGGGATGGGCCCGACTTCAACAATTGTAGGAAACGGTTCAGACCCCCAGGTTTGCTTTGGGCCAGTTAAAAAAGCTTCCAAAGGGAGATCCATACCTGGGTCGGCTCCAATTGCCTCTCCTTGGATGGTTTGTGTCTGTGAATTTGCAGTGATGTGGGATAAAACCTGGAATGCAACGAGTATTTGGATATAAGTCTGCTCCAAAAGCTTTTTTTGGGTGCTTGGATCTGGGACTTTTGCTTAGGGCCCACTTCAAATTTTTGTAGGGATTTTTTAAATGAATTGTTAAATGTTTTCAGGGTTTGGGGAAAATGATGGATTTTCAAAGTTGCTGCAGGAAGTTGGCATTTGTTTAAGATATGTGCCAAGAAAAGATGTGCATCATGTTTCATAGAGTCTTGTTAAGGGTGCATTTTGCCCGAAGGCTGCAAAAGATGTATTACGATAGCCTTTATTTTTTAATTAAAAATAAAATATATAAATCATACAGTTGTTGCTATTGTTCCTCTTCCAGAGATTCTCATTTCAGAATGTCAGGCAGGGGCTTTTCTGGAATAGGTTTTTTCTATTCCAACAAAATCTGGAGGAAATGGAAATAATCGGATTTTCTTTAACATCACTGCATAACAATCTCTGTGTAAACTATTTGTAGCACTTGCGAAGGGAGGTGAGGGTGTTGTAAATGCCACCTTGTTGCTGGGTGAATATGTCAGAGCAAGGGCACAATCTCTGACACCTCCTCCAGTTTTGGACACACAGTTTTGGACACAGTAGCTCTTTGTGAGATGATTTCTGAATGTCCCTTTTTTGGGATGGCAAGGATTCACACACAGATCTCAAATGGTTTATCCAACCATATGGACTCAACGTGTTGAGTGGGGAGAAAGGGATTCTTTTTCCCTAGTTTCTTGCTCAGTGGTGTTTGGAAGTGTCTGATTCCAGCTCTGCATTAGTTCTGTGTTGCTTTGGGTAACATAAAATAGGTGTTTGGTAAAGGATTATTGCAGTTTATTTTCATGGTTGAGTGTCACAGCTTGGCAAAACTTTTCCACAGCTACCATGCATCAAAACCTTCCTGTTGTTTGTTCCCTATCCAGTCAGTGGCTGAAGATGTTCTTTGAAAGTTGAAAATGGCTTTCAGAAAGGTAAAAATAAATAAATCGTATAAGCAGCAGTGATGTTTGTGGGACATCCTGTCCTAGAATAGTGCTAATGTTATAAAATGTGAGTAACTCCTTGAAGAAATTAATCTGTATAATCCTGCCTGGGATTTTTGAAATAACTTAATAGAGTAATACTTTTCAGATAATCCTCTCCATGGTTCTCACTGAGTGTATTTACAGTGTGTCAGACAGAGACTGCAGTTTCCTGTGGTGAAAATCCATCTCTAGCCAAGCCAGGGACATGCTCCGCTCCCCATGTGTCCAGTACACAATATTCAACCTGGAAAAGGCAGCCACTGGTTTAAGTGCACCTACAGGTTTGCACCTAAACCTAAACCAAATTTACCAGAACTGGGCAACACTCATTTGCAAGGAACTTGGAAAACACCTGGGTTTTGTTACCTTTTACTTCCTTCTTTTCTGTGTCACAGTGAACTAGAAATGGGATGAAACATTTCTCTCTTGCCTTTTCTGTTGGAAACACAGGCTGTGAACTGCAAAGTGTTTCCTCTAACATTTTTCTTTCCACAGAGCCCTGACATGCTTATGACAGCCCCAGTGAGAGGCAAAGATGGTGAGGCAAGGTTTTGCTGCTTGTCTGGAATATGATACAGTGTCTGAGTTGTTGCACATCCTTTATCTGTGGATGTATTTTTTTTCCTCTTCTTTCCAGAACTGTGCTGTAGTTCAGCCATATCTATTGGACTAGAAATAACATTTAATTTTAAAAGGCCTATGGCCTGTTTATACAGGAATTAGATTAGATGGTCTATGAAATCTATAATCAGCCTCTATTATTCTTGGATAGTGGCATCAGCACTCCTATCTCCACAGAAAATGTTTCCACAAGTCTCAAATGCCACAGTACTCAGGAAGAGTGACGAGAGCAATTGAGTGGAAATCATTTGTCTAATAATAAGTTTCACCATCAAGTTGCAAAAAAACTCTGCAAGAGTTTCTACTCAGTTGATTTGTAAACCTGAACAGCTGATTAAATCAAATTTGGTGTGCTGATTATTCTAGAAACAAAAAGTTGACTGTCAAGGAAGGCATCAGTCTGAAAGTAACATATTTTGTAATGAATCTTCCAGGCCACATTGGACAGAGCTTGGAGCAATCTGGGATAGTGGAAGGTGTCCCTGTCCATGGCAGGGGGTAATACTGGATGAGGTCTAGGGCCTCTTGCAACCCAAACCATTTTTTTAACTAAAAAAAAAACCAGTCAGAGATGTACTGTAAACACAGCATTTGGAAACTGGTATTTTCTTCAACCAAATGGTTTTCCATTAAATGGATAATGCAGATGTGTTTGCTGGGATTTTTTGCTGTTGGTACCCAGTGGATTGGTCCATTTTGAAAAATTCTGATAGATTTACATAACAGGGTGGTAAATAAATGTAGAAACAGGAAAAAATATCACCTTCTTGCCCTGAGATAGGAAGTGGTATTTGGTGTTTCTTTGCTGTCCAATGAAGCTGATAAATATGAGAATAAAAAATCTACAAAGATTTTAATGATAGGTTTCTAAGTCCCAAGGAAAGTAAAGTTGGCCATTTTCCAGCAAAGGGTAAAGTAAGTTTTACAAAATGGCATTTCCCACTTCCTAGATGAAAATAATTGTTTCTGACTCAGCCCTACTTTACAGTGGGAACAGTTCCAGTGATTTTTAAATTTTTTTTCCCTCATTAATCCCATTCTAATAATTTATGAGTCAGTCTGGGTAAAAATGCAATTCTCTTGCTGTCTGGGCTGGTTTTTCATGAGTCCACAAGACACTGAATTTGTTTTTGTTCCTTTTTTGGCTGAGGAGAAATCTTAACATCTTATTTTTCAACGTGAGTTTTAAGTGCAGAATTAGCTCTTGAAATGCTTTCTGCAGCTGCTCACACAGAAATACTTTCACTGATAATCCCTTGAGTGATCATGGAAAGCACATTCAGAATGTGTTTGGATAGGGGAAAAACAGCAAGGAAGAAATGGGGAAACCCATTTACATCTGCAACTGGAGTAACACTACAAATTCTAGTAGAACTAAACACAGGGATCCCAGCTGCTGTTGGGAGGCAAGTGCTTCTTTTCCTCTTGCTTTAAGGTTTTTTCTAGTTTTGGCTTATTTTTCATCTGGTCACTGAAGTCCCAAGAATCAAGTGGCTCTTCCACTGGCTTTGGGCTGAGCTGAGCTGGGTTTGAAGGCTGGGCTGGGATTTAGCCCTTAAACAGGGGCTGTGGGCTGAGTGTTGTTTGCCTTGCGCTCCTTAAACCCAGGAAAAACAGCACAAGGCTGATTTTAGGCACCTGAGAAGAAACACAAGGAGCTGCTCCCTGAGAGACTCTGCACAGTCTCATCCTCACCCGCAGTGACAGCGAAGGGGTGCCTGGGGACCTTTGGGCCAGCCCTGGAGATGGTTTAATTCCTTTAAAAGCCTCTTGACTGTTGTGCCTCTCAGGATCTGTCCCAGGACTGCTGATTACTCATCCCAGAAATCTGCCCAGAGACAAGAGCCCTTGGGATTGAGCCCTGGTGGTGTTCAAGGGTATTTGGCTTCCAGTCCTGACAGAAAGGAACAAGCTCCGATGTCAAAATCCCAGCTGCCCTACAGGGATGGGAAGTGCTCATATCCGCAGTTCTGGCTGGGACCCACCTCTTATTGTACCCATTCCTCAGATAATTTTGCAACTCACTGAGCTCATCCTGCAAGATGGTTCCCCCAGGTCCCAGAAAGGATTAATAAGGAAAGAAATTCATTATTCATTTAACTTCAGGCCAGTAAAAAGAAATTTGGTGTTTGGGAGGGTTTTCATTCTTTCGTCTCTCAATCATATTTCCTCAGCAGCAAAATGTGAAAAGGACAGTGAAAAAAAGAGAGAAGAAGGAGTTGAAAGAAAAAGCAAAGGGGAAGAGCTTGACTGCATCAACCTACATGAAAAATAAAAACTAGGAAGAAAAATAATCATGGTAAAAAGTCAACCTCTTTTCTTTGGACAGATGAAACACTAGTTCTCTAAGAGATATTTTTCTGTGGTTTAGCTATATATGCAAGGATGATGAAGGGCAGGTTCTTTGTGTTTCCTTTTTTGCACTGTAAATTCAAATATAGCTGGATAAAGAGCAGTTTTTAGATTAGACTTAAACTATGAGACAGAGGTTTCGTGAAATCTAGATCCAGTAGAATCTTAGATGTTGGGCAGGAATATCCTGTAAGAACCTCACTCCTCTTTCTTCCCAAGGTCTAGTACTGCCAGGTAGGATTTATCAGGTTTTACTGTAAAAAGAATAGGTGGTGTGGGAGCATCGATCTTTGGAGCACAGTAGCTTTCCATGATAATATTGTAGCTGCAATTTAAACCTCTTAAATTAGTGATATTTGGTTTAAATTACTATCTAAAAACTGGCTAACCACCACCACCCCTGCCCCCTGCAATTTGTCCCTTGTCTTGTGTCTAGGAATCCACAACTGATACAAGCTTTAGACCTTGAAGTTGTGGAGTTAAAGCCCATGAGGGTGATTTTCAATGCAGGGATTTAAACACTGAAATCTAAATATATTTTTCTCTGGCAGAAAAAGATTGTCTGGTTGTTGTTTTTGTTTAAACCAAACATCCTGTGGTTTCTAGGCTTTCCCCACTTCCAGCCCCTTCCAGTATAATAAATTTACCTCCTTGAAAGCAGTGTCCTAGTGCAGTGGAATTATAGTCACTGCTCTTAAGAAAGCCCCTAGATCTGCTAGGATCCATGGGTAAAGTGATCTTCCAAAGGGAGAAGTGTGAGCAGCTGCCAATGGACAGTGAACCCCTCCAGGCTGCTCTGACAGGTCCCTTCACTGCTGGAAACACTGTTTTGTCAAACAATTGAGAGTAATAGAAAGTGTTACTCACTAGAAGTTCCTGAAATCATAGTCAGCCTGCCTTCCTGCACGCAGGTGGGAGTGGGGACTTCCCCTCCACAGATTACTGAGGAACAAATTTATCAAGGTAAAATTTTAGGACCCAAAATTTCCTGGGGAAGAAGGTGGTGGAGGCTGCCGAGCAGTAACAAAAGCAGAGGAAGTGATGGTACCTCTTGGGCAAATGCTTCTAATATTTGCATAAACCAAAAGAACTAAACCCTTGTAGAGAAAACAATAGTGAAATATTTTAGGCCTTCTATGCATCCCACACAAACCATTAATGCCCTTCCCAATCAGGAGCCCTCATTGTCAGGTGGAGAAGGTTCCGATTTCCTGGACACTTCAGACTTCACCCTTCTCATCGCACCTGTGTCCTGCAGTGAAAAGTCATCATCTTGTGCAGTGAGATGAAGATGTCAGCTAGCAGACAGAGGAGAGCTTGGCATTTTTTCCAAGCTCTTGCCAGGAGAGAGGGAACTGTTCATTTCTGAAGCATCAGCCAGTCCTTTACGTGCTATATCTGAGCTTCATTGTTCCCCATCCCCAGGTCCTGCCCCTGTCTTTGTGCCATGTTACCACCTTGGGATGAGTGAAAGCCCCTGGACTTGATCCTCCCCTTGATAGGAACCAACTGGAAGCTGTAGAACAGTCTCCCTACACCCTTTCCCAAGGAATGCTCAGCTCCCTGGCTCCCAGCCCTGGGCTGGATTAGGCCAAGCATGCTGACCTTTTGGGTGCAGCACGCAGCCCATCTGGTCCAGCAGCAATCAGGGAGCATGAGGCAGTAGAGTGAGATTTTCGTGATTTACTCAGCACCCTGGGCGCCTGGGCCTGGAACAAGGGCCAAGATAAGATTTTAAAGTCTAAATTTGAGGCATTTTGGGAGAAACGTTGATTTTGAAGCAGCAGACAATGCTCCCTCTGAAGGTACTGAGCTTCTTGGATGGCGTCACACTCTTCTTGCACCCCTGGTCCCCCAAAGTTAGTGCACATCCAGCCCCTGGCCTGAAAAGGCAGAATGCTTTTCTTTCTTTCAGAAACCCAAAGCTTTCTACATTTTAGCTCTTTTTCAAGATCTTCTCTTAGCAAAGAAACTGAGTTCTAGTTGTGCACAATGAATCTGGAGCAGGTGAGCCAGACAGTATTGCAATTGATGCTTCCTAAGTGCTTCCCAGAGCCAGGTGTTCTCTTCAGGAGGATCCTATTTTGATCAGTTTCATTTCCTCCTTGTTCTTCCTAATAGCTTACATTGATTAAACTCAGTGTCTTTACAGTAACAACAGAACAGGAACTAGATGCTTGTAAAACGGAGCACAGATATTCCCCTTTTACCTGTGCAGGTTCTGTACAGGTAGTGCTGAGGGTACCTTCACAAGCTGGTATCATGGCAGGAGACAAAAGTCAGGATTAGCAGGGTTGTTTGGGTTACAAGACCAGGTTGTTGCAATTCCATATTCACACTTTGATAAATATTTCTGTCTCTGTTTAAAAACAAATGGAGGGGGTTTAGATTTCTACTCCTCTTGGAAAGCTGTTGCAGAGGCCAGTTCCTGGGGCAGCCCTTCATTAAATTTTATGTCTAGGCCTCTATGTGTCCCATTTAATGGTCTTTTATTTTTCCCTGGCAATGTCCACTGCCACAAGCAGCTCTCCCTCTCTGCTGCTTTTCTTCTCGGGTATTTAAAGCTGGGGATCAGATGTCCATGCAATCTTCATCCTGTCAGGCTCTTGGAGGCTTGTCCCATGAGATAATATCTTTCCCAGGATCACTGTCATATCCTTTTGCTGTTTCTGTTCCAGGCTGGATTTATCTTTTTTAATGACAAATTATGGAAACCATACACACTGCTGTAGTGAAGGTCTAAAGCAGCATCTCCTCTACCCCAGATATCTCATGTAGCTCATTTTGGAGTTGAAATTATGGGGTTTTTTAAGGTGGGACACCTGATTTTGGTAGCCAGAGACCTCATTTATTAATTCAGTGATTACCACATGGTTTGCTTCTGCCATATCTCATTTCTCAATCTCCTGGTTTTGTGCAGGTTGTACAGTTCCTTTGGTAATGGCAATCTGACTCAGCTTTTTGCCATCAGCAAACTGATGGCTCAACTCTGCTTTCACTGCCCATGGTTGTAATTAAAGACATATAAAATTAATCTCAGCTGGAATCCTGAACAATTATGTTATAAACTTCCTCGAGCCCACTTGCCTCTCTCTGAACACATTTGCCTTTATCTCCAGCCACATCTGCACCTCTTGTACAAGCCCTGCTGTGTTAGTGAAGATACAACCTCTCTTTGCAGAAGTGGAGAATCCATGCAAATTGCTGGTGGATGACATTTCCCTTGTCTAGAAAATCTATTATCTTATTGAAAAGAGATTAGCCACAGCAAAATCTTTTCACATTATCCCATTTCCCTGCATCTCTTCTGCTTTATATTCCTAAGCTGTTAAGATCTGTTTTATCAAATTTTCTTCCCAATTCCTAAATATAGGTGACAATTTTTCATGCAAAATTGGTGTATTAAAACCTTTGCTCTGGGGTTTCTCTGATAAATCATCTTGTTTGTGACATGAGATTAATTTCTTACACAATTCTCATAGTTCCAAATTTTCTACCTCAATTTCCCTCCCTGCTTTCAACAATTTGAGGATTTACTTTCCCTTTCCTGCTTTCAGCAATTTGAGGATTTGCATTCATTTTTCCTATATGGAGTCAAGGTTACCATTTCATAAAGGAAAATCTTGCTTTCCATGAGCATGGAGATGTCCTTTGTCTAATGTAATCTGTCAGAAAGTTCCAGTTGATGGGGACACCTGCATGGAGAGATGGATCTCCACCGTTGACAGCAAGTTTGTCTTACCAAATACTGAGTACCCAGATATCAGCCCAGCCCTGTTTCTTCTGAGAATTCAAAGGTCAGGCAAACAGGGGAGGGAAATGGGAGCAATGCTGCTCAATACCATTCCAAACAGTTTTAATGACAATGGCCTTCCATACTTGCCAGTGGGGGTTTTTAATGTTTTTTCTTTTTAGCTCTCTGCCATTGTTAATCTTCTTTTCCCTCACATCTTCTCTGTTTATTTTTGTTATGGATTTATTAGGTTCACAGTTAAGTGCAATTAAGCTTTGCAGAACTGTCATCACCAGCACTTTATGAATGGAATCATTCACTGACAAACTAACTAAAAGGGGGGGAAATTTACTGCTCTGAAGTAGATCAACAAAGTACAGGTCAACAAAGAAGTCAAGATCAACTGAAATTCAGCTATGTTTCTCCTTGAATACAGGAATATGATGAAGGTGTTCAGAGTTTTATTTAATGTCTTCTCATCCTTAATTTATCCTCACATGTCAAACGTCTATTTTGCAGTGCTACTTTTCCTAAAACAATACCTTTTTTTTTCTGACAGCTTGCAAGAGCCCAGAGATTTGAAAATACAGCAAAACAGGCAGTCACACACCAGCTAATTAAGGCTATGGATAGGCTGTGACCATTCATGCAGGCACTGGCAACCAATTCCAGGCATGGAAGTTTTTTTGATAAAAAGCGAGAGTTCTGCAGATCAAATGCAATCCTGGATGTGGGAGCCTGGGAGTAGGTCTCCCTTCACAATCTGGAAAAAAAAATCTTACTATATTTTAATATTTCTGTCCCAGAGCTGCCACAAATTCAGCGTGGAATGTTCTCTCTTTAGCCAGTAGATTCACAAGAATTCCTCCCTGGGAGGGTGGGCAGGCCCTGGCACAGGGTTCCCAGAGCAGCTGTGGCTGCCCCATCCCTGGAATTGTCCAAGGCCAGGCTGGACAAGGCTTGAAGCCACCTGATCTAGTGTCTCTGCCCATGGCAGGGAGTTAAAATGACTTTTAATTCCCCTCCAAGACAGAGTATTCTGGGATACTGGGATTCTGTATCAGAGCTGGACTTTTCCCTTGGTCACCTCTTTCACCCATGGAGCCTGGTATTAATTCTGTGGGTCACAATGGTTGTTACAAGTGGATATCTGTGCCCTCCTTCAGTTTCCTAGCCCAGGAAAGTCCCACAGGACTTGCTGTATTTTCCTCATTCCTCCTGCAAGGAAATTGTTTCTTCCTGAAGAGCCACCAAGGGTGGGAATTTGGAGCTCTTGACGCCACATCCATAGGAACTTCTATATCTTTCTGTTTTGGAGAGGGAGGAGGTGAAGAGAGTGCTCCAGCAGTGGAGGCAGCAATAACATGGGTTTCCCAAGCTGAGGGACAGGACTGGAAATCATCATGTGGAGAATATAATCTACAAGAAAGGCTAGTGCTGGGGAGCAATGGCCCCTGGAATTGCAGATGAACACTAGGAAAACCCCATGAATCATGAGCCTGTGAACTGAAATGTTACAAACATTTTGAAGTGGAAAAAGAGTCTTACTGGGTGAAGTCTGGCCTTGGCAGAAGAAGCTGTTCCAATCTATTATCTTTTGAGGCAGACAAAGGGTGAAAGAAAAAGGGAAGAGAAGATAGAAACCACATATAAACTATAATTAATGCTCTCCAGGTTTCTTCTTCTTCTTGGTCATGCTAAACCTTTAATCCCTGGGGTTTAATAGTATTGTGGCTTTTTATTCATCTCTGGATAATAAGTGTGTGAAGTGAGTTGTGGAGAAAGCCTTTGCATCCAACTTCTCCAGTGTGATGCTGTCACTGGAATCACGGTGCCCCAGAGTCCCTCCACTCAGGCTCACCTTCCCTGTGCTTTAAGCCCTTTCCTTTCCTGTTTGCAGCAGGTTAAAGGAGTGTCCACAGTCTATCACATCACCTCCACGGAAAGGTACTAACTTTGGTCAATGTATGACATCCCCTTCATCCACACAGAGAGAATCAGGGAATCATTAAGGTTGGAAAAGCCCATTGAGACCAACCATCTTGACACTCTTCCAGAATCAGTGACACTCCCTGGTGTAGGTAGCACAAGAGCCCCAGATGTGGAGGGCTTGGAGTCCCTGCCATGTGGGTGAAGCACTCAGTGGCTGCTGGCAGGGAGAGCTGGAATGGATTTCTTCTCCAGGGATTACTGCTGCTCCTTGGCAAAGGGAAATGCTCTCTCACTTGAACCCTTGAGGTTAAGCCACATCATTCCTGAGTGTCATCCAGCACTTAAAGGTGCTGTCAAGAAGATGACACAAGAATTTGCTAAGAAACGAATGTTTCCCCTCATCCCCTGCTGTCCCTCAGGGCTCATAGTCACCCAGGCTCAGGAAGCAGTAATGAGAGGGGAGGAATTAAATCACATTCCAGCTGCCCCAGAGTCAGCACTGGGGCTGGCTCCTGCCTCTACCTGAGCTGTGTCCTCCATGTGGCAGAGGGGAAAGGCAAAAGCTCTGGACACTTTTTCTGACTGTATCAATGTATTTAACCCAAATTTGTAATTTATGTGACCCCAAGAATCATCAGTGTTTATTCCTTAAGTCTGTTTTGCAGATGAGTGGCTGAGACTTGACGGTCCAATGTTTCTCAACCTATTGCAAGAGACAGGTAATATCAAGATAATAAAAGTTTTAAGAGATAGAAAATAGCACATTTCTATGGATATTTCTAAGAGCTGAGCATGCAAGGAATGTTCATCCCACCAGCAAATAGGAGAGAGCCTGGGGAGAATGCTCAGCCTGAAAAGGATCTCCTCTTTCAGAACCTTTGCTCTTTTTCTCATGTGCAGAGCAAACCATTCATTTTCTCTAGCAAATAATGATAGTTTGGGGTTAAGATTTATGGCATGGCTGTTAGTGTCTTGATGGTAGATATGCAAGGTTATTTAGCTGTTTCCAAAGGTGGAAATTCATAAAGATGATGGAAGAGTTTCTCCCCAGACAGCACAAAAGGTCATTTGTTTTTTACTGAAGATCTCGTCAAGCTGGTGATGCTGTCAATTTTTCTCTCCTCCCCTTTCCCTTGGCACATGTGGTGTACATGACTCTGCTTCTCTGCTTCTATGGGTTAACAAGGTTACAGGAAAAGTACTTCTCATTTCTCTCCCTCTCTATTTGTATTTCTCCCCTGACATCTCTCACTCAAGTTCAAAGCCTCCAGTCTAAGCACCTATGTTCCACCTTGCTCCCAGCCCCTTCCCAGGCTCCTTCCCATCCAACTGCTTCACCACACTCTGAAATTTTTAGGTGGTTTTTGCCCCATTGCTTGCTTAGTCCATGGGCTGCCCTCAAAAAAAGACATAGTATTTCTGTTTCTATTTAGGAAAAAATCCTAAAGTGGGTATTTCAGTATAACAACAGTATTAATAAAAGGAATATTAATAGTAGTAGTAATGATAATAATGATAATAAAGGAACTTCACAGGAAATTGGGTCTTTTGGCTGAATTTTTCCTACCATCTGGGGTCTCAGGTGGAGCCTCAACAGGCTGTGCCACATCCTGCCTGTCCAGAATTCCCTGCTCACAGAGCCTGTCCTCAGATGGGAGCAGAGATAAACATGAGGATGAGCAATAAACAGAGGTGGCATAGCCAAGCGAAATGAGGGAAGAAAAATCCCTGATAATCATTTTTGTTTTGGAAAAAACTGTTTGAAAACATGCACTGAAGAGCAAGAAAGCAGCATGGAGCTGATGCTTGGCACAGTGACCAGGGCAGACATGGCCTCAGGATGTCTGCAAGGTCCCTGCATGTCATGTGGAATTTTTCTGCTCAAATTTTTCATCACTGAGGATGCACACTGGCTTCCCAAAAAAATTATCTCCTGAAAGATAGGCAGCCTCTAGAAAAGGGGCTTAGCCCTATGTTTCAACCAAGACCCTGCATCCACTTTCAGGAAAAGTGAGACTCACAGCAGCAGAATCAAAAAATCAGAAGTGTCCCCCTTTCCAATCTTCTTCTGCTCCAGCAGTAGAGAAGTAGAGGGATGGCACAGCCAGCATGGGATGCTGGTGATGCCCCTCTGCCAAAACCTCTGGTGTGATGGACATCCATTTCCCTACCAGACTTTTGGGACAATCATATTTTTCTGTCTCTTTCCCCAAACCTGCACACCAAACCTCTATTTTTCAGAGACCAGGTGAGAGCTAGGAAGAGCTTCCCTGAGGCATGGAAACCCTGAGTAGAGCTCTAACCCTGCCTGCTTCTGGATGCTTTCTGATAAAGTGTTTTAATAAAAGATCTGTCACTCAAATATTACCATTAAAGAAAAAAGGAATGGAAAGTAATTAGAACCCTGAGCTCAAAGGGGTAATGTAAAAAAACCCCAAACCTACAACCCAACCAACAACACAGGGATTGAGAGACCCCAAGCTTGAAGCTGAGCTTCAGAATCCCTCTGGGAATTATTTTCTTGTCTAAAATCCAGAGGGGTCTATGATTCATAGCCTGATCGTGCTCTACAAGAGCAGCTGGTAGGAGGTTGATTCAGATGTTAAATCTTTTCTCTGTCCTCCACCATCAGGTCTGAGCTGGGAATGGAGCAGTGGGAGGAGAGCCAGGAATGAGTAAAGCATCCCGAGTTGGACCTGGTCACATCCCAAAGCTCTCATTCCCACTCGGGCAGTGGTCCCATGACACAGGGCACCACTGCAAGCTCTGGGATTCTTTTTGCTGTATGTTGAGGTGTTTATCCAGAAGTCCTTAGCTCTAAGAGTCGTGGGATCTCCTGAGAGCCTTGTTTCCAGGGAGAAGTGAAGAATTCAATAAATCAGAACATTTCTACCTCTTGGAGCAGATGTGAAAATCTGGAGAAGGTGTCATCTATGAATGAAGAACTTAGGAGACAACCTTTATTGTGTTCAAAGTTCTGGTCGCTATAAAGCTGATCTCATCCTCGGTGGCAATGAGTCACAGGGGGTTGAATTAGTGTGGGTGGCAATTCAAAAATTTCCTCTGAGTAAGGAGAAGAGAGTTTGGCAAGCGGGCTCTTGGCTTTCTCCTCTCCTCCCATATTGAGACAGTATTTCTCCCAGAGGTGGTCGAGTGAATAATTTCTCCTTTTAATGGCACTTCTGCATCTTCACATCTTCATTGCCCATCCCTAGCTAGTTATCACTTAAAACCCATTTTGCAGAACCCTTCAAAAATAATTTTTAAAAAGGGTTTTCCAGTCAGAGAGAGGTTTGCAGGCTGATGGGGCAAGGAGACAGTGTCTTTCTCACCTTCCCTCTTGGTCAGGAGAATGTCCTCCATGCGGTGCATACCGTTAATTCAAAGGTGAGAGAAAGAAAATTCTGCAGGGGTTGGTTATCAAGACTCAGGGCTCATGTGGGCTCTGTATCTATCCTCACTGCACCTTGGGCAGTTCCACTGTTAGTTCATAATGTGCCTCATCCTGCAAAATACAAACTTGGGTGGAGCTTCCCTTTTCACCCCTTTGATTGTTCATCTGGAATCCCAGAGAACTGGAAATTAAATACTTTGGCTTGAAGTGATGTTCCCCAGATCAGCAACTGGATCCTGGGAGGATCCCCTGGGGTGGTTTTCCACCACCTGGGAAGAAGGATGTGCCTCTCTGCTGTGCTGACCCCAGTGAAGGCAAGCACATGCTTGAGTCACTCAGTTACCTTTATTTGTGCGATTTAGTGCAATAAATCACACTTGTCTTTCCCAGGCTCCCCCATGCAATCCAGACACTTTTCCATCCCATTTTAAAGCCTGGAGCTGAGCTCTCATCAGCCTGCACTGCCTGGGGGCTCATTTTACCTGTTGATAGATGTCTGCATTGGCAGCACTCACCCCTGGCAGGTGAAGGTTCCACCTTCTGCCTCGATGAAAGGAGCAAAAGGGAAAGGACTTGTGTTTTGAGAAAAAAATAGACTCTACTCAACTTCTTGGAAAGTAATTTCCATTGACAAATAGCAACATTAAAGCTGGTCATTTATTCCTTGAAGAAATCAATATATTGGGTAAAATTCCCACTGTTGGTAGGAAGGTGTTTATGGTTAAAATGTTTTGGCTTTATCCTTCCAGCCCATTTCCTGTGAAAGAGAATTCGAATTAATCATTCCATCTCATCCTCAAAGATGTTATTTATGTTTCTGTCCAGCCCATTTTGGTGGGAAACCACTATTTTAGGTGCTGTCTGGCAAAACAGCCAACATGCCTGGGAATACCCAAAAATTGTGAAACTCCATCCTTCCAAGACACAGAAGTTGTCTGGTTTTGGTTATTTATCAGACTAGCTATTCTGGAATAATTACCTTGGTAGGAACTTTTACATTCTAAAAAAAGTGTCTTTTTCTCCTTTATCTTAGCACAACCTGAAAGACAATTTCTCCATACGAATATTGGGCAGCTCCTCATCAAGGTGGTTACACACCATCATGCATAGTAATATTTCCTTCTGGAGCTGGATCTTATGCTCCAAGATTTACAGATCCTTGATAGTTCACAGCACCTTCAGTGACATGATTAAGTCTTGTTTACTCTCCTTCACAGGGAAAGGGAGAAATTAGTGCAGCAGCCCAGAAGTTTGCTACAAGAGGACATAAAAGCATAGAATCATGGAATTATTTAGCTGGAAAAAAAGTCTGGGATCATCAAGTTCAACCACTCCCTAGCACTGCCAATCCCACCACTAAATGATGCCCTCCAAGTGCCACATTCACACAGCTTTAATTCACTGCAAGGATAGTGAGTCCATCACTGTCCTGGGCAGCTATGCCAGGGCTGGACAGCCCTTCTGGGGAAGAAATGTTTCCTAATATGTTACCTGAATCTCTCCTGGCACAACCTGAGGCCATTTTCTCTTGTCCTAAGCCATCATGTTTGGTTTGTGTGACAGCCGTGCCACTCCATCTGCTCCTGCAGACATGTCCATGGCCTGTTTGGGGTCTCAGGGTGAGGGGTGAGTGAAAAGCAATTATTTCCCCCCACTCTGAGTTCCTCTGTGCTGTGCCAGGTGATGTCTTGCCTGGTGCCACATGTAAATACAGGCACAAAACAGATGGAGGAGGCTGCCTGCTCTGACTGAGCATAGAACTCTGTTATGGTGTCTGTTGCTATAAACACGATTTGCACAAGTATGTGGCATTGTAAAACTCCTGAAAGATTTTATCTGATTGGTTTTGGCTCAAAGCCCTTTATTCACGTAGAAATTCCAGGTAGAAAGACAATACATGTGTATCCATGCATATATTTTCAACTTCCTAAGGCCATCAAATTGGAAAGGGAGTGGGTTTGCTTTACTCAAGAATTGAAGACAAGGTAACCCATGAAAAGCCTTTCCTCCTAAAAAAAAACAAATCACAAATGTTGCTTCTTCCTGTACAGATTGTCTGAGTGATCTGTAGCAATCTCTTGTACCTCTGAGTTCTTTTGACTTTAAAATATTAGTTCATAACAAATCTTGAATTGTCAGAACTAAAGGATTGTACAAAATAGCTTCAAGGTTACATAAACAGAGTATCTGGGAAACAATTAGGTACACATATTCATCTGGACAGCAATAATGTTTATTTTTTTAAAGAAATTTTCCACCTGAATACTGACCCTCTTTGTTTTGGGAAATGTTGATTTAATGGGATTGAAATACTCTGTGTCAGGAAGAGGAGGGCAAATGGCAGAGGAGGGAAGCGGGAGCTGGGGCAGCAATTGCCAACAGTGTGTTTAATGAGAAGGAACTGGGGATTGGTGGGAGGTGGGAAGGACAATGGGTATAAATTAGGGTGTGCTTGGATAGGGAAGTAATAGGGAAAAATCAAGCAGAGAAGGTAAGTGAGAGCTGCTGAAGGTAAAGGGAAGGTGAGGAGCTGGAAAGATTTCCTAAAAGGAAAATTCAGGACAGATATGGAACATGAGAATAAGTATGAGGGACTGTTCTGGACTTTTTGCTGGAGGAGGAATGGATTAGTTCAGCACAGGGGTCCTTCAGAGACAGTGGGTGACAAGGAACAGATTTATCTGCAGTTGTGAGGAGAACCCATTCCCTCTGTCCTGGCTGGATTTAGGACCCAACACTTGTGTAGAAGAGAAGGATCCAGGGTATCCCTGCAGCTGGGTGTAGAAAGGATGCAGGCTGTGTCTCACTAGCTCCCAGAGCTCCGAAGCAAAGAAAGTGGTGGGTGAAAATTTGCAATGTGAGATGGAGGAGGCTACACTGGAAGGAGTAGTTGGAGTTTGGGGTAAAAGAGCTCTGCACTTAAAATTTCTGTGCTGGAAGGAGGGAGCTGGAATGGAAGTGGAAATAGGAGCATAAAAGAATGTGAGAACATATAGCCTGTGGTGGGGACAAGGGGGGAAAGAGAATGAGAGGGACAAAGAGGAGGACTGTGATGGGACAAAGCTGGTAAGAGGACACCTGGCAAAATTCTCCATCCTTCAAGGAAGATAACCTTCTCTTCCTGGAACAGAAAATCTTACTGCAACAGGGCATATGCCAGAATGAGCTTCCCCTCTCCCCAAATATGAATGTTATCCTGCTAAAATGGCTGGGATCAACAACAGGAGGTGCCTCTCACAGTGCCCCTTCTGAGCCAAGGCTCCAGCTGCTTTCTTTTTCTTCATTTTGCAGGACATTTTTTTCCCCAGCTGCAAATCTGCATTTATTAAATCAATGTCAGCACAACTTCCTAGATGCTTACAGGAGTTGTATATTCACACTGAGCCTAATTCAGCAAAACTCTTAAGCACATATCTGAGCAACTGAACAGGGCTACTGTGTAATTAAAGCTAAACATAACTTGGTGTCTTTTTTTATTGAGGGTCTATTCAACTAATTAGTTAAAGCTTCCATGAAAAGTCATCAAGATCCTTAATGAAGCAATCCTCCACAAACAGTTGCTGTGGGACTCTGCCCAGGTCACATTATCTTGTTTGCAGTTTAGATGCCTGAAATATCTTTTTTTTTCGTGTGTATAGAGCTTAGTGTTTGTGAGATGCCTTCCCTCCTTCCCCAGTGAGGTACACTAAAGCCACCAAACATTAATTGATTTAAATCCACATGGTACCTACCAGGTATATGTGGTGAATCACAGTTGTCAGGTAATTAAACACAACCATAAATCACATTGGAGCATGTGAACCAAGCATTTGGTGTCAATGGTCTTTAACTAATGTTGTAAAACAATATTTTGAGCATACATTGAGTGTATGGGGTGGGTAACATATCAAATAATGACAAATAGAGCATAAGCAGTAGGAATGGCACTAGGAACCATTCCTACCATAGCCTCTGTGATCTGAAATACCCCAGTTGCACCCCAACAAGTGCCTTGGAAGGTGGAATGCTATATTATTGCAGAGGGATTAAGACTGGGCATTAGACTCTCATTGCTCTTGTAACGCTGGATTAATTAACCAGAAAGCAGAATTATCTGCCCCTGGATCTATCACCTGCTAAAACATACCATCGGGTCATGAAAGATTAGTGGAGGGAGGGAGGGAAAGAGAGAGAAAGACAGAGAGGAAAGGAGAGAAGGGAGGGAGAGGGAGGGAGAAAGACATAGAGGAAAGGAGGGAAGAAGGGAGAGAGGGGGGAGAGAGAGAGGGAAGGGGTGCTGACTGTGTCTTTCCTTGCACTGTCGATGTCTGTGTTGGTGGTGGGTTCCCCAGCCCTGGCAGTGGCAGGAGGGGCAGCCTGGAAAGAAAAAGGTGATTTATAACACACAAGGGAAGGGGCAGATTTTGAAAGCAACATGAGGGAGTGTGGTATTGGTGGGTGACAGACTTTATGTGACTCCAGAAATTCGACCATCACTTGAAGTCATCCCACTGCATGGGCAGCACATGAGAGGGATTTTCTTCTCATCTGCTTTGGGGAGACCCCTCCTGCAGAGGTGAATTCAGCGCTGCAACCCCAAACAGCAGGGGGATGTGGAACTGATGGAGCAAGGATTGTCCAGCCTGGAGAAAAGAAAGCTCCAGGGAAAATTTAGACCCCCTTTCAGGGCCTGAAGGGGATCCAAGAGAGATGGAGAGGGACTTTGGACAAGTGCCTGGAAGGACAGGAGAAGGGGGAATGGCTTCACACTGCCAGAGGGCAAAGATATATGGGATATTGGGAAGAAATTCTTCCCATTGAGGGTGCTGAGGCCCTCGCACAGGGTGCCCAAAGATGCTGTGGCTGCCCCTGGATCCCTGGAAGTGCCCAATGTCAAGCACCCAGGATAGTGCAAGGTGTCCCTGTCAATGGCAGGGAGTGGAACTGGATGAGATTTAAGATCCCTTCCAGCAGAAACTCTTTCAGGATTTTGAGTGTTATACGGTGTTCAGAAGGCAAACTCTGGTGCTTTTGAAAATCCTTTGCTTATTTTCCTGCCAGTCTCAGAAGGGTCAGTGTCTTGGAGCAACTTTCCTGTAGAATGATGGGGTGACCAGCCTGGTTCAAATGGGTGTCTGGGGTGCTGAGGGTGAAAGTCAAGTGTTGAGTGGCACATCCCAAATCCTGCAAACCCCTTTGTGATGTCCTGCCCAGGTTACAGTAAATCCCCGGCTCTGCATAGGGATTTTGGGGTGGATTAATGAGTGGAAAACCTTTCCTTAGTAGGTGTTTGCTGGGGCAAACAGCCCATTACCATTTATGGTCTAGACATCCCACTTGGTATAGGAATGCTGAGTCTGTGATAATTGAATTATGTTGCATTTGAGAATTATATGCATATGTTGCATATGAGTAATCTAGATGAAAAAAAAAAAGAAATGTTCTTTCTAAAAATTGAATGCTCAGTGTTAGCAGTCCTGATTTTTCACCAAAAGCTTTCTTTTTCAAGCAGAAATCCTTGTTGATACATCAATGCTTTGCTGATAAACCCATTAGCTATAACTTTCTTAAAAGCCGCTGATGCAGAAAAAGCCTCAAATGTTGAAAAAGGATCAATCCTTCAAAATGCTTAACTTTCATATTATGATCATCTTTTTCCCACAAAAGGAAAACTTCATCTCTAAGCCAATTACTTGTTTCCTTCTGTCCACCTCCAAGCTCTTCCATGCTTGAAAAACATGTTCTCTTCCCACAGAGCATTTTCATTCCATCAAGCCAGCATTTCCCAAAATAATGAGCATTTCTAGGCACTGTTAAGCTGGTCTCCTATTTAAATTTACATCTAATTGATTTCCTTATCTCTTCTTTCCTCTTCTCACTCAACCATTTAGTTATTAAAAGTATCCAGATAGTCTTTTTAGCCCCTTCCATACAAATTATCTGTAATTTATTAAGGATTAAGGTTTACCTAAACCCCACTACTTTAGTCACATATCCATAACATCACTCTGAATTTGTCTTAGAAGGGCTTTTTGGCTTGCTGAGCTCCCTGTGGGAGGAAGCTTAGGTTCAGACCAAATTTATCGTGTCCTAAATGCCTGGTGGGAAGGAACCAATGTCATCATTCAAGATTTCGTGAAGATCCCTGTGATTTAACAGGGCTTAAAGTCTGCAATTAAAAATTCCCAGGAATTTGTTGTGCAAATGAAATCCTGACCCAATGATGTTTGTAGGTAAATTTTAGTTGGTAGCTCAGGAGTGGGTTTTCAGGCAATGCAGGCCTTTTGGAGTCAGGGGGGATGTGATGCTGTTCCAAATTAGAGTGGACTGTTCGGAAGAGACATGTCCAGGAATCCTGGCTCTGGAACTCTCCTCTTCCCTCCCTTGCAGAGCTTTGGCTCTCCTGCCCTGCTCCTCACTCCCTTCCCTCTTCTCCTTTTAATAGAAGCTTTGGGTCGTTGGTTTTCACCCTCATTCCTCAGAGCTGCTCAACCAGTCCTCCCACCTGAGAGGCAAGTGGAAACAAAAAGGCTTTGTGTATTTTCCAGAGGACTGTCAAAGCCCCATGGCATAAATATTATTTGCCTGAAAGAGAAAAGGACTCTGGAAAAAAGGGCAAATAAATACTTTCTCCCTCCTCTCTTACACCTTTGTTTTGTCCCTTGATGTGTTTGTTGTACAAGCCTGGTGCTCATTTACTGTTTGTCTTGCCAAGGGGTCTTGAACCATTTTCCTCTTTCCTTGACTTTTTTGTTTGCTTAGTCTTTAAGTGTCCTTGGGTGAGAAAAAGGTGAACAATCGTCTGGCTTTTGAAATGGTTCTGCAGGCTAGGTTGGATAGGTCTTGGAGCAACCTGGTCTAGTAGAAGGTCCTTATCCATGGCAGAGGGTGGAACTGGATGGGCTTTAAGGCCCCTTTCAACTCAAACCACTCTCAGGGATGCTTGGGGAGGCTGGCCAAGAGCATCTATGTTTGAAGAGCTTTTCTCTCAGGTTCAACGCTCACCTTGATTATGATGCTGCAGTTGGATGTTGTAATTAGGAGGTGTTGACTGAGACACATCCTAATATTGAGGAACAGACAATATAGGGCTTGGTGAAATGAGTTTCAGGTTGTTTCCTCCATTTCCACTGTTCCTCGTGCTGTTCCAGGAATATTTTCTTTTTTTCCATGGACGCAAAAGACAGGAAAATAACTGAGAGCAATAGCTGCTTTTTTTCTTTTATTCTCTCTCTTTCTTGTACATGTGAAAGCCGTCTGCTCCCTGTGTGCTGCTCCTCTGAAGAGGGATTTGCTTGTTTGGGTTTGTGTTGTCTCAGTGCTTGGCACAGAGGGTCTCGAAGGCTTTAAAGGATCTACAAGAAATACCATAACTCATAGTGCTACTAATGCTCATGTAGCTCCAAGAACTGGGGTATAAACAGAACCCCTTTCTGCCATAAGCTGAGCAATGTTGTTACAAGTTATGGTAGCACCACTGCAGAAATGCAGGTGATTCTGTGGCAGAAATATCATGCTGAAACCTGTACTCTCATTTGTATTCTCCTCCATTTTCCTGCTCTTTACTCGTCTTTTTTTCTTGTTTGCTCCGCATCCCCTGCCAGCAAAGCAACAAAATAAATTAGTCCTGGTGGCATTTCCTCTCTCCTTTCTTGAGGAGAGAGGAAATGCCACCTTAAACATCCTTAACCTGTCACTTCGACTCAAAGGACGCAGGACTTGGGCTGTTGCATTTAAACTGCCCGAGGGCAGAGTTAGGTGGGATATAGGGGAGAAATTCTTCCCTGTGAGGGTGGGGAGGCCTGGCTCAGGTTGCCCAAAGAAGCTGTGGCTTCCCCATCCCTGGAAATGTCCAAGGCCAGGCTGGACAGGGCTTGGAGCAACTTGGGATGGCAGGAGGTGTCCTTGTTCAGGGGAGGGGATGAAACAAGATGGGCTTTAATGTCTGTTCCAGCACAAACCATTCTATGATTCTATGTCACCCTTCTTAAAAGGGGTGAAATACTCAACTACGGGTAGGCACTGACCTCCTGTGCAAATCCTCAGGGTGGGTTCAGTATCACAACAGATACTTTTTTTTTGTCCCATGAGTCAAAGCAGCAATTTGGGGCTGCTGGAAGTTGGGCACACATGTCCTCTGTTTGTGTGTCACACCTTGCCTGCACTTTCCAACTTCCATCTGCCATAGGGCTGGACTAAATACCTCACAGAGCTTAATTGTTCTTCCACAGCACTAAATAATTCACACCCCAGGGCTTCATTGTTCCTGTGCACCGATTTCCCCATTTCACTCTAGGGCTTCCTATGGATTTTGTGGGCACCGTTCATGAAAATGGAGTAGGACAGATAGGGCAAGAGGGAGTGACTTTCTCCCTCTCCCTTCCCACTTTCCAAGTCTTTCTCTCTCCAGGCACACATGTTGGGGCAGTTCACAGTGATCTAGGTGAGGAGCTGGCAGAAAAGAAGCCCAAATCTCAATTACCTTCCTCCTTGTCCGTTTGCACAGGATCCTTATCTCCCTCTGAGTAACTCTCTGTGTTTAATTATACATATAATACTTCATGCACTAAGTGCATTATTAAGCAATTCCTAAGATAAGTAGCTTTCTGGATCCCAAATTATGATTAGATATCGGCAATCAAGCTGTCTTCCACTCTTCCTCCTGGGGCTGGCCTGCCAAAGACAGGCTTGTTTGGGTAGGTGAGACACAAGACCCAAGTGAGAAGGAGAAATTTAGATAAGAGACTATTAATGGGTAAAAGGTTTAGTTGGCCACACATGGCTCCATGGAGCTTGTTCAGACATGGATTTGGGGGTTGTTTTGCTGTTCCAGGCTGGCCAGGTGCAGCCAAGTGTCCTCCACAAGTGTTACACGTCCTCATCCATTGTTTGAGTTGTGGCAGTCATGAAGCTCTTGCGGCTCTTAGGTTTTGTAGTTTCCCATGCAATCTTTGCATTGATTTCTTCTGGCAGCCAGGTTGTCATGTTGGGTTTGTTGCAGCTTCATGCTCTGAAATGGAGGATCAGTGGAAATTAGTTTCTTCTATTTCTTTGCATCGTTTACGTTCCCTGATCTTCTGACTATGTCTGTTGATCTCATCTCCCTCCCAGTATACAGAACCCTAAAACAATTTGAGTTGGAAAGGATCTTAAAGACCATCCAGTTCCAATCCCCCTGCCATGGGCAGGGACTCCTTCCTCTAGAGCAGGTTGCTCCAAGCCTTGTCTTACCAGTGCTGGGAAGATGAACTGAAGGTTTTGCAACTTGGTAAAGGCTTTGGCAGAACAGAATGCTCTAGTTTTTCTGAGGGGGTTTCTTATTGCCTTCCTTTTTCTCTCCCAAATATAGCAGTGGGGGATGAGGGCTAGCAAAGTGTGATCAGGCTGGCAGAGGAGCTCCCTGATATCCAGCAATGGGGCGTAACCAGGTTCCATGGTCAGTGCATCTCTTGTAGCAGCAGGCTTCCCTCTTTTCCCAACAGCAATTCTGGTGCCATCTCAAGTTATGTCTGTGCAGTTCCCTCATCCAAGTGATCTCCCATTCTGCATGCAGGCATGGGATTGCTGTGTTGCAATGGCCAAGGGATTATGGGGACTGCTTCTAATTCTGTGAAGGAAAATGCTGTTTGTAAGTGTAATTGAGAGGGTGGCTTTAGAGTTGATAACTCTAAGCTTATATTTTAGACATATCGTGTTTCACCTTTTAAAAAGCATTTAAGAGCTTACCAGAAAAACAAATGTCATTGCTCAATCTGTGAAGTGTCTATAAAATGCAGCTTGCTGTGTCAGTTCCTTTCCTTCAAGACACAGTGGAAGCAGATTTATTTTGATTTCCAGGCCCTTCAGAGGTTACAGCTGCCCCCACCTTCAGTGTTAATGCATATATGTGTGTATTTGTGTATGTGTGTAAGGTGCACATGTCCATGTACCTGCTAAGAGTGCATTTATCCACTCTCCAGTTATTCCTGGTGAAGCAAATATTTAGTCTTGGCTGTTTGTAGGAAATCTTAAATCTTAATTTGTGCCTCTATGATTTCCCTGGAGCAAGGTGATCTACTGGAAGGTGTCTCTGCCCATGACAGAGGGTGGGACTGGATGAGTTTTAAGACCTCTTCCAACCTATACCACTCTGGAATTCTGTGTACTGAGGCTGTCCAAGCTTTAGGGACCTATGTAAATCACTTGTCATGCCTGCAACTTGCAACTCTTAAGCAGGGATTCAGGAACAAAAGGGCTAAACCTCTAGAATTTGATGCTGAATTTTCTGCTTGAAGATGATTTACAGCTTTGGAAGTGAAGACGTCTCTGGCAAAGATCAGGCATTCTTGTTCTCCTGAGGATTGATATTTAAAGTGGGAGAGCCCTGGTCTTGCCATGTGCTTACCCCACAGTCAAGACCAGGTCCTGCCATGCACCTGAGCTCTGCACACCCAACATTTTGTGCCCCAGTGCCACCCTCTCTGCTCCATGTCCTCACGCAGCTCTGTCATTACCTCTCTTAATGAAGGAGCAGTTTGCTGGCAAGCAAATAATCAGGTTTCACACCCCACTTCCCTTTGGAAGGACAACATTTATGAAACAGCGGGGAAGGTGAGAAGATAGAGCTCAAAGAACTGTGCTAATGCTCCCTGGAATGCCAACAATAATATACCTTCTGCCTTAATACCTTACACTTTGTGAGCACATTTCATTGCACCTCTCACAGCATTCTGCAAGCATTAATTAATTACAGTCTCATTACATCTCTGTTAGATCCATTTATTTATAGATGAAGAACTTTCATCCCGGGAACTTTCCATACTCAAGCACTCTGGAATCTGTTAATCACCTGAAGGCAAACAGCAGGCCTAGAGAGATGAGCATTGCCATGGAAATGCTGGGAATAAGCACAAAGATGTTCTTGTGAGCAAGGCTCTGGGTTAGGAATTCAGTTGGGGATTTGATTCCTGTTTCTGCAAACCATGTCACTTGAATCCTGTCACACTGCAAATGGACATGTTTTTTTAGAGAGGATGATGGCGCTCTGTTCCATCCCACACATCACTGTCCAAAGTGCTGTGATGTGCTCTCATAATGTGCTGTGGCACAAATTAAAAGAGATTTTACTGTCCCCCAGAGCTGGGACAGTAACTTTCAAGACCACTGGTTCATCTCTGGCATGACAGTCTGTGTGAAAACATCCTTTTTCTCTTCATTTCTTGCTTTGCTCTTTGCACTGAAAGGTCTCTGGGATGAGAAGAGGCCATTCCTTATCCTGTGCTTGTGCAACATGGAAAACAGTTTTGGGTTTGTTTCTCCATGGCACCATTTGCTCCATTAATGTTCCAGCTTTGGGCACGGAAGGTGGGGAATACCAGCTGGAGAAGTTTTGGTTGATGGTGAGCAGTGAGGCAGGCAGAGGTAACAGCAGGATTATCTGGGTTGACCTTATATCATCTCCTTGCCACAAGAGTTTTAACTTCCCCACATTAGCAGGGTTTGTTGAGCTGCACAGCGCAGCTGCATCTGCAAAGTACCCCCAACTGTGAGACTGGGCAGTACTTCCGAATTTGGGAACAGGTTTAGCACCCTTGGCTTATCCACAGTACTCAGGTTGTGCTGGAAGTTAGCTGACCTGGTATTACCCTGATCCCCTCACTACCCAAGATGTTTAATCATTAAATGGACATATTTCTCCAGGCTCTGGAGACGTTTCTGGAGAGAAAGTGAGCCGGGAGATGCTGGGATAAAGCCAGTAGCACACCTTGGAGCAGGTTCCCAGCCAGGCAGGGTGGTACACAGGGTTGTCCCAAGGACTGGGCAGAGCTACGGGTCTGGCTGTGCCCTCACCACCACTCTCTCTTCCAGCTTGGTTCTCCTCCAGCACCAAAAGGCCTCAGCGCAGACATCCTGAGAGGCACTGCAGAGGAGCAATTAGCTCCCATGAAATTTTCAACCATTAGGAACAATGGCTGGCTTAGTTCTCATCTGATTGAATTAATGGTATTCTAACAAGAGATATTTTTTTTCCTTTTAAATTCTCTCATTTGGAAGGAATTGCTTGTCATAAATTACACTTATAAAAATTAGGCTGGTGTTTTGTATTGTTTACAACAAGCACTTCAGGGTTATGGATGTTACTCATTGATTTATAATGTTTAATTCTTCTCCCTTTCTTTCCCCTTCCTTTGAGCTGTTCATAAATCAAGCAACCCTGTCAAACCTGTGTCAACATTTCACTCAGCCTGCAAGTTGCAGGCAAGTTGGGACAGTGGATCTTGCAGAGAAGGTTGACTCTTCTCCTTTACTGTCTCTCCTATTTTGATGAAACAATAAAAAGGTGAGGCTGGCACTTGTCAGTTATTTCTGAGTCACTTTTCATTAGGCCTTTTTCAAACACTCTAGAGAACAATGTTGGAGGCAAGTGATCCAAACAACTCATGTTCCCGCTTGTGCACTTGTGGCTTAGGGCAGCAGCTGCTGTGGAATTACACTGGGAGGCTCAACAGGTGTCTGATGGTGCTGGAGCAGATCCGGATGATGTCAGGCAGCCTTATCCTGGCAGCCTCCTCTTCCCAACCAGCCTGGGGTCATCATTTCAAAAGCCTGGGGAGGTGGTTGGATTTTTTTAAAGGGTTCGGCAAGAACTAATGGGACTATCAGGAGTGTCCAAAGTCAGGTAGAGTCCCTGGAGATTTTCAGATGACCCAGAGCTGATGCTTGGGTAAACCCCAAGAGAAGGAGAATTTAGGGGGTTTTAGTCACCAACACAGAATCCTAGATTGCAGTGAGTGGGAAGGGATCTCAAAGAGAATCTCATTCCAGCTCCAAAGCACTGTGGTTCCAACATGAGGATTTCAACATTGTGCAAGTGGTCTGCAGTGTAAGGGACTGATATTTGAGGGAAATTAATGGGAATTGGGAACTAAAGGTCCTCTGAGAGCCTCTGGAAGCAACTTGCTTAGTCATAGGATAAATTAGCTCCTTTGGAAAACTGGGAAGAAAACCTTCCTTTCCCCAAATATGCTGCTAAAAAAACAGCAGAGGTCTGGCAAAGAATATCCAAAGGTATGGGTGTGTTGTGAAATTCCCTGTATGAGGTCTAAACTGAGTATTTTCAGCCCTCTACACAGGTCAAATATCAGGGAGCTGCTGCACCCTCAACATTGAACTGTCATGGTGAGAATTACCGTGTCTGACTTCCAAATGTCAAAAGGTTGGTAGTGATGCTCCACAAGATCCATCCTACAGGATGAACATGGGTGTTTCTACTGGGGTTGAACATAAAATGAGCAACCACATCAACAGGGATGGCTGACCCCCATTTCTCCCGCCCATCTGCTCTGTACCCACGTCATCATCCATGCTTTGGGAGGAGCAAGGAGTCACATCAAGCCCAAAGTGCCTGCTGGATGCTGATGTATGTGTGTATGTGGGGCTACCTGGGATAATTCCTGCCCACACCATGCCTACACCAGCCGATTTTACCAGCCAGCTCCTTTGCTAAGCAGTAGGACTCACCCAGTTGTAATAACAAAAGTAAATAAATACATTTTAATGATCCAATGGTGGTAATTAACAATGCTGAAATACAGATGTCTCCCCGAAGAGCTCACGAGGCAGCTGATTGCATAAGCTGCCCCATTATGTGGATATGAGTTGATTATTAAAAGAAAACATTTAGCTAATGCAGAACAGGATATTCATCTGCTATTACATAATGGTAATAAGCAACTGGATCCAGGCAGAAATAGTCTTCCAGCCCTTACCAAATGCCAAGTGAAGTGCATTTATGGCCTCCACTGTGAAATAGTCCTCCTTGTTTTTCCAAGAAGAGAGATCTTTCAAGAGATAATAAATAAAATAGACTCTAGTTGCTTTAACATGAAGCAAGATGAGTCCTCGGGATTAGTTTGGATTAGTCTGTTGCCAGTGGCATGGAGCTTTGGCACTCAGCCATTTATTCACCTAGAAGACATACAGCTAATTGGAAAAGCACCTGTGAGGAGATGTAGCTCACCACCTGCACTTTGCTGAAATAATATAAGCCTATATAATTGACTACATTACCTATTAATGTTATGAAATCACCCCAAGGCATTTTCATTATTATTATTATTATTATTATTATTTATTATTATTATTATCTCCCTTCTCTTCTTCCTGAAGCTTTTATGAATCAAACTTTGATCTCTTGCTGGTTTTTTGGAAGCCCCAGGACTGTGCCACTGTATCAAGACCAGGACTGCTCTGACTGGCTTGCTTCTCCCTGCAGGGGAAATTAATTGTTCTTGATAAGGAGACAAAATAGTCTGACATTTAATTCCTTTTTCTCATGGGAAACAGCTTCCTCCTGGTCTCTAGCTTTTTCCCCAAAAAAAAATCTGGTGGGAGCCTTCTGAATGCCCTACTGGTTGTTGGGATAACTCAGAGTCTCATGATGATAAAATAACTCCTTGCTGGGTTTTTGTTGATCATGGCTAACAGCACAGGGTGGACTCTGCCCAGATGCTGTTAGCAGGAGCTGTTGGGAGCTTGGTGTGGTCGGCTGGTTTAAGGGTAGGCAGGTTCCCTGCCTCACAGTGAGCACAATGGAAAATAGACTGGCCACATGTAGGAGAACCTGGTGCCATAAATTGCAAAATCTGTGTGTAATAGAGGGTGACAGGTGAGTGGTCACAGGGACTGCATGCTTAGGACAGCCCTGCTCCTTAAAAAAAGCACAGAGGAAAACCTCTGTTGCTGCATAACTGCAAGGAAAGTGAAGACAGAGCTGAGAAGATTCATGGAGAAGAGCTATCAGAAATTCCTCTTGTTTTATTTTCTCCACCTCCTGGCAACTTTGCCACAAAGTTGAACCAGGCTCAAATCAAATCATCTCAGTGTGTCTGCAAAACAAAACCCCCAAAACAGATGAAGAATTTCAGGGCATTTCCTTGCACATCCTCATTGGAAAGGAAGGAAACCTGGAGCTACTGTGGTCAGAGACACCATGTCAAAATGGGGGCCTGTATTCCAAAAATTCAGAGGCCATGCTTGTTCCCAGGTTAGCCAAAGTGTTTAGCTTTGCTCATGGAACCTTCATCCTCACGGGCTTCAATCTGACTGAACAAACCCAGCTGTTCTTTCCCATTTCACATCAGAAGTACTGCCTAATTATTGTCCCTGGTTGTTAATTACTGCAGTTCTGTATCGATAATTACTGATGTTACTGCACAAATTATTGTGCTACTTTTGGCCAAAAATAATCTGCAGCAGTGGGAGGATTGGTTTAAGCCATTTTAGGCAGTGAAAGAGAGTAAGACAGAAGCCTCCTTCTCATGGCATGGAGCATATAGGGCAGGCCTGAGGATCATGAGTTTGGCATGTGAGAGAGGATGCAGAGTGGAATTTTGGGTTGAAAACATAGCAAACAGGTCTCTGCTGACACATGAGATCTTTGAAGCACTGAATTTGTTGAAGTGGCTACAGTGGGTGCCCAGAGAAGGAAATCTGAATTTTTTCCTCTCTTGCATTAGGAAAAAAAAAGGTTTTCTGCAAATAAATTATTTATCTATAAACAGGTCAGCCCTGGCTGTGGAACCTAGGTGATATACTCTGTCCCATGGGAAGGAATCAAACCAAGTCCTACCTGTTGATTCATTGGCTGCACCAATAGGTGACCTTAGTGCAGCTCCTTGAAGCTCAGAGGAAAACTCCAGTGGGAAAGAGCCTCTAAATCCACCAGGCACCTAGATTAAAGGGTTATTGTCACATATCCTGAGAAGTCCTAATGCATGAGGGGTCCTCTGAGATGAATGGTGCTAGGGTGTGCTTGCTGGGGGTCTGTAGAGGATTGCTGTTCTCCTCAGTTTGTGCCCAGCCACTGGCTTGGCTCTGCTGCTTGCTCTCCTCAGGGACATTCCTGAGAAATACTTGGAGGTGCCCTTCTCTCCAGGCTTGTGTGCATGTGGCAAGCTCCAGTTTGGACCTGGATGAAAGCATATGGTGCTTCTCATGTTCCTCCAAGTTTGCATTTTGTGGACTGCACCTAGATACAGTACACAAGGACACCAACAGGATCCTCAGGGGATCTGCATTTCACAGCTAATCCTATCCCAGATATGGGGGCTGGACTCAGAATCACAGAATGGTTTGGGTTGGAAGGGACCTTAAAGCCCTGCCGAGTTCCACCTCCTCTCCTGAGCAAGAACACCTTCCACTATCCCAGGGTGCTCTAATTCCCATCCAACTTGTCTTTGGACACTTCCAGGGATGGGACCACCACAACTTCTCTGGGCACCCTGTGAACCACAGAACAATGTGCTCAGCATAGGTCTGTAGAAGGTACCAGCAGCATCTCGAGGTACATCGAGGCAGGAAATCAGCTTTAGCAGAGCTGAATTACCAGGGTTCAGTCTGAAGAAGAAAAGGCTCCAGGGAGAGTTCAGAGCCCTTTCCAATGCCCAAAGGGGATCCAAGAGAGATTAGACAAGGGCCTGAAATGCCAGGAGAAGGGGGAATGGTTTCTCTGCCATAGAGCAGGGCTGGATATTGGGAAGGAGTTCCTCCCTGTGAGGGTGATGAGACCCTGGCCCAGGATGCCCAGTGCAGCTGTGGCTGCCCCATCCCTGGAAGTGTCCAAGGCCAGGTTGGATGGGCCTGAGGGCAACCTGGGATAGTGGAAGGTGTCCCTCTCCATGGCAGGATTGGAATGTGATGAGTTTTAACCCAAGTCATTCTAGGATTCCAGGATTAACAGCAGGAAGGTGGCTGCCGCAAATCCTTCTAATCCAGTGTTTGCATCCCATCCCTGGGACAGTGAGGTGCTCATGGCCAGTGTCCACCTTGCAGCTGACCTGCTAAGCTGTCATGGCTTTTCTCCATCTCTGATGCTTGGATCTCACCTACATCTTGGGGCAGTATTTTTGCTGTCCTTATTTTAATTGACCTCTGAAAAAAGAACAAGAGCTCAGATTACTGAAGTTATTATCCTGTTGTGTGCAATGAGTGATTATTTTATATGTAGAAATATATAGGTATGTATAAACTCCTTTTTTTTCTGCAAAGGGAGCAGTTTAATAAATAATTAATGTTTCCCAATCCTGTAGCTGTTTTTCTTGCTGGAAAAAATTAATTGGTTTTCCATCATCTCTTTCCCTCTGACCTGGAGGTATCTGACACAGCGGCAGTGCCCCTGCTTAAACATGCTCCTTGTAATCTTTGTCATGCCCATGGTGCAGAATCTGGGGGATAAACAAACTAATCAGAGATATTCGAGGCACCTCCAGGAAGATTTAGTCATTGTAACACTTTGCACTTATGCAGCATACATCCATCTGGGAATAATTAAGCCTTTCAACCCCTGATGAGGTAAATGCTGTGCTCACTGCTGTGGCGGCTGGTAAACAGAGTCACAGAGAGGTTACATGGTTTGTTTGCCCCAGGCCACAGAGAAAGACAAAATGGTTCTGAGGTAGAAAATACTTTTGCACCACCAGTTTACAAAAAGTAACTGAAATATGGAGGTGGATGAGGTGAAATGATAAAGACATCCCAGACAGGCCTGCAATGAATTAAGGAGTAGCTTCTGCTCTCTTGGCTGGTCATGCACCCATGAGCTCACCCAATGCCTCCTCTCCTTCAGTGGAAAACAACCTGGTTTTGGATACGTGGGAGGGTACGTGGGCTCTGTGGGAGCACAGGCCCTGACCCCACTCCCAGGGGTTATCAGGGTCAGTGTGCTCATGTCACAACAAATCCCCCTCTCAAGTCTTTCATGAACCTGGGGCCTATTTGGGCTTCATATTTGGAGCCCACTGCTGCTGAATTCTCCCACTCTTGGCTCCAGTCCTGCACCACAGCAGCTCATGACTGAGCCAGCAGCAGTCTGGAGCTCTGGCAGAAAGATGGCATTACTTTTTTATATACTTATCAATAAGCATATTTCATTTAATTTTTTATAGAAAAAAGTATTTTGAGAGGAAAAAGGACTTGGTCTTACTGCCCATCAACTTTTTTTTCCAATGTTTCAGGGCTTCTTTTGTCCCAGCCTCTCCTCCAAAGCATCTCTCGCCCCTGTTCTTCCTTTTTAAAGACTCATCCTTTTGATCTCCTGTATCCTTCAACTTTCAACCCTCTTTGACCCAAATTTTGCAGGTTGGTGAGGGAGAAAGGAAGCTCTTAAGGTCTCTCAGTGATGCCTCTGACAGCCTGCAGGTGTTTGCTGCAGGGTGACTTCGAGATATGTTTTCTCCTGACTTATTTTTCCTCTCAGCTGTGGGCAGATACGAGCATCTCCTTCACTAGGTGGCATTCATAAGTCATCTCCGAGTACTCCTGCCCCTCTCCCAGCAGCAATGCTTTGCCTGAAGCCCTTGCCTTCCCCTGGAGCATACCCTGGATGCAGGTTCTGAGAAGGAGGAGGAAGACAGCTTGCTGTAGCAATGAGCTACTGCCCCTATTTAACAGGGAAAACCATGGAACTGCAGGGAGAAACCAAGTGCTGGAAAGCTGGAGAATATAACATTTGCACCTAATAATTCATGTCCTGGCTGCTTTCCATCAGCTGCAGAGAGTTAGTCTTGGGGTCCAGTGCCTCTGATGCCATAGCGATCTCTATCTCCTGTGTCTTTAAGTGGTGGCTGAAGCTGCCATCACTACTGTTGCTTTATCGGTGTCATGGAACTTAAACATGGAATGAAAGGTTCTATTTCAAGCTCCTGTGCTCTTGCGGTGCTATCATTCTCATTTCTTGTGGGAGACTGGAGGGCTGAATTGCTGTGGTGCCTGGGCTGAAGAAAGCAGCTTGCTGTGTTTGCCAGGGGGATTCGCTGTTTGGTTGTGCATAGATTGAGCCTGAAAGAGTTAATTGATGGAGAAACAAGAGCCTAGAGGAGCTAAGCAAGTACAAGCATTTTCCTAATATGAAGCTTTGTTTAATTACATCTGATGAAGGTGCCACTGCTGCCATTGCATTTTCTGGAGCAAATTCCTTCCCTTTGATTTGTAATCTGCTCACATCCCTACCAGCCAGTCTTGTACAAACAGCCCCACAGGCTGTTAAATCAAATGGAAAATGTAGGCTCACATAGCGCAGCTCAAGTCTGAGCTGAAAGGGCAAGACAGGGAGGGCAGGGCGGTTACAAGGTAAAGGTTCATGCTCCAAGTTGCCTCTGCATGTGTCCAGACTGAACTCCCACAGATATCTGGACATCAGGTCCAAAGCCCAGCACCCCTGAGACCCACAAATTTATCCAGATGGTCCCAGCATCCCCCAGACCCACAGGAATCATGGAGTGGCCCAGTGTGGACACTAGGCATTGTGTCACCCCCACAAAGCAAACTTTCATAAGCCTCATCCCTAAAGCAGAGCTTCACTCTGAGACATCTCTGTAAAGCTGAGTCAGGAGGGGCTGAGGCTGGTTCAGAACACAGGCATAGTGGCAGAAATACAAGGAGAAGCAGGTTTGAGCCAGCAGCTTATCGTAACAATGGAGTTGCTTGGACCACCAGTATATAGGTGTTTCTTGGCCAGCACAAGTCAGACAAGCTAAAGTTTTTAACTCAAAAGTGCACAGATTATTCTTCCACAAGTACATCTACCCATCCTAAATCACAGATTACTTTTCCTACAGTGAGCAGGAAGTGGTTAACATGGTCACACTGCTTTTACTGCCAGAACCTACATGAAGCTGAGCAACAGAGTCCCCAGGCAGGAGCAAAAACCAGACCTTTTAAAGCAGTTGGCTCATCATTTACATTCCATTTAAGTATAACAAATATGAATAAACCAACTACCATAATCCATGTTCCAATTCAGCTGGGTTACTTTCCCATAGTCCTCTTCTACTTAGCCGAAGTAGCAGGCCTGAGCCATGATTTTACAAGGGTAATAAGGCCCTTATTTTATAAGTTTACCTATATGCAACTAGAAGCAAATGTAATTGGCATCAAGACCAGCTTCCTGCTAAGCTCCCACCAGCAAGTTAAAATATTAATTCCTACATTAAGCCAAAAGCTTTAAATTAATCTATAGTAGCACATTTAAAGAGAACATTTTTCTGGAAACTGGCAGAAGTACCTTGTGCTATATGAGCTCTTGATTACTGTATTACTTTGTCTTTTACCACTTACACCTTACTGCTACTTCTGCTTCAGTTTTTGTCCTCAAGGAACTCAGATCATGATCCTGCATGTCATGAAGCACAAAGACAGAAGCATTTGCTAGTAGGAGCTGAGATTACAGCATCATTCCCCATGGGAAAACACATCTAGGAAACTTCACCCAGACACAGAATTCATATGATCATCCCAGATATATTTATATGTTAAAACATAGCAGAAATGACATATGCTTGCATAAATAACTGCATTCTCCCATTACTCATACTTTGCCTTTGATTTTTTTCACCTTTAATGCTGCTTTACAATGGTAACAGAGTAGTAGCAGTAAATCTACAGCACTTCTTTCTAATTACATATTTATTTAATTATTTCCCTTCTTCATGTCTCCATCCTAATGAAGTCTTCAGGTGACACTTGATGATGAAGTGGCTGGAAATGTGTTGTCTGCTCTTCACCTGAACAGAGCCATCCAAGCCAGAGACCAGAGAGGGCCCTTGACAGGGCACAGCCTCACTGTCTCTGCCTTGCACACACAAAACAATCCACATTGTGAAAACCTGTTGGAAAGGCAGATAAAAAATTTAAACAGCCACAGGGCACCCAGGTTGGTGGATGGTTTCCAGAAAAATTAGGTCACAGATAAATTCCCCCCACCAAAATACATTCTGGTGCTTTTCCAGCAATTATCAAAAGTCACTTTTTATAGCAAGCACATCTTCTACAGCACAGTCCTCCAGATTCTCTCATTTGCTTTGTTCTCATCAGATTTCAAAGCTTCTCTTTATTTATTTTTCTTTAAGGTGGAATGGCTCTAGAGGCAGAGTCACTTATTCCCCTCCAGACCCCCCCAGCTTATGCACAAAGGAACACCTCTAAGATCAGTACATTTCTCTTAGAACAAATTGCCCTTTCTGGAAGCAGGGTAGATACCTTTCTGTGCTTACTTGCCTCATGCTTTGGCCTCTGCCATTTGGGACTTGCCTTCTGTTGACATCCCAAAGGCTAAATAGCGAGGATGAACTTGCTCCATTTAAACAATTATTCCCTTGAAAAAGCCCAGACCAAATTAACAGTTACTGCAACAAAACAGTGGAATTCACCCACGGTACATTACCACACTGAGCAACATCTGTTGCAAATGCAGAGCAATGAAATTCCTTTCAGCCCAAATGTGTTGGTAAAGTGCTGCCAGAACTAGGAGTTGTGCTGAGCTTTATAATGCACCTCCAGTATGGAGAGTGGGAGAAGTGCAGTGGTTTAACAAGGCCTATGGGAATTGTGGCAGAATTCGGGGGAAATCCACCAGTAATAGAGTAGGCAATGATCTCAGAGTTCACTTGGGGTAGCAGTGCAGAGTCAACAATCCTGTGCTGGTGTGTAGGAGCAACAATCTCATTTGTGGCTGCTCATAACTTGTTCTGTCCCTAATGGCAGGGTGACATCATTCAGCTTGTGCAAGGAGTCACATTCACAGACCAAATACATCACTGGGCGTTCCATTTCAGAACTTCTTCTAAAGTCCAGTGAAGATCTGGGGTCAGAGGCAATATAACTATCCTAGTTCTTATTTCTCAGCAACATTCCTGCTGTGTTTTCCTACTTTAATGCCAGATCAAAGAAAAGAGGAGGGCTGCTCTTATAATATCTGCAATTGAATTTATCAGTGCAAGATGTGCAGACCAGTTAAGAACATGTCCAGCTATAAATATCCACTTCAGTCCCAATATTGACAGTATTGTGGCCAAATGATTTCTTGCTAATTTATGAAGCAGAGATGAAGAACAGCTATGAAACACCACCTAACCTACCTGCCCCATGTTTGACACTTTTGTCTATCCTATCCTTAAAACCCATCAATTTTTCAAATTCTATATTTCCAAATCTCTTCTGTTTCTTCATTATACTTAAATGTTTCCCAAAGTTCAATCTGAACCCCTTTGTCCATTTTCACTTAATTTCTTACTTATCTTATTGAGAGTCAATAGAGGTTATTTCACTACCTCTCTTAAATATTTTTCCATGGCTTTAATTAGCCCTCCCTCTCAAGCCCCCCTTTTCTCAGCTGAGCAACACCATCTTACTCATTCTTCAGATGTCATGCTTTCTGACTGTTCATCAATACTCTGTTGCACAAAACACACAGATGATTGTCCTCAATCCACACACTGACATTTGTTTAAATCTAAGTAGATAATTGAGGCTTGTTGGATCAATATCAGGCAATGATCCAATATACTGACTAGAGATCTCTGTCTGGGTAGTAATGGGTTAGTCATTAATACATGCAGGAGTGACAGGGCAGCTGTGGCCAGATACAACCTGGGCTTACACCATCTTCTCCAGATCATCCACATCCGTGATGTGGGCTCCCTCTGAGTCCACCAGGACTTGCCCACAGATGGGAGTAAACCAAAACCTGGTAGCCACTAAAAAAAGACTGCTGATGTCAAAGATGATCAGGGCAGTTTGAATTACTTCCTGTCCATCTGTTGGCTACAAAGAGAGCCCAAGTCCTGAGGTTAAGCAAGGTAGCATGAACGTGGTGAGAACTGTGGGATTTGGGGGTGCTTTCACACCTAGCAAAAATCTTCCCCAAAAGTCCCTGCTCCTTTCATCCTTAGTCTGGGCTGAGGAAAGTCCATTAAGAATCATTCCAAAAAAATTGTGTTGCATGCTTAAAACATCAAATTCAGGAGCTCAAAAGCCACAGGGTATCTTCTGCCACCTTAAGTAGTTGGTGAGACATGGGAATCTGAACAAGACCCAAATAGCCTGAGATATACATGACGTGGATTTAAGAGAAGAAGAAAAAAAGTTATTAGCACACAAAATATTAAGTCATTCATACTTTCTGCAATTAATTTATCTGTCATCAATAGACTCGTAAACTATTTGACTTTATGACAGCTTGGAAAGAGAAGATGCCAACTTTTCCTGCAGGTGTGCATCTGTTTGGGAAGACACAGCAATTGTACGTGCAGGGAAAGAGGAGGATAGGAGAGAGTCAGAGGGGTTGTGAAATAAGATGAGAGTGAAAGGCTTGGGAAAAATGCTGGTTTGCTGCATTTGTCCTCCTTGGAGATGGGAAGAAAGGGTTTGCAAATCCCTGGCTTTGAGCTGCATTACCAAAAGTAGGTTGAGACCTCCTTACTGTGCATTTTTATTGATCTGGCTTTAGGAAATGAACTGATAAAAAGAGCCCAGAGCACTATAGAAATGGTTAAGCACATTTCCTATATTCAGTGTGGTACTTGAAATATTTATTGAGGGACAGATACCAGGTGCTCACACATTGCTGTGATGGTAAATCTGACTAACATTACAAGATGTGAAACCTTTCTGGGTTTTGTATAACTGCATTTCAGAGCTTCTCCCTTGGCACCTGTGGGGGTATCTCCATGCTGGCCCTGTTTAATGGCCATAAATGACAAGGCTTTGGGGCTTGGGAGATTGGGAAAATTGTCCAAGTCAAGGCAGATTTGATGGGTCCTTTTAAAAGTCAAGCAGAGGTGGGTGAGAAGGGTGTTATAAAAACACTAGGTAGTGTTGTGGCTGAACCCCCTGTCTCCTACTGAAAAGGCTGAAAAGATGCAATAATCCCAGAATATCAGCTGTTTTAGCTGGTTCCCAGGGTTTTCTCTGAGCCAGGGCAGCATGGCTTCAAGGGAATGGGAGAGGAATATGGTCAATGGCCTCGGTGTTTCCTAATGCCTGCAGGTGAAACCCCTCTGTGGCAGCAGCTACTAAAATGTGAATCAGCTACAGGCTGCCTTTCCTGCAAGAGCTGAAAAAAACCTGGTAGGCAGGGCAGGTTTTGTCCTTTCCAGAGTGGGAACTCCCCAGACAAGTGATGGAGATGACCTCTGGGGCTGGAAAGGGAACCCAAGTATGCTCGTTTCCCTGCTTGTGCTTGGCTGGAATTTGTGTTTTCCAGATCTCAGTAAGATGAAAGCACCTATAAAGGTTTTGAGGGATATCTTGAGGCAAAAGTTTCTCCTTTTATTGAAATTAATGAACTTTATTAATCAGAAAGGTTCTGGTCCCCACACTGGGTTCATGTACTTTCCTCATTCACTGAAGGAAAATTGTGGGGTTGTGACAATTTTTCCTCTCTAGCAATTTTGGTGGCATAAAATTCTACATAAACACCTCCTGAATCTTTTTCTTTTTATTATTTTTTTTTAAACAAAACTAGTGTTTGGATGAAGCCCATGCACAAGATTGAAACAGTTCTGCTTTCAAATGGTGAAAAGCCGTTCTTTGTTCACTGGCTGCAAAAGAGAGAAAGAGCAAAGCTATTACAGCCACAGAAAGGAATAACTGGGGTGGAAATGTGGAAAAGTCCTGATTTGAAAGCACTGTCAGGAAGAAAAGTAGATAATGAGTTTCAAGGGCCAAGGAAAAACTAGTAGTGAGTAGTGTCTTGGCTGTCTTTTGGCAGAAGATGAAGAGGGAGGGTAAGAGGGGACACTGCTGGGGTTTGGGTACCAGAATGGGGAAACAGGAAAAATCCACAGTGAGAAACAAAGAAATTAAGATTCGGTCTTATAAAGTAATGAGGATGCTTCATTTGCTGAAGCTCAAGCAAAGCTAAGGGTGCTTTAAAGTGAAACCTTAAAATTATTTCAGTCTGCATGGTCTTTTGACAAGAACCTGAATTGACAGGACGAGGGAGAATGGCTTTAAACCAAAGAACATAAGTTTAGGTTGAATATTTGAAAGAAATCTTTCCCTGTGAGGGTGCTGAGCCCCTGGTATGGGTTGCCCAGGGAAGATGTGGCTGCCCCATCCCTGGAAGTGCCCAAGGCCAGGCTTGACAGGGCTTGGGTTAGTGGAAGGTAACTGTGCACATGGTCCCTTCCAACCCAAACCATTCCACGAACCTTTCCCATTTGTATCAGCCATAGAAATCTGCAGGGAACCACTGCTTCCTTCAGTCCCCTCAGCTCTAGTGGTACATCTCACCCTCATAAAGGAATTCAATTAAAAACGTGGGGAAAGGAGGAAAAGTGAGGAACCAACACAAGGTATTTCGCTTCACAAATTGGGAAAGATCTACACTGGCGTGTTGCTGCAGACAGCCTAAGCCGAGAGAAAATTCTTTGGCAGTGACATCAATTCAGCAGTAAGTAATGCATTTTCTAGGGCTAAGATTCAATTTAAGGTCTCTCCAGTGAATGGTATGATTGAATGGTACTTGAAAAAAAAATTCCAACAAATGAAACTTATCGTTAAGCTATTGTCAGCCCATAATTTAAAAGTGGAAGGTTTTACCCTCTTTTTTCACTCGAACTGTGGTTTATGTACTGAACTCTGCTAGAACTGCCTTGAACTTGGCTTTCTCAAGAAATCACCCCCATCCACCAAACACAGAAGTTGACAAGAATGGGTTTAGTGCTGGGTGACTTATCCAAGGCTCTGAGGATCTTTAGCCCCTCCACACTCACCCCTTCTACTTAAAAGCTGAGGCCCAGCAGAAACTGCAGATCCACTGAACACCAAGAAAAGGGACAATTTTGGGCTGTGCATCTCTGAGAAATATGGCATAGAATAATTTTTTTTTCCTGGTAAACTGTGTGGTTTTTAGCAGTCAGTGTTTGACAGCCTCCCTAAACCAAAATTTGCCTGTGGAGCTCTGGGTTTAATAACCCCCAGCAAATCTCTCCTCCAGATTTGTCAGTTTTCCCTCTACAATTAAAAATAAAAAAATTAGAAATTGCTGTAATCTTACAGGAAGCTCTCACTGCCTATAAATTAAGAACTACCCTGAATAATGCTCTGGAATCAAAGAGGCTGTAAAAAATAATTTTGTACCAGCAAGGCAAGGGCTTAAAAGTTTATTTTCCCAATCCCCAAAGGTTTCCTTGCTGGTGATGCAGCTCTGAGGATTGCCAAGTACATACCAAACAGAGGACTACTATTCTAAAAATAGTGATTAGGTCATTAACTCTATCCCCCTGTCTTGGTCCAAATGAATCTGGAGTGGTGGGAAAGAATGAGGGGATGCCACTGAGCACTTCTTACAGTTCTGTCCTCTTGTCTCCTGTACATGAGGACTTGGAGAGAACCTGCTGTGACCTGTTGACACCATCATATCCTCATCATTAAATATGGTGTGGTTTAGGCAAGGGAGGGAAATGGGGAGAGAACCTCAGATTTGGGTTGTTTTGGGGTGAATACATGTATATGATTTTGGTGTTGGGTTTGGAAAGTGTGTTGTGCCATGTGGGTGACCAGAGTCTGCCTCTGGCTGGGAAATGGGGTTTCATCTCGTTGCTGTTTGAAAAGTTCTTAATCGACACTGGTTGTCTTGACTGCAGCAAAGGGGGACAGAGAGAGAGAGAGAGAGAGAGAGAGAGAGAGAGAGACAGAGAGAGAGAGAGAGACAGAGAGACAGAGGTTAAGCCAGCAGCACATCCTGCACCTGTCTGGCCATGGTGAGCTCATTCCTAGAGATGCTCAGTGGATTTCACTCCTCTGGGTGTCTGCTGGTGGACTGAGATGGGTTTGTTGTGGATTCACATGTTTTGAGGTGGTCTGCAGGTAGATTGAGTGGGCACAAGGTGTGCTGGAGGCTTTCCCTAGACAATCTCTAATTCTACAGTGAGATTTCTATGTCACTTGACCTCTGAGCAATGTAAGACCTGGCTACTGAAGGCTTCTGACCTCGCAAACTGTGCCTGAAAAATCCATAATCTTGGTCCAAGTCAGAACCAGAACTCTTTCAGGCAGGTTTAGGAGGGCCTGGTTTAGAGCCAATGCAGCCTCTGCCTTTGGGGAGGGAAATGTGAGGTACAGTTGGAATGAGCTCTCCCAGACATGATCCTTCAGGTTGAGCTTGGAGCACTCTGTGGGACAGGACACAGAAGCAGTTTCCATAGCTGAACTGCAACCTACTCCCAATGTGCCTTATCTTCATTTCTCACTGTATCCATTCACAAGCAATCAAAAGCAGAGGGGGTTAGGGATTAAATCTGCTCTGATTTACCCTGGGGGAAGCAACAGCTGGGTGTAGAGTGTTTGTTTTGGGTGTTTGTGCCACAGCAGAGAAAGAGGAGGCTTCAGTATGAAGTGGCTGCAAGGTAAAGCAGAATACAACTTCATGTTGGGGCTCAGCTTTGCTTGACAAGTCATCTCTAATCCTTCCTCACTTTGCTGGTAGCTACTATGAACACTCTAAGTGGAAATTCTGGGCAAAAATTATAATGCTACTGCCAGGATTAGATCAAAATAAAATAGGAAAACCCCATTTAGGAATCAACAACCACTTGTTAATTCATCTCGTTGCCACGGACCCCATTTTTCCTGCCTTGTGCTTCAACAACTTAAATGTCCTGGTTTGTGGAATAGTTTGGATTAAAAGAGGGTGGGATGAGGGAGGAAATTTGCTTTAAAAGTAAGTCAAAGGCTTCAACATATGTTCTTGGCTGGTTAAATTCAAGATGAGGGTTTTAGGCTACCCGTGGGACCTCCCTTTCACAGCTCCCCCTCTAATCCCCTGGAAACACCTACAGCTGTTGGGTCACCAGATGAACTATTCCTTCAATTATTCTTGTTCGTGCTGGCCCAGGCTGCCTCAAATTTACCGTCTCCAACCCTCGGCCCATTTTAATCACGTCCGGAGGAGCCGCAGCCCGTTTGAAACCCTCCGTGCTGCTCCGTGTCACCACTCCCGCCCCCGTATCCCTTTTAATCTCGCCCCGACATCCCCGAGAGCGGCCGGCGCTGCTCCCGGGGCTGCGGGAGTGAGCTGGGAGAGCGGCCCCTGTATCAGAGCGCCGGGGTGAGAAAATAATTGCAAATTAAAGAGAGAAGATCAGCAGAGGCCGTCGCGACAAATGCTGTCGAAATTGTTTCTAGAGTGCCGGCGGTCCCTTCTCACAGAAGCAATCGGCTGCAACTACTGTCCCTATGGCGATGTGGAGAAACGCGGGTCCCGCTGGAATCCCGGAATGAAAACCTAAAACCTGGCAAACCACAGCTCAGGTGCATGAGATGACGGGCCGGGGCAGCTTCACGTCATACAAATGGACCGGTAATTAACACAAATATTTTCCACTTTTGTCTGCCCCCTCTGCCTCCATCCCCCAGTCACGCCTAATAAATGGATCACAGCTGCTGAAAGATGGCTCTTGCCTGCCTCTGGGAATCCTCAGAGTTCACATTGCAGGGGATCTGAGTCTTCAGCCTGAGATGTCATGAAGTTCCTAAGTGGTTTGTCCTGGCTTCAGGAAAAGCCTCATTTCGGTTTGCCAACTTCTTCCTATTTAACCAAATGTTTAGGACAGCACATCATAGTTATCCAGAAATTCTGGGTGTACAGGGTGTGCAGGGAAAACCTTGATTGTCTTTAGATGAGACCTGAAATAGCTGATTATTCATGAAAGGACAGGAGATGGATTTGGAAAGCCGTCCCTAATGGGTGCAAGGCTGAAGGGATCCTGCACATCTGCATGTGCATAGGGTATCTGGAGGCAGAAGAAGCACATGGACAAGAGGAGCTGTTCTACATTAGGCTGTTCAGCTGCTGGGGTGGTTGACTTAGCATGTAAATTCACTTCGATAGCCAAGGCAGTGGTGCCACATAGTAAATAGAAAGATTATTGGGATGGATATGCTGCTTACCATCTCTGGAAAGCTAAATGTGGGAAGTGTGCAGGAAATGGGCTTTAGTGGCTTGCAGAAAAGTGATGGTAAATAGGGAGCTGGGTGATAGATCTGGAAGAGCTCAGCTGAGCATCCCCTTTTTAGCAGGCTGATGCCCCATCCCTGGAAGTGTCCAAGTTTGGATGCGGCCTTGAGCATCCTGATCCAGTGGAAGGTGTCTTTGTCCAGGGCAGGAAAGGGGAATTAGATGATCTTTAAGGCACCTTCCAATCCAAACCATTCTGTGGTTCTGATTGATCTCTCAGTGACCATGCTGACCCTGGGAGGACAGTCTTGCTCACATCAAGGCAGAGCAGCAGAGCAAGAAGAGGCCAAGATAACAACAGAATCCTTATCTTCTCAGCCATCCAGCCCTTTGCTAACCCAAGAGAATGGCAGGTTGGGCCCTGATAATATTCTAATCATCAGCTCTTACATTAGAGGCAACATCAAAGTTTTCTCTCTTCTCCTGGAGCTATGGGGAAGCCCTGCCTGGATGGCAAAAGCCTGATTGAAGCCTGGTTATCCAATGGGATTCTGAGTTGTTAGTGCTTCTCTCTTCTCTGAGCCCTGTCCAGCCTGGCCTTGGACACTTCCAGGGATGGAGTCGCATCTCTGGGCAGCCTGTGCCAGGGTCTCACCATCTTCATAGGGAAGAATTTCTTCCTAATAGTCAATCTAACCTTCCCACTTGCAGTTTGAAGTCCATATGTCTCTGTTTCCCCCATTTGGGACTTGCAGCACCAGAGCAGAGGCACTGCAGTGTTCCCTGCTTTGCTTCCCAACCCACTCCCCCACAGTTTCTAAAGTCAAAAGAAATGTACAACACATCTGCATCCCCCTCCCAAACCTCCTCTCACCTCTCCCCACCTCCCGCCCCTTCTCCATCACCCCCAGGTCTCTTCCAGCTGCTCCCCACATCTCCCGAGTCGCAGCAATTGCTCTTGAAGCATGTCAAAACAGCATTAGCCCGTCCCGGGCCAGCCGGGCTCCTTTCCTCGGCCGTGTGGGCCAGGACAGGCTGGCGCTGACACATCCCGCCTGCCACTTTGAAGTCCCCGCCCGCGCTCGAGGGGGACAGCTGGGGCGTGCCACAATCCCCTCGGCCCTTTGGGCTAAGCCGGGCGTTTTAAAATAGTCTCCCCTCCCCTGCCCGGCGGAGACAACTGCACAATTATTTCAGACGCTGATATGGACCCGCGGCGTAACTGGAACCCGCGGAGGAGGAATGGAGGTGAAGAGGGAGACGGTGGCAGCCCTAAGTGTGTTTCATCTTAATTAGCAGCCCCCTTGTTTCTCACCGGGTGCTGGAAAACTCATCCATGCATGTAAAATTTGCAACAGCACAGAGATCCGTGGTGGAAAACGGCATTTTGTCACAATCCTTATTTTTTAAAGGATGGTTTGAACCCTTTACTTTTGTTTCAGGGCTCCCCAAAAAGGAATTCCACCTCCTTTCCGGAAAAGAGATGCTGCCAGGTGGGTTGGGAATTACCTTGGGTAATGCCTCTCCTTTTGTCTCAGTTTTCCCATTGGCAAAACAGGAATGTTATATCTGGTATGAATCCGGGAAAGTGGAGGAAGGAGCTGGGACAGAGCTAGTCTTGAAACCAGTGCAGCAAACCGGCTGCTGGCCAATTTCCTTTGGAGAGGGAGGAATGTGCCAAAGTGACACAAAGAGCTTCTCGCACTTGGAGCTGGGCTCCCAACCAACCCCAGAATAGGGCTGCAGCTCCTGCCCCACTTCCTCCCCCAGTCCTTCACCCTCGCACTCCGGAGCATCCCTTCGTGATAGAATGGAATCCTTTCCGCGAGCCCTCAGCACCACCTAGTGTTCCCAAATATCCCCGGGGTTGTGTTCCGCACTTCCGAGGCGTGTCTGGTCACCAGCTGGGGCAGCATCCCACGTCCTTTCATCCACAAGGAATCCCTCCAGCCCCCAGTTCCCACCTCTCTTCAGCCGTTCAACACCACAAATTCCCACTGCAAGCTCTCAGGTATGAAGGCTGCTCCCAAAAACTTCATTATCCTCTTCCCAAAGCCCCCTCCTCTGTGGGGCTGAATTTACAGGGAAGGCTGGATTGCTTTGACATCCAAAGTTGTTTCTGCAGAGAGCGTGAGAGATGCTGGTTTGCAGCACATCGGAGCTGTGTTTCCACTGCTTAAAGGTCAATAAATGCTAGGTTTTGGACTTGCTTTTCTTCCCTGACCCTAGGTATGGTTTTCGTGGTATTTGTTTTATGGTAATTCACCTTTTAGGATTGAAAATTAAATGAAAGGTAGCATAAATTATAAATATTTGCTTGGGAAAGATATAGGAACAGGAGTAATGGAGAAGGATAAGAGGGGGGAAGATTGTGAAGATGATGACTACAAGGAAGAAAAACAAATATCACTATGGATGACACTTCCCAATTCTAATTTCAAAGCAATGGGCTCAGTGATAGCATGTCAAGGTGATGAACTGATTTTCTCTCTTTTCAGATGAAACTACCCACCGCATCTGAACCTTCTGGTCCCTCACAGCTTCATGTCCCCAGTAATCTCACTGTCACTCACGGATATTTCTTACAGCTTCAGGTGTTGAAGATGAACGAATTCCTCTCCCCAAATTCCTCTTGCTTTGTCGGGTGATCTGGGTGCGGGTAGCAAGGCTGAGCCTGTCGGGGAGGTGATATTCCTCCTTCTGCCACTGAGATGTGCCCTTGCTCCAGCATTGCTGAATGGCAGCTGGATGCAGGGGGGAAATCCCCAAATCAAACTTCCCAGGATGTGAAGATTTAATTTTGCCTGGCTCCCAGGGGCAATGTTGATGGCACAGCCCTGAGGACTGTCCAGCTCCCCTGCACCTCTCCCATATGTGTTGCTCTCCATGTGAAGTGTTTTAGGGGACCATTTCCTTACCTTCCCACTTTTTCTTTTTTTAACTGCTCATCAGCTGTGAGTTATTTTTTATCCTGTTAAAATTTCCCACGGAGTATGGCTACTTTGTGCTTTTTTTTAGGTGCTGTTGTTTTCATCTTTTCCCTTCAGTACCTCTCCCTGAACCTCCCTCTCTGTTGCCTATCACTATTTTCTCATGTTCTGCCTTCTCTTTCTCTTCCTCTTCTTTTGTCTGGCTACACAAATTTCCTTTTCTGTCCTTTGTTGATGTTTTTGCTGTGTCCAAGCATGCTACAGTTCTGGCATCCAGCTGGGACAGATGCAGTTGGAATCACATCAGAGCTGAGCCCTCCCTGCTTTTATTTAATTCTCACCTGTTCTTATCCCAGCTAGGGTCTTGGATCTTTTCACAGGGGGTTTAACAGAAATGCTTCTGGGGGCTGTTTTGGCTTATGTCACCCTTCCTTGCCCAATTCTGCCCCAAAACAGTCCCTTATCCTCCTGGCTGTGTACCAGTGCTGTAGATGTGCCATATTGGATTTATTCATCTCGTCCTTTTGCCATTTGGCAAGTGCCTTCCTCAACCTCTTTGCACGGGAACACGGCATTTGCCAGAAATAGGTCACATTTTGGACCAAATCTGGTGGCTCCCTTATCTCCCCAGGGCACTTTGTACTCCCCATCTCTGTGTGTGTGGGGATTGAAGTGGCCCGTGGAGAGGAATACATTTAAGTGATATTACTGTGAAGCAGCTGCAGGGTTCTGCCCCTTCCCCTGCACCAAGGTACTTCAGCATCACTGGAAATCTGGGTTGCACACGGTGGGTGAGCACTCAGGTGACAAACAGCACTGACATGGCAGGATGCTGTGAGGGATCATTCCCTGGGTACCAGGAAGGCTTAGGGACATGCCACTAGGAGGTGGCTCATTTAGAAATGGGAACATCTAAGTACAAAATGTTTGCCTGCATTACACAGGCAGGTTCTGTGAGTACAGGAGGAGGGGAAGAAAAATGAGACATCATCATTTTGGTTGGAAAATGGATCGATATTACAGCAAGGGACCAGACAAATATCTGTGTCTGGGCAGAGTGCCAGCTTGCTTTCCCACTTTCCTGCCTCTTAAAATTGCAGGCAGCCTGTGCAGCTCTTCTCTTCAGATATGCAGCCACATGGCAAATTACTCCTTCACCCATCTCCTCTACCAGCACAGGATAATAAGGGAACGAATTTCCTGGCTCTGACATCATTTCCCCCATTTCTCTGAGCTGTTTTTTCTGAGCTCTCTCTGAGCATCACTCCCACAGCACGCTCCAGCCTGCATCCTAAGCTGCATCCATGGAGACTGCAGGTATTGTCTAACCATAGCATACTGAGATGATTCCCAGGGATGCAAACTCCTGTTTTCTTTGTCATTCCCGGCTTTGCATGTTGATGTGAAGAGACTGCCAGGGTGTTATTTGCTGCCAGATCTCCTGTAGATATGTTTAGGAGCTGCAGCTCTGCATTGAGATAAGCAGGGAGAAAATAAACATCAGGAGTTGGAAAATAAGAGATGGGCAGGACACAAAAGAGTTTTTTTGAGGCCTCAAAAATTCTTAGAATAGGAATTCTGAAATTGTTTTCAGGAATGGTTTCAAGGAAAGGCAATAAGATTTAGTGGAGTTGCTGATCAGGACTGTTTTTTTAGGCTAGATGTGCTGTGCTGACCAGAATTCCTACCTCCAGTACCTTTAGGTAGTAAGAGCCTGAACTGGACACAGGTTTGAAGAATTTATAGCCTTTACATGTTGTTTGAAGGCTGTCTAAGGAACTGTGAAGGTTTTAAGAGTGGCTGAGCTCTAGGAAGTTTTGGATATAAGTTCGAGAAAATGTCAGGTTTTGACGTGTCTCATCAGGAAATGATTGTTCAGGACCACTTGGAAATGAGACATTGTACTAGGGTTCTGTGTAACCCCGGATTAGGGATAGTCTTTACTACAATAAATACACCCAGAGAGGCTATTTGTTTCCTTAAAGTAAGATCCACCCCCCTACACACCTCGTGATTTTGTTCTGCAAATATTTGAAGGTGCAAATTTCCTGGTAGCCAAGAAACACCAACGTGACTCAGCAGAGCTTTGGGTGGGAACAAGCTCCCATTTCAGAGTCAGGTTTAACTAAAGGTTTCGTTTTTTAGCTAAACTCAGCCTTTCTTATGTAACAGCTACAGCAACTTCATCACTCATGACCAAGACTTCTCCGTGACATTTTTTGGGTCTCATTTGCATTTTTTGACATCTCTTGGGGATTTTTTCACAAACTTGTAGCAACTCACAAGCCAAATAATTCTTTGTTTTTCCCAGGCTCTCCATCTCAACAGTGGTTTTCCTTCCATTTATTCTTCAGCCACAGTTTTGGGGGTAGTAAATCCTTCTATGTGCCTAAAGCAGGGTGAGTGTAAACCCCTTGATTAATTCTGATTTATTCCAGGGTTTGTGGGACACAAAATGTCATCAGGCTCCTGGGACACTCGTGAAACAATTTAATGAAGAGACAAGAAATACCTGCAGCTTGGCTTTTGCTGCCAATTGCAGCAAAATCAAAAGCTTGGCTTTTGATTGGGAAAATCTGAATTATCCCACCTGGAAAATACAGAGGGTTTGGGCGTCCAGCCCACCACTGATAAAGGATAGGATGACTGTGGGATTCTTCATCCCTTCCAGCAGCACTTACCTCTCTGGGAGGTGAGAAAGGATGGATTAATTGAAAATTACTTATTATTTAAGAACTCATCTGTTTAAATAATATTGTGGGACCAGGAAAGGGGATAGATTTGATGTCAATAAATAGTAATCTAATAATAGAAGAAAAAGACAGGGTTGGCAGACAGCTCTTCTAAACTTATAAACATTTATAAATCAGAGTGGATATACTTAAAACATTAAAATCCAGCTTTCTTACTACAAATTCCCTGCAGCAGATGTAGTTGGTCTCAGTGCTGTAAGTACCTGTGCTGTTCCCTAAAAGTGAGTAAAACCCAGGGGTGGAGCACAGAAGGCCCTAACAGTGCTTCCTTTACAAACAGCCATAATAATGCTTCCCTCCCTCCCAGGAGTGTCATGAGGGTTAATTATTTAACATTTGTAAAGCACTTGCAGAACTGGAGATGAAAGTGGAAAGTATTATTAAGGATAAACTTGGTTTTATAGGAGGCCTGGTCAGAAAATTGCATTTGGAGTTGAAATATGGGTCATGAGCGGGATCCTAGGAGGCACATCCATCAAACCTGGAGAGCATGGAGAATGGAAAATGAAGTCCTTTGAAGGAGTTAATCCAGTTAATAATTAATGCAGTGTTTTGGGGATGAGGGGTGCAGGCACCTGGGAGTGGGGGGGCAATGCCCCGCAGAGCTCCCCTGTATCCCACCCTGCATAAAGGTGGGTAATGGGGAACTCAGATGGAAGGAAATTTAATCATTATACAAAATCTGAGAAAATTTAGATCTAGAGGGAAAAAGTCTTGAGACACCCAGAATTCAGCAAATCATGAATTACTTTTGTGGGAGAAAACTGCAAATTAAAGCACCTGGTGTGCCCAGGAGTGGGGGTTTTCTGTGCTCAGGGTCACCTTTCCCTTCCAGCTGAGCTTTGGGGGGCAGGGAGGAGGCAGGTGAGGCGGGATCCACAAGCAGGGGAGGAGCACAACTCACCTGGGAACAGGTACAGCACCAGATCGCCAGGGCAGGTAAGGCTCTGCTGGCACGGGCTGGCATGGGGACGGGGGAGGTCACCCCACACCATGGGATGGGAAGGGACCCCCTGCCTGCCTTTTAAGGACCCCTCCATTTGGCATCCAAACTCCATAGGGAGAAAAGAGAGGGGTCAGGGTGGGTGAACCACCACTTCCCTTAGGAAAGCAAATGTGGGAGAGATTTAAGTGTCCTCAGCCCACTGGGGTGTCCCCCTGCTCTGAGGTCACTGTGAAGGGCCTCATAGGGGATTGGCTGCTGTCCCTGGTGGGCTGAGAGGCAATGGGACCGCCCAGCAAACCCGCAGCAACTTTTTCCAAGGAGGAAGTTGGAAAATAAACTTGATATGTGGGGCTCCAAAACAGGCAGAGGTGAGAGCAGGGCAGCCTGGGGGCAGCAGGGCCCCAAAACCCTCTTGCTACTCTGCAAGTAGCCCTTGCTGGCTCCCTGCTCTACTCCCAGTCAAATTAAGTGCAAACCCTCTGTCTCACAGCCAAACTAAAATTGCTGCTGCGTGCACTGAACCAAGAACTCCCTCTCCAGCTTCCTCTACCCACAGAAATGCCTAGAAAAGCAACTTCTAGTGCCTAAAACCTCACAGATCAGATTAATAGGGTCCCAGAATTGTTTGGTTTGGAAGGGACCTTAAAGCTCCTCTCATGCCACCCCCCTTACTGGGAACAGGGCCACCTTTGCTGGGGAAGGTTTTTCCTTCTTTGTTCTGTTCTTCCTACCATCTTATCATTAAAAAGCTGCCAGCCCCTCACCCTGGCAGTGCAGGTTGTGACAGATGAGGCTCCAGATTCTTGTGGAGGGGGATGTTGGGGACCACAGCTCTGGGGTACCCAGGGACAAGCTGTGGTACTCAACAGGCTCAGGGTTATGTGTTTTATGGATGTTTTGGGTATATATTGCAATGGAAATTGTTTTAATCCTTTGTCTTGGAGAGTTTTCCTTGAGAGATGTTGAAGATGCTTAATCTGTGTCACATTCTGGGGCAATTGGGACAATTTGAAGACAAGCATTCATCTCCTCTTTGGAAAACACCCAGAGAAGTTGTGGAATCCAGCAAAGTTGTGGCTTTCCCACCCCTGGAAGACTTCAAGGGCAGGTTGACTTGGACTTGGAGCAACCTGGTCTAGTGGAAGGTGTCATTGCCCATGGCAGTGGGTGGAACTCTATTTGCTTGAAATTCCCTCCAACCCAAACTGTTCTGTGATTCTAGGATTCTATAAATACTGATTTTTGTGCCATTTTTGATGGTGATAATGCTAGGTTTGAGTTTATTTTGGGATGGTACCTGATAGGGGTTACTGGAGTCAGGGCTGCCTCATCACACATCATGGAGCAAGGGAGGTAGTTCAGGGCACAGATGGCACCCACCCCCTTAGAAAGCACTTCAATCTTTACCATCATGAAGAGGCAAAGAAAAATAGCTTTTGAAATGGTAAAGTGCATTTCCCCCAACAGATAATTTTTAAAGTAAGACTTCACAGTCTTAAAACCACAAATAAACAAATGCAGGTTGCAAGAGAAGGAATGACAAAGTGCCCATTCTGAACCTCTGTAATTAGGCTTTGGTTAATTTATTTCTCAGCTTTCTTCACTGGGATGTAGCTTCTTGCTGCTTCCCTGATGGAAGGGCTGAGAGCAAGGATAGGGATGGAGAATCCAAACCAGGGGCTAATAAAACAGGAGACAAATGGAGGCAGCATAAGGAAGAGGAAGCAGAGAGCTGTATAACCTCTCTGTCACTAGTTTTTATATTTCTCTTCCTCAGTGTCTCTTTCTGGGTGGATCCATTGTGTCTATTAAATAGACCTCTAGTCCAGCATTTAAAGCTTTCATCCCTGTTTGAACTTCTACATTGAACTTCCCCATTTCAGAAGGATGTATAATCTCAGTTTTTGTTCTCTGTCTGCAGCCACTATATAAGCTCCTGCAGTAACTGATGGGGCTTCAGATACTTCCTGGCAATTGAGCATAATAGTTTCCAGTGATGCTGAAGAATCCTATAGAGGCTAATAATTTTTTAACCTAAGTCCAAATCCCTTAAGAATCCTATAGAGGCAGAAATGTTGCTTTCCTGCTTTTGCAGCTGAGCTCACCAGTATGGGGATAATGATTGCTCAGTGTCACTGTTAACACTCTCTGGCGTGGACATGAACAGATGGAAAAGTGAACCTGACAATAATGGGGTGAAATGATTCAGAGTGGGGTTTTAGCCTGACATTAATGCATTAAGGATCCAGCTCCTGTGGGAGCTAATAGAAGTGCTGCTATAAGTGCCTCTGCAGACAAATTAGACAGTGCTGGTAATAAGGGAGGTAGCACAGGGCGCAGGAGAACTTATCACAGTCTGATGCCTCTTCTGATACCTTTTGGGTGTTTCCTGCCATCTCTCTGTCTTCAGAGGCAGAGATATCTCACCCTTGTGTCTGGACCACTGTGATCCTCATCAGGTGCTGCATTTACGCTATGGGATTATGTTGTATTCAGAGAGACACAGGACATGCAGGATAGGGAAGGGGCTGACTGAGGATGGTTTCCTGAGCACAGCACCTCAGCTGCTGTCAATTTGTAGGTCTGGGTTTGATGACTCCTGCAGCTGCAGATTCAATACAAGAGCCCCTCTGGAAGGCTGGAAATAGCTTCATTATTTCCAGACACACATCCCAGTGGCACTGCTCACCTCAGCCTGAGCTCAGCCCGGGTGGTTTTTTTGCAAGTCAGTTTCTCCTCTGAGTCAGCCTTTCCCTGGGGCCATCCCTGTGGCCCACAGATGCTCTGAGAGCCAAGCTGAGGTCCTACAGTGAGCAAACCAGCTCTGGTGTGTCTGAACTGCCTCATTCACATGGGTTGAAGGGCAAAGTTAATTGTAGAGATGATGGTTGTCAGTTCTTTCTGCTGATGAACTTTATACTGTAATTTTCTTGTTGGGGAAAATGGAATGCCCTGAATGACCCACTATCAATGGACTTTAAAAAAAACACAGAAACACCTCAGGAAACCAAGTGAGACATTTAGAATAGTAAAATGGCCCTGATTTTGGCTAAAAAGAGAGTTTGTCATTGCCAGGGTAGCATGGAAAGAAGGAGGTGAAAGCCTAATTGGGCTCTCAGGCTCCTTACCATCCTCCAGATGCCTCCCCAGGTGGTTGGGTGCATTAGCTATAAACCAAGAAAAAACAGCTCCTCTGGGAGGTGATAAGAGCAGATGAAACACTAAATCATTAAGCAGACACAGTGTAGAGCACCATAATAAACAGGGGGCAAAGAGCATGAATGAGAAGCCAGCAGGGACACAGAGGTGTTGCGAAATGTGGGTGGGAGATGAGGAAAGGGACAAAGTCACATTCAGCAGGGATGTCCTGTGATGGTGTCTTGGCCACCAATGCCAGCACCCCCTGGACCTTCAGTTTGGTTTTTTTCACTGCCTATTGTAAGCAGGTCTCACTTCCTTTGGAGCTGCAGGGATAAACAAGAGCTGTATGCCTCAGGGCACAAACATAACCGTGGCTGGTTTTTTTCCTCTGTGCTTACCCACTGCATGTTTTCAGAGGAGGAAAAGAAGCAGGAGAAATAGTTTTGTTGGTCACATGTCCCAGCTGAGCTATATGCTCCCTGCTATCAGACATGAATGGAGACCAGCAACCCCAGAAGAGTCCCCATCACCCCCTGAGCTCAGCCCAGATCACATAAGCACGGTAAGGTGGCTGTGCATATTCCATTTAGCTGATCTTTTAATTGTGATTGATCAGCGTATCCTTCAGGTCATCCCAGTTTGACTGCATCAATATCAGGTGAAAAACCATCAGGCCTCACTTAATATCAGCCTTTAATATGTAACTGCAAGAGCTACATCAGTCATATATTTGACTGTATATTACTGTGGTCATGTTATAATTATAGCATTAATACAGCATGAAATGACTGTAATCCTTCTTCTTGTGGTATTCTGGGATGGGTTTGGTTCTGCTTCCAGTTATTATCCTGATATTTTACCATCCCTCTTTGTACCTAATCTAAATTTTCCTCTTTCAGTTTAAAACCATTACCCCTGTTTCACGTACATAACAAGATTGCTCACCCAGGAAATACAGATTTTTCATCTCTCTCCATGGCTTGGGAATGCTGCTCCCTTAATCACAGGGAAACAGGTGGATGCTCCCATTCCCCAACTGCCCCTTCAAAGGGCTGCAGACATGATTGTATTAAACCACTGGACTATGCCAGCCCTGCTGGTAAACAGCATCTTGCTTTGATTTTCTGTTTAATTACCCAATGCACCCTTTGTCAATAAATCTTTCCTTTTAAGTCATGAAACAAGGCAGAATCCTGCTGTGCTAATAGTGACCTGCAAAGCTGCCAGCTCATACCATGCCCTTTCCATGAACAGCTTTTCTACTCTTGGAGTAAATCCCCTCTAAATTCATCTTCATGAACACACCAGGATATCTCAGAGATGCTTAGTGAAGACAGGATGGAAGCCAGCCTGGTAGCACTGCAGGGACACTGGCCCCATATGCTGCCATGTGTGGCTGCATGTACCAGGGTGATGTTTGCACGTGGAGCCAGTGTTTGCTTAGCTCGAGCTGTTGGAATACTTGTTTGGTTAAACCAGCTCAGATGAGGCAGGTTGGTTGCAGGGATTTAGGAGATTAGTTTTAACCCAGTGGATTTTCCTGCTCATGGACAGACTCCTCTGGGAGATGATATCTGCTCCAGACATGGACTTCAAAGGATGAAGCAAGGTGTCCCTGGGACAAACCAACCTGAAATCAGATAGTAATAAAGCCAAAGAAACAACTCCCTTTCTCCAAGGCTGACAGCAACAACTCCACACGCAAATTATCCCTTGTGCAGCAGTTTGGTTTACATTTTCAGCAAGTGGGGACTGAAGCCCAAAATGCTCCTGGGGAAGGCAATTTCAGAATAATCAGGATGTCTGGGATGGGGAGGTCAGATCCAGCTCCAAACCATGCAACTCCTGCTATGTGGAGGGACAGCATCCACTCCACAAGGTTTCTAAGGTTTTAAGTGAGGATTGGCACAGAGAAGTTACTGAACAGAGAAGGAAGTCCTGGGCACCAGCAGCACAGCCTTTGTTATCAATTAAAATATTCCTAATTGCCCAGCCTGACACCACCTCACACCAAGGCAGCCCCCAAACATATGGTCCAACCCACATGAAAGAGCTGATAAGTTCTGAGCCAAACTAAGCAAATAGCAAACAGGAGCTGGCTGGTTTTAATTGCTATAATTCTCCCAGGGAATGGGTCCTCCAGCATCTTGCAAACTTGCATATATGCATTCTGGCACAGAGGCTCCAGCAACTTTGTGCAAGACCTGGTTTAGGGATGTTCAGGAGTGGGAAGAAAGAATGTGAGCATGTCAGGATGCAGGGAACAACTTGATTTGTTTGCCCAAACCCACAATGTTTTGTTTCCAGCAACTTTTAGGGTAATTTTGAAGGTATATTTTTAACAAAATGCTTTGGTTTATGGAATAGATGGAGGGTATTTTTCACCTCTTCCATGGCCTGAAATAATTCCTGAGATTTAAAAAAATTTTGGACTTTGCGCACCACTTCTGTGGCTCTTCATGGAGCTAAAGAAACATTCTGCTATTTACTCCTATATATTTCTGTTTCCCCTGTATATTATCTCTCCTGCCTGGTCCCAAAAAGCCCACCCTGCCCTGGTCAGCAGCAGATCCTTATGCTTATACTTGCAGAAGAGCAAGGCCTACTGCTGAGAGGGATCCTTGGAATAAAAGGTTCAGGCTGGGATGTGTCCGACCTTGCAGCAAATTTGGGGCCTTTTTGAAACAACTGTGTCTTTTTCTGACATTTCCTGATATTGAGGCAAGGACTTCAGAGAGGTTCCAGGAGTTCCCAGTGTTCCTTCCTTTCCCATGTGCTTGGGTAAGCCTACTCCAGTCCTCCCTGAAAGGGAAATACTGTTTTTCCCTAGTGTTATGCCAAATAACTTGTGTAAATTGAATAATGACATTGTTTTTCTTTGCCTTGTAGTCAGAGGAGGTTGATGGGATGGCGAATTTTAAGGGTCACGCACTTCCAGGCAGCTTCTTCCTGCTCTTTGGGCTCTGGTGGTCTGTGAAATACCCACTGCAGTACCTCAGCAAGAAAGTAAATAAGAAATCCCCCAGGGCTTATTATTTCCAGCGTGTGGATGCCATTGAAGGGGGAATCAAAATCCTCTTTTCTCTAATAGGTAAGGGTTATATTTCACTTGCTATGCCAGTATTCACCTAGCTCACAGTGATGACTGTACAGGAGCCCTGACTCCAGAGAAACTGGTCTAGATGTGGAAGGATCAGAGAATCTTTGGACTCTCTGCTGGAAAAGACTTCTTAGATCATTAATTCCAACCACTAACCACTGCCAGGTCCACCATTAAACCATGAACCTGAACACCACATCTACCTGTTTTCTAACTCTTCCAAGTATGGTGAGTCCAGCACTCCCCTGGGCAGCCTGGATGCATCCCTGATGTCCATTTTGACTTTATCTCTGGTATAGTTTGATGTAGAAAAGCAAGTCTCCTACCCTGTCCCAAAGCTGAGCTGCCATTAAACACAGGCCTGATTTTTCCATCCAGTATTTTCTCCCCAATGCAAACTCACCAGCTCGTGCTTCAGAGCCCCCAGCAGCTAGGAGTAGTCTCAGCCATTGCAAATAAACCCCAGAAACTCCATGCTCTTGGGTGGCCTGCAGGGATGCTGGCGGAGCAGTTCGTCCCCGATGGTCCCCACCTGTACCTGTACAGCGGGGAGAAGCGTGACTGGGTGAAGCTGATGAACTGGCAGCACACTACCATGTACCTCTTCTACGGCCTCTCTGGAGGGGTGGATGTCCTCACCTACATCTCCAAGGCGGTGCCGCAGGGCCTGGATCGCCTTATGTTGGCCGTGGCTGTGGCTGTTGAAGGTTGGTGGAAGGTGGTGCTTAATTTGGGGAGGGTTATTGGGGACCAATTCAGAGAAGGACTGAAATTTCCCTGACTGAGATATGGCTCCAGATGCCTCTGGAGCTAGCACACATTGTAGGGGATATTTTGTCACAGGCTAGAATGGAATGAGATGGGAAATACAGTCATGGATAGGTTCTGGTTTGGGATTTCTGGGGCTACTGTGGTGCAAAGCAGCAGAATGAGGTTCCTTGTTATGATAAATGGCTGGTGGACTCTACATTCCTTTGCCATCCACAGGCTGTTCTTCCATCCCATGTTCCCCCTGAGAGCCATTAATTGCACTGCAGGCATCATTAGGCTCATCTGCTTGTGTGGCACGTGGCAATTTGAAGTGATTTATTTCAGCTTCAGCATATCATGAATATCATTCTGTCCTCAGGCTGTCTTGCAAGTCACCAGCCAGAATTCCAGACCTCTCTTGAATCATAGAATCATATAAAGACTTGGCTTGGAAGGAAACTTAAAGATCATCTAGTTCAAATACTCTCCCATGGGAAAATAAGGTCTTGTTTATATAGAACCCTCCTTAATGAAGGCACAACTCCTGTTACTTTTCCTTTCCTAATCACAGCAGTTTCTGAGACAGCAGCAGCATGGCAGCTGCACATGCACAGTTTGGCATGTAAGACAAAGAAAACATTTACAGCTCCCAAAAAATGGTGAAGTTTAGCAATAAGAAAGTAGGATACAGCAGAAGCTTGGCTGGAAGGAAAGGGTCCTCTGGAAGAGGTGACAGCACAGATGTGGGAAGAAAACTACCCTGTTCTTGGTCACTGTATTGCTCAGAACCTCCTGCCCCAAGGCTGGGCATTTCATCCTTCCAGGGTGCTGGGATGCCAGGAGGCCTAGGGGATGCAGTTATGTGGAGTTCCTTCTTTCCATGACGGCCTGTCTCAATTTGCCATCCAGGCAGGTGATTTACTCAGTGGCTATGGCTGCTGTTGTTAATGCTGCTTTAAGCAGGGCTTGTGCTTTGGCAGGTTGTCTCTTCTATTACCATGTCCTTCACCGCCCCATGTTGGATCAGCACATCCACTCCCTGCTGCTCATCACCATCTTTGCCGGGGCTGGCAGCATCCTGCTGGAGGTTTTCCTGCGTGACAACATTGTCCTGGAGATGTTCCGAGCCAGCATCACCATCGTCCAGGGGACGTGGTTCTGGCAGGTCTGTTCTGCCTTCCCAGAGCAATGAAGCAAAGGGAAAAGAGGGGAACCAGTTGTATATCACATACCAATCACACACGTCCCAAGGATTATTTTGCCAAGCTCACTTCATAAATAGCTCGTAATCCAGAATGCAAATTTATTTATCAGAGGTCATCTCTGATGGCTGTTCCTGCTGCAAGAGCTCTTTGTTTTGGCTTATTGCTTCTCCAGAGGGAAGAGTGAAAGCAAGTGAACAATATTTTGCAGTACCTAATGCAAGTACTAATTGCTTAATGTGTCTAATGCTTCCTGCAGCCCTCCCTCTGGTGTAGTGGAAAGATACAAACCCCACTATCTATAAAACAGCTGAGTTAAAATACAGCCAGCTGTTTGCTTTGCTGGGAGTTGGAAAAGCACAGAAATCAGTTGGAGATAATTGCTGTCAAAAAAAACCCCCAGACAAACAAAAAAAGAAACAAAAACCAACCAACCAACTAAAAACAAACAACCGAAATAACCACCCCAAAATCAAATCACTTTCCTTTTTCTTTTTCAAGGCTGCACTAGCTCAAACCAGCCTTTATTCAGAGTTAGAAAACTAAGCTGAGCTTGTAAAATACTAAATCTCAAGTATTTAAAGGATATCTTGGAATTTGCATGCTGAGGGACAATTGTGTCTGGATATTAAACAGAAAAAGAGATATCTTGGGCACAGATTGGCTTTGTGCAGCTTCTCGTTGCAAGGATGGACTTCACTCTCTCAGCAAAAACCTCTGTCCTGGTCAGGGCTCAATTTCTTCAGTCACCACCTGAATAAAGGTAACTATCTATAAGGGTGATGAGGCTCTCACGCAGGCTGTTTGAGGTCCTTTCCAACCCAAACTATTCTGGCATTCTATAATTTTTTCCCGACATAATTGTTCCACCAACTTCTTGTTCCACCCAGATCGGTGTTGTTCTGTTCCAGCCATGGGGAGGTCCAATGTGGGATGAGAATGACCACAGCAACATCATGTTCCTCACGATGTGCTTCTTCTGGCACTGGGCAGCTGCTGCAGCCATCCTGGCTGTGAACTACACCCTGGCTTACTGGTATGGCTGGGACAGGAACTGGGGCAGGTCTGGGCTAGGCAGGCAGGGCAGGATGTCGGTAGTGAGACAGATGTAACCCAGCCCTCCCTGCAGTAAAAAAATCACAGCCGAATAAAGCAGTCCCACACTACTGCAGGTTTTAGGACGTGGTATTTGTGGAGTGCAGAGAATGCAAAACAGTATTAGTGAGAGACAAAGGCATTAAAAGGGGAGAAGTCAAACGACTGAGTCCCTAGAAGTACTCCTAGAAGTCACACTGCTTAAGTTCCTCTGCACTGAGTGCTGCAGTCAAACTTTAATTTGATAGAGACATCAAAGCATTACCAGGACCCCCTGACACTTCATCCCCTGTCTTGCAAGGACTTCAAAGTGGTCTAAAGTCACTGAATTCTTAGAGGTACAAAATCTAAAATATTACCAGCCTCCAGTTTGGCTTTTCCAAGGGGATGGGAAGATTATCCCACTTCAAAGGATGCTCTGAGGGATGCTGTGTGAGCTACAGAATGGAAATTCAGTTCATGCCATCACATAGACTTTATACAGGACAAAACCCACTCAATCCCCCATCAATAGCATTTTAGGACCTCTAGAATGAGGGTTCTGGTGCGTGGCATTAGGTTGGGGATTTTTCTAATAATGATTTATTGCTCCTGTGCTACAGCTGTCTCCAGAGGTTCCAGAGAGGCAGTGGAGAGCCCTACATCAGCCTGGGGGTCCGGCAGCAGAAGTGGGGCAGCTCCCAATCTGCCTTCTTGAACGGCTCTGATGAAGATTGAAGAGGGTGCAAACTCCTGCTCCAAATACATGAACAATCCTTTTTCCATAAGAAACAAATCTAATGAAATATTTTTGTTTTGGAAGAGTGATAGGTGACCCCATAGTGCTGCTGGGAGGAAGGCTGAGCACACAGGGGTAGCTGCCCGCAATCCATACCCAAATATCTCTGACTCATACATAGGCACAGCTTGAAGTGATTTTTAGCAACAAAACAAAGCATGGAAGTTCAACATGACAAAATTATTTCATGCTATGGGCTCCTCCATATGTTCCCATAGGGATGGAGGGTGTCCTTTGGCCAGCTGACTTTTCCAAGAGCCTGAAGGCTTTGACTGCTGTGACTGAAGTCAGAGAAATCTCCAAGCTGAGGTCATGCACCTCTGGAGCAAGGCATCACCTCAAGGAGGACGAGTAAGAGAGTTTTGAATGTGAGGTTATGGCAATTTTTGCAATACCAGGGCTTGATCGCCTAGAATACAAATCTTATTACTGAAGCTTTGAACTAAAGAGGGGTTTTGTTAATCGTTTTCATGTTCACTTAAAGGCTAAAAGAGTAAATAAATGTGAAATAAAAATCCTCACTGAGCTGATATCCTTAAATTTAAGACTGATAAATTATAGAGTGTGTAATAACAGCTTTAAAAAATCCATCCCTCAGACCTGCAAAGCCTGAAGGACTGCAAGATATATAGATCTGCAGCAGGGATTCATGAAATGTCCCAGTTTTCCATTGAAAATAAACCCTCTCATCTTGGAAAGCAAGATGAAGCAGATACATGGTTTGTTTTGAGGCTGTCTTTACGAGCTAATTTCTTGCAAAAAGTGACTGGAAATGTCACCTCCTAGACAGGAGGAAAATATGCTTTTATTATGGGGATTTAAAAAAAAATTATATATATACATCTATATATAAATAAATAAAATAGTCATCAGCACAAAGTAAATTGCCATTGATCATATTGCAAACCTTTGGGCTGAAAGGATGCTCTGCACTGAGATCTTCTCCCTGCTGGAGATGGATGGCAGGAGATTTTTGTGCTCATGTTCATGACTGCACAGAAAAGCAACTCCTGGCAGGTCCAAGGGAAGGCAAAGCTCATCCTTTAACCCTTTTCCCCTTGTGTAAAGAGCCTGTCACAGACTATAGAGACTGCAGCCTAGATTTTATTGCTTATTAAGAGTGCTATAAAGAATAGCTTTCGTTCAATTACAGTTTTTCTATATATCCACTGCTATGCTCGTTTATTTTGCAGGGCTGGATACTGGGATGTGCAAACAGACTGAGCATGATGAGAATGAATCACCAGAGCTGCATCTCTGTAAATCTATCTCATAAACTCATGACTGGGTCTCATGAGTCGTAACCACTGAACATGAGGAGCATTTTGTAGATATCTTCTTTTCTGCCAAGGCAGAATAGTTTTTCCAAACATCACAAATTCCTCTGGCTGCTGTGGGGAGACACAACCCATTCTGCAGATGCCCCTTGCTAATGGCAGAGACACCCCCACCACCCCATGAGGAAGGGGACAAACTGAGTTAATGGGAGTGCTGAAGGATAGGAATGGGTTCATTGAACAGCAAAAAGGCCTTTTGTGATGCTCTGAATTATTTCTGGTCTTTTGTGAATTATTTGCTTTTAGGAAACAACCCAAGCATCACTATTCCCCTTAAAGAGCCAGGAGAGGGCAGCAGCTGCAGTTGGACTAGGAATGGATCCAAGCTGGATGCAGTAATCTTCCTCCTTCCCACCCCTGAATGTCAGAGGTTTTTTCCATTCCAGAGCACACAAATGAAAGCTGACTTTGCTTTTTAAAAACACTCCTTTCTTTTGGAAGTGGGATAGGGTTTATTTAATTCTTCACAGCTCTTAATCAAGTCGCTGTCTCCTTTCCCCCCCTCTTTCCTTGGCCCTGTATGGTGACAAAACACATTTTCCCTCCACAGCACCCAGTGTCTGGAATAGTTTCTGTTTGCCTCATTAACTCCCTTCTCCCACAAACATCCCAGGACTGTCAGCAAAGCACTCACTAATTTGTTTTCCTGCTCTGAAGCATATTCTTTTCCAAGGTATGAAAGTCAGCAAAGGAGGAGAGATCTAGCCTGTGATTAAGGAAGGAAATACAGTTTGGGTTCATTTCTGCATGAAAATTAATGATTTTCATTTCAACTAAAACGATTTGTAAATAGTTTAGGTACCCAAACAAGGTATGAAGGAGTCTGGATCAGTGGTACAGAGATGGTTTATTATATAGAGGTGCAACCATAATCCATCTTCACATTTATTTCTTGAGTGATGGATATTTTGAGACAGTCCTAGATGGGGACTTGCTTTTAACAAAACATTAATTTCAAACAGTTGCTCTGGATCATGTTTTTCAGCATGTAATGCTTGGACTTGATGATCTTGGAGGTTTTCTCTATCCTTAACAATTCTATGATTTTATTAATTGAGTTAAAATGTCTCTGTACTGGACCTGTTGGCCATGCAGCTGGAGTGGACTGGGGGTGGGTTTGTATCTATATCCACACTGATTTTAAAAACAGTAGGTGGTGTCTCAGGAATATTTTTTTTCTTGTGTAACTCTAGCCTGATGTTCGGTTTTGCCACTCAGGTGTCCTGCTCGTCCACTGCTGGAAGGAGCTGCTGATCCTACCCTTGTCAGAGCCCAGGCAACACTCCCAAAGCAGCCAAAGGTCCTGGCAGCTGCTCTTCCTGCAGCTGGAAAGACAAACTCTTCATCAGGAGCCAGCACAGCCCATCCACGAGCCACTCATTCCTGGGGCAGAGATAGGATCTCCCACTGCCACCCCACACAGCCACTTTTACATGAGGCTGAAATGAAGGTGTAGCAGCAGAACAAGCCCTATCTCTGCTTTTACCACCTGCTTTAACTCCTGTTGCCTGTTTATGAAAGCTAGTGTTAGCATTTTTCATCATCATAATAATAATCATAATCATAATAATAGTAATACTCTGCACTTCCCAAACAACCATCCATCTGCAGCTCTCAAGCTGCTGGCAAACCTTTAATTAGATTGTGCCTCCCACCACCCCCAGGAAGGAGACAAACATTATCACATTTTTTCATTAGCACTGAGGCTGATGATGAACCTTCAGGGAGATGTTGCAGTTACAGCGGAGAGAAAAAGAAGAAAACAAAAATATGAAATCAAGTTCAATTCAGGGTTTAGCTTTAGGAACTGGAGGGAGTTGGACACAGCTCTTGCACCCTCAGTCCTTTCCTTGGAGCAAGAAGGGGTATATTCCCTAAGGAACTGAAATGGAATCCCATCCATTTGTGCCCACAGTGATTTTAGCATGCACAGAGTGTCAATGACCTGTCAATATTTTGGGGGATTTGCTATCTTTTCTCTCAACCACTTGCCAGAGTTAAATCCTCATTTTTCTCATGGGGATGGTTTAAAAAAAAAACTTCTTTCCTCAACTGTTTAAGGCACTGAAAAGTTCTTTCACTGTTTGTAGCTTAAGCTGCCCTTTTTACAAATGCTTTCTCTCTGGCCTTTACTCTTTACTGGTCCTTTATGGAAAAAGGCTCATTGATCCTCTGTGTAGATACTTTCCAGCTGGGCCTTGTTTCCTCCTGTCACTCTCCAACTCTCACCTCACTTTTCCCCACTTTCTCCAAGGGTTTGACTAGTACTGCTTAGGAAAGAGCTTCTGGCCCTTTGGGGTAGTGGTTTGCAGAGGTGGGTGGTTGTAGAAAGAAAAACTGTCCATAAAGAGGTCCTCTTCAGCAGATGGTGTTGCTGGTTTTTTTCCCAGCAAAAAGGGTATGGTTTTCATCCTGCATTATTTTCAGGGGTAGGCCTTTAAGGAAGAACTCCTTTGAGTGTTGTATTTCTCCCTATACTTGGATTTAATGTTGTAACAAGTTCCTAAGCTTAAGTGAAACTGCATTTGTGGAATTTGGTATTTTGGGGCTCCCAGGACCTTTTGCAGGTGTACTCATCCCTGTTTCGTTCATCCTGCTTCCACAGTTGGAAGTAAACAGTAATGGGTGTAGGGCACAGGCTCTTGTTTTCATCCCTTCCTCCCACTTGATATGAAGGTAATGGTATAAAGTGCTTCTGGCTATGGTTTGGTGGCTTTTATGGCTGTGCTGGACCACAGCCTATCACCCTGGGGAGGCTGCCTTTCTTCTGTGCTGCTCCAGCCTTGGCTTTCTGTGGGGCACTGGCTCACATGTAGGGCTCTGGGCAAGCCTGGTCTTGCAGGCTTGTTTGGGGTGGGTTTGGCAACAGAGAGAAATACACAATTTCCTAGGAGAACTGCTGTTTTGGGAATGTGGCTGCCTCAGGGTCAGGGGCTTGGGCAGTGCTCTGGGGTGATGCTGAATATTTCTGCATCACCATCACCTCAATGCTGTGGAAGAACATGGGGACACTTGTGTGATATATGGATGTGAATCATGCTGATTAAATGGTAATTGTATCAATATTTTGGGAAAATAATTGAAAAAGTATATGTGATTAGTGTTATGAAGCAGATGGATTCCTTTGTAAATGATGTATGTGAGAAACAAGATGTTGGAATTGGACACGGCCTTAGGATGGACGAAGTCAAGAAACCTCCCAAACCAAAGCTGGCATCAAGATGGAATTGGGACATCTCCCAGAGCAGGACAGACCTTGAGAAGGAGGAAGTTGGGACAACTCCAGATGGAGAGTAAAACAGTGCTCTTATCTATGTAATAAAAAAGGTTTAATTGGAACGTAGTACTTCCCTAATAGCACCAAGCTCACTGTGCATGTGCCACCTGCCAGGTGCTCCAGAGTACATCTGAAAAAACCTCAGCCTTCACCCAAAAGACCCCCAAAAAGCGCAGAAGAGGCCCTAGCAACAGCAAGAGCATGCACTGTATAGTATAGTGACATAGATATTAGAAATTGAAACTAAGAGGAGATTTATAAAAAATATTGATAAATATGTGTTAGCATACAGTATATAAGTGTCTGGAATCTTTTGTTTTTTGTATGTGAGGTAGGGGAGAATCCCACCCATGTACCCCAGTTGGTTTTGCCTATGCTTTATCTGAACCACCATCAAATTATTTACTCTATTATATTGGATTGTAACTTTTTATATAAAATTACTAATTAATTAAATTTTGTTTTTAAATTTTAAATTTGTGATTTATTGAATTAGACACATGAGACTTCATTTATAACACTTGAGTGGCCTGAGGTATTTATTTAGCTGAAGCACTTGCACTGCTCATCTCTGCAGGCATCAGTGTGATGGGCAGCAACTTCAAAGTGGCTTGTATCTGTGGTTGCTTGGTGAAGGGCAGTGCTGTGTATTGGAGAGGAAAAAAGGAATGGAAACAGGTTGCTGTGTCCTGCCTGCCCATCTTTTGTGGGAGAGAGGGCCATGCCACCCCCTTCTCAGCTGCTGTGGGCTGGGAGGTGAAGCTCACAAAGGTTCTGCTCTGGTTTGCGAGCTCCTGGCCCAAAATCTCCTGTCCTCAGGCAACTTTTATGAAATTGGACCCCCTAAAAGAGTTATTGTGTCCCTGGCAACCCAGTTCACAGACTTCCAGCAGAGCCCTGTCAGACCTTGCTGCTGCCTTATATCTTCTTGGCTCTTTCCTCAGTCACTCCCAGCCCCATCCTAACAACTGAATATACATGATTGCCATGGGAACAGGAATTGGCTGCTTGTCCTGGTTTTCATGGCAAACTACAGGAGAGTTGGCTGTTTTTTAATAGCAGACAGGAGGTGGCCCAGGTTGTGAAAGGTAGTTGACTCAGGGTGCTTTGAACTGGCCCACGGGATGTTTGGCTCCAAACATCCTGTCTGAGGGACACCTCCCCATGGTGGCTTCTCCTTTATCTGCTGCCTCTTCTGAGTAATAACCTCCTTGCTGACATACCTGGTGAGGGAGAAGGACAGACAGGAGTCGCAGGTAAATTCTTCCATCCATACATTGGTGAGCAGCTGTGCCGTGGGATGGACATGGCTGCTGGAACTTGGAAAGAAGAGACTTGGGGAAAATATCCATGAGAGACAAAGGTTCAGTGTGATGACAGCCATGGGTGAGGCTGGTGGAAGTGGTGCTTATGGTGCCAGAAATCTCCAGCTTTAGCCCTTTTTAAGGGGAGTTATTGTGTTTTTGAACTGCATCATAGCAGAGGAAGGGAGGATGTCAGCCTCAAGAGAAGAAGGCTCTGGGGAGACCTAAGAGCCCCTTCCAGTGCCTAGAGGGGCTCCAAGAGAGCTTGAGAGGGACTTTCGAAGTTTCAGGACAAGGGAGGATATCTTCCCACTGCCAGAGGGCAGGGATAGATGGGATATTAGGAGGAAATCCTTACCTGTGAGGATGGGGAGGCCCTGGCACAGGTTGCCCAGAGAAGCTGTGGCTGCCTCATCGCTGGAAGTGTCCAAGGATGGAGGAGAATTCACAAAGAGAAGACCCTCCCAAATGTCTGTGGCCAGGTGTTGAGCTTGTCCCCAGCACACAAGCTGGCTGTCCTGGGATGCTGATGGGTGCTTGTAGGGAATGCTGGTGTATCCAAAGAGACAGCAGCAATCCCCTCCACTAGAGCAGGTGGAGTCAGAATCATGGATGATGATGGATCTGGAGCTGCAATGGTTCCAGGGGAGGGCCTGAAAGCGGGGCAGGAATGCTGCCCAAGTGGACCTGAGGAGGCTGCAAGCAGTCAGGCACAGCTCTGGAAGGACAGCAGGCAGCTCCTGTGTGGTGATTAAGTGGGAGCATCCCAGTCTGGAAGCTGCGGAGGGAGGAAGGGCAGCTCAGGTAATAACTTCTGTCTGCAGCCGTATTTCAAGTGCACTGACAGACAGACCAGCTCCCAGGAGACATAAATAACCTGGTGTCTCTGCTCTTTCCTGGCTGCCACTTACTTGGAGCTAAATGAGCTTTTATGTGAGTGTGGGCACCAAAGCTGGAGTGAGGAAAGTCAGAGGATCAGGGGTGTCGATGCTGGGCTTGTTGGGCTGGTGGAGGGGCTCTGTGAATGTGGGGGATTGTTTTTCTGTGCATCAAATATGTGATCTGTGCAAATGGACTGGATTGTTGCTTGGAAACCTCTGGTTTTGCTGCAGAATAGTGGCTGTAGTGGCTGCTTCATAAAGCAGTGGGAATTTTTTTTTTAATTTTTTTTTGTGAATGAGTGAGTTACATGCAAACTCCCGCTTATCTGATGGAGGTTTGGACATCTCTGCTAGAAAAGGGGTGCCACAGGGCATGGCTGGATTCTTGGAAGTGTTCAAGGCCAGGCTGGATGGGGCTTGGAGCAACCTGGTTCAGTGGAACTTGCCCCTGCCCATGGCAGGGAGTTGGAATGAGATGAACTCTAAGGTCCCTTCCAGCCCAAACCGTTCTGGGATCTGTGATGGCTGTTGAAGGGTTGTTTCCAGTAGCTGGGAAGCAAAGGAGACTCATGAGAACTCCCCAAAGCCTTGCTGGATTGAGCTGCAGAGGGGTTATGAAACAAGAGGGTCCCTGGCACTGCAAGGACGAGCGAGGCTGCAGGGCTGGGGAGAAGGATGGTCAGGGTAGGAGGTTCCAGGGACAGCTCTGAAACAGCAGGTTGGGTCTGCTGGTAACTCAGGTGAAGGGGGAGATGGCAGGTGGATGTGGGGTGACAGATCCCCAGGTTAATCCCAGATGCTGGAATGGTTTGGAGCAGCCTCTGGAGCTGCAGGTCAGACACGTTTGTCATTTCTGGGCTCTGGAATGTCTCTGCTCTCCTCTCCTCCACTTCATCATGTCAAATTAACATTCCTGGCATGTCTCTTGATTAGGGTGCACTCCAACTTCAGGCTGTTGCCCTTGCAGTCACAAGTAGGACAATGGTAAAATTTGGTTATATATCATGCAGTTGTGCTATGCTTAAGTGTGCTTTATTTTTAATCACTTTGGCTGTAGATGTGTGTGCTGGGAAGATAAGTGTGGCCAGGGTGCCCATCAAGAAAGATGTGGGTTCTCCTGGGGCATCAGCCACCTCACCCTAATGCAGGCACCCAAAATAGAGCAGAGAGCCATCCCTGATCCCCAGCTCCTAGACAGGGCATTTCTCACCTACCTGAAAGGCTCTTTTGTCATTTCCATCCTGAAAGGAAACCTTAGCACAGATTTGAGCCTTTCCCAGATTGCCTGTGTCCCAGAGATGCGAAGGATGACAATGGTTTCTACATCCAATCCTATGTTTGCCACACAGAGCGGAACCAGTCTGACCCACGCCAGCTCTGCAGTCATAACCTGACCTGGAACATCTTGCAGAGCTCTCCCTCACCCCAGGCACTTGCCACACCACATCCTACCCTTGTTTTGCAGTGCCTAATTACTTTCTAGTGTGGGAGGACTTGGAGAACGTGCTGGAGTTGTTCATCCAGCCTTTGTGATTTGCTTTGGTATTTATAAATGCAGTGAGGATGTGATTTGTGATGCAAGGCCAGGTCAGTGTGGAAGCTTTGAGATGAGTAATGCCTTCCTCTGTGCACACCTGAGCTGCTGAAAAGGACCAGAAAGCTCATGAGGAGGAGAAAAGTGAGCCCTCCTCAGGTGGTGAAGCTTACAGAGAGCAAGGAGAGAGATTTTTCTGGAGGGAGCAAGACCATCCGCAGGTAAAATAATGCTGGAAACACACAGATCATTATTTATTCCTTTCTGTGCTTGCTACACTGGGATTTTTCTAAGGAATTTTGGTATAGGCTGAAATACTTTGCAGAATATAAATCTGCTGTACCTTTACTCCTTTTCATCCTTCTTGGTTGGTACTCTGACACTGATCTGACTTAGTCAAGGCTTTTTTCTGCCTTTAGTCTTTGAGCTCTTCCTATGGAGAGGAAATCTCTTGTGTCAAGTCACCACTTGTGTGCCCCACAAAAGTTGTGTGTAATATTCATGAGGCTCTTTTTCCAAATGTTAACGGCTCCTGGGTTGCCTCCTCCTGCACAGCCCAGAAAAGCCTTCACTAGCTGGAGCTCCTAATCCAGCACTGGATTCACACCCTGGTAATTGGCTAGTTTTAAGCAAGTTTATGGTATAAGGAAATAATTGTCATGTTGCTTTTTACTGGTGAAAGCTTTGTTGTGTTTCCTTTGCTAGTAACTGCTGTGCTTTCTTGGGCACTACTGTATTGTTTTCTGGCATGAAGTCTTGATGATTTATATGCAGCCACATAAATACATATATACACACATACACACAGTGCTTCCCTGTGCTGATATCCCATTTCTGCTATTCCCTGTTTGCAGCTGAGCCATGTGCACCTGCTCTGTGGCATCTGGATCTCTGGGATGCTGAGCAGCCCAGCAACTCCCTTGGGGATGCTTTGTTGGTCCTCAGGTACTGTTTGTCCTTGCAGGTGCAGAGAATGAGCCCAATGCCAACAAGTTTTCTGGGCAATGCCCTCCGGGGCACTTTCTTCTTCACCTTTGGCCTCTGGTGGTCGGTGCGGTACCCCCTGAAGTACCTCAGGAGGAAAGGTGGTGCCGAAGGCCAGCTGGGCTGTGGGGGCACAGAGGTCTTCGAAGGTGCAGTCAAAGCTTTCTCTGCTCTAGTAGGTAAGAGGATGATGATGGTGAGTCTCTGCCCCAATATCTACTAGCACAGCAGCAACTCTCTCCCACAACACTGAGCCTGTTTGTAGTGGGAAACATCTGGCATGAGAGGGCTTGGGGACATGCTTGTGGCACAGTCTGGGATGAGGAGCTTGCTGTCATTCTCCTGGGCAAACACCATTGCTGCTTCACACCTGCAAAGGAACATTTCCTCAGGCTTGTAATCTCCCCACGTATAAGGAAAAGTGACCTTTTCTCTCTCTGCCCAGGGATACTGGTGGAGCAGTTTGTCCCCACTGGTCCGCACCTGCAGCTGTATAACCCCAAGATGCACAGCTGGACTGACCTCACCGTCTGGCACTACTCCACCATCTACCTTTTCTTCCTCGTCTCCGGCATCACAGACATGGTCTCGCACTCCTCGCTCAAGCTGCCCCCTGGCTTGGACCGGCTCTCGCTGTCTGTGGCTCTGCTTGTGGAAGGTGAATTGCACCTGATGCTAGGAGAGGAGGGGACACAGAATAAAGAATTGGTGCGGTGTTTATAGGTGTGACAACTCCTAGGCAGTCTGGGGGCCACAAAGGCAGACCTGGAGGAGGTGTGGATGCACAATGGCACTGGCTATGTGACAAATGGCCCTCCCTGCTCCTCTTAAATATGGCTCCAGCCATAGCTGGATGCTATAGGGGATGCTTGGAGGATCTGTGCTTCTCCTGGTGGCCAGTAGCTCTCTCACTCTGGGGTTACAAAAATATGCCATCTCCTCACCTTGGCTGGATGCAGAGGGACAGACCCTGATAGCTCCCCAGCATCTTTTGAGCTCAAGGTGCCCATCTCTGTTCTTCTCCTGCAGCCCAGGCTGGGACATAGTAATCCCCACAGGTACAGGGGCACAGGGATCACCACAGATACAGGGGTTCCTCAGGAGCAGAACAGAGCCAGTGCTGCCTGGGGCTGCCTGGTCATTGCAGAGGGAAGGTGGTAACTGCAGCTGGTGGCTCTCTGGCTCTTCCCCCCAAGGTAGATCATGGCAAGGCCTGGAGCATAAGAGTGAGTTTTCAGATTATTTTTTTAAGAGAAATAATCCCAGAGTGTCCTTTGCTAAGACAGGCTGGATCTTGGTAGGTTTGCTCTTCTGTTTCCGTGACTACAGCGGTGGTCTGCTGGACCAGCACCTCCACTCTTTGCTGGCTGTGGCTATCCTTGCTGGAGCCCTCTGTGCCCTCCTAGAGGTGTTCCTCCGAGACCATATCATCCTGGAGATCTTCAGGACCAGCTCCTTCCTTCTCCAGGGCTCTTGGCTCTGGCAGGTCAGTGTGTATCCAGTGTTCTCCTCAGATTTTTGCACCGAGGAAGGTGCTCTGCCCCTTTAGGCACACCTGTTGCGGTTAAATTTGTAGGCTGTTCAAATATCTTTGTAAATAAGAAGAAATGAGGCTCAGTGCGAGAGCTGCCATCATGAAGAAGTGCATTTTTTATGTGGCAGTATGGACAAACCTGGAATGGAAAATGCCAATTGGAGCCCAAAAGGGCTCCCATCATGAATTTTTATTCAATCATGAATTTTTATTAATTTTATTATGTCCATTTTCTTCCTCTATTTGTTCCAAGTAACTGAAAGCATCTGGAAATCTGTCATGTAATCGCCCAGCTTTTGGTCTAGGGGGAAATGCACAGACTGATAATGTCACCTTTGGAATGTTACGTTTTTCCAGGATGATATGCTTGCACTGCAAACCCTAAGGATTATCTGCAGAGAATCCATCTCCTCCTGACACCTGTGTGTCAGTAGTTGGGGAAGCCAAGGACAATGCCCCAGATGTTACTTGGGGTTATAGTTAGCATCTAATCCACAGTCAGCTGCAGCAGGTGGGCTAAAATCAGGCGGAATACAGGAAGGATGTGCTAAAGCCTGACTTCTTTTTTATCCTGTGACCAGATTGGGTTTGTGCTGTCCCCTCCATGGGGAGGACCAGGCTGGGATCAGAGTGATTCCAGCAACCTCTTGTTCCTCACCATGTGCTTCTGCTGGCACTTCATGGGCGCTCTCGCCATTGTGGCCACCAACGCTGCCGCATCCCGCTGGTATGAGGGGGTCCTGGCAGCATGCATGGGATGGGGTGGCCAAGAGCAATACCCATACCCAACAGTGGGCTGGGATATCCATGCACCAGTGTGTCATGGGATAAGGAGTGTGGATGCCCATGCGTATGCAAGTGTGGTTTGGCTGGAAAGGGTGGGCTCCATGCCACCACAGAGCAGCCTTCCCAAGCAGGGTGGGGTGAGCCAGTGACTCTCATTACCCACAAGTCTCTGACCATTGTCACTGTCTCTCCTGCAGCTGCAATGAGTCCTGCCAGCTGAAGTTTGGGGACATTGATGTGGAGTTGGACTGTGGCTTGTGCCTCCATAGAGGGAAGAAGATTTCCAGTGGTGCCTTGCTGCCAGAGAGCAGCTCGGATGACAAATGAGATTGTGGTGGGCATGGAAATCTCTTCCCTGATGGTTTGGAGCTCTTGAGATGAGGTTTTGAATTTCTCTTGATAAACTACAGCAGCACTTGACAGTGGAGCATCAGAAGTAGGAGGCAAGACCCCGAGGCAGAGTGAGGCAGGGGATGCGAAGACTTTCCTTGTGCATCCCTTTGGTGGCCCCGGGTTCTTAATTCTCTGAGCTGCAGCTCAGGCTGCAGGACTGTTTTGCAGTGGTAGTCCAAATGGTGTGGAAAATCTAACTATGTTTTTTAACATTTCCCCTTCTGCTTCCTCAGAAGGGAGCCAAGCCAGCGTTCAAAGCTCCTGGTGACTGTCACTCACTCTGGTGTTAATGGAGAGGGTTTTGTGCAGAGCTGAATGTACAGAGTATCCATGATCACCAATAAAGTGCTTTAACACATCTCCTCCATGGATCTCTTGAACACCATGCTGCAGGCTAAGGCAAAGTTGGCTTCAAAATGATTTGGATGGTGGATGAAATATCTGAGGGGTGGGACAGCATATGATTTAATGTGGACAAATCTTCCCAGGGAAGGGGGGGTGGCCATTGGATGGAAAGGATGGAGGGTGGCTGCTCTCCTGCTTGTTTATCATCAGAAGCTGAGTTTGGCATATGAGCCAGGGGTTTGGTATTCCTGGGAGATAGGATGTTTGCTGAGCAGGGGTCTCAATTGAAAGAGAGACCCTTGAAGCAAAATTATAGTTTCAGCTGGCTGGGTGTGGGTGTATGGATACTCTTGGTAAGTCTCTGAGAGTTCTGCAGTGATCTGTTTTTCTCCAACACCTTTATTCCCCACTTGGAGCTGGTCACTTGCAAATAAAATCTTCCAGTTAGGGGTATCTGCCTTGCTGCTGGGGTCTCCTTTTGTTTGCAGCAGAACAGTGTGGGGACATCCTTCCTGTGGGGAGATCGAGAGCAAAACCAAATTTAAAATATAGCATTAGGAGGACTCATGAAAGAACATCACTAATCATCATCCAGAAGTTCATCATCAGCATCTAAAATGATTGTGCCATGCCCTTGGCTGAGGGCTGGGCTGGGTGAACAGGGGAGCACAAACAGCATTGATTTTATTATCTTCCAACACCTTTACTGTATTCCCCTAAGAAAGGCAAGAGCCAGTTTAGTCTGAATACATCCCTGATGTGCTGCACAGGCTGGGAGGAAAGAAAAATTCGCTCTGGCTCAAACCAGTTGCAATTCCCAGCCCCATGGGAGCTCCCTGGAATAGTGAGTACTGCCTATTTAGTTTTTTATTTTGCATTTTATTTTTATTTTTGTATTTTATTCTTGTATTTTCTCCTTTTGGACAGGGCTGGAAAAAGAACAATGTTTCATGTCCAGAAAAAAAGCCTTGAGGAGCAGAGAAAACCAAGTAAATGCAGTATTTTGGGCTCCCATGTTTGGTACCTACCCACAGAGGATGGTTAATTGGGATTCTGAACAAGGCAGCCCTCCTGAGCAATGGTTCCTCCAGGATCTGGTTGCCTTTAGATTGGGCTGATGCGGATCTCTGATTTGTGGATGCTGAGTACTGCAGTGAGAGCTTGTGTTGTGCTCCATAGAGGTGATGTGCTCCCATTGTTAATAATCCTCCTGGGACTAGAAGTGGGGTCATTGTGTCAAGTTGTTACAGACTGTCTGCCACTAATGGGAACCTCAGTGCAGAGGTTACAACCTGGTGTACTGAGCTTGGATTGAAAAGAAGGGGGAAAACATTCTCTTTCCCCTTTGATCAACTGATGTTACTTTTTCCTGGGTTTTTTTCTGCCCAATTGCTATCTTTGCAGCGCTGAATCTCTTACTGAGGATTTTGCTGCATAAAATGTCTGTTTTGTTGGTGATGTTTCTTCTTTCTTTGAATAAATGTAAGAGCAAGTAGTAATCATCCTGCTGTATGTTTTGACAGGTTCAGTGGGGTGTTTTGGTTTGAGAGCAAAACCAGTGAGAGACTCCAAGTCAGAAATACAATTTATTAGGAAGAGAGAAAAATAGAAAAAAAAAAAAGCCACTGACAAAAGTCAGAATACAAACCTGACACGCTGTTGGTCAGGGTGTTGGTAGCAGTCCAGTTGCAACGGTGGCTGCAGTCCTTCTGGAGCAGCAGCTGTAGCTCTGTTGAAGCAGTGATCCTTTAGAAAAGTGCAGCCCTCTGCTGAAGGTCCAGTGGCAATAGATGGGCCTGGTCTTCCTCTGGGACTCCAGTGAAGAAAGGCTGCTTCGTGTCCCATATCTCAGGTTTTTATCCAGGTAGAGGGGCTTGGCTCCTTCTCCTGGATGGAGCATTTCCCAGTGGGATGATGTAAGTTTACCAGTGGACTCTATGGCCCATCAGCAGAAAACCTCTCCCTGGAGGGAGGATGGGTCCTGGAAGAGACAAGGAAACTGCTCTTGCTGGTTTCTTATCAGCTGGCTTATCAACAGAAGATTATGTCACCTCCCCTCACTCCAGTTCCAACAGATGGTGACAGATTAACAAACCTTTGATTACATTTTGCACTGCAACCCATGACATGGGATCACACATCAAACCCAGGAGGGTTTCTTTGAACAGGGCACCAAAATTACCTGTTACCATTTTAGGTGATAGAGCTGCCCCACCTTTTGTTAACTCCAGAGATATGACTAATGTTCATCATGTCAATAGAACAGAAAGAAGGCCTGAGGTCGTTGCGGCTGTGGCTGTGTTTGTTGAACAGTTCCCACCTAGCCTGGGTGTGGGATTGATATTTCCTGTAACTTCTTCTCTCCCAGTGAAGCCTGAAGGGAATAAAACTCATTGAGTAGAGAGTCAACCCATGGCAGGGGGTTGGAATGAGATGATCTTTAAAATCCCTTTCAACCTAAACCATTTCGGGATTCCATGTCTAGACAGGATGCAGGTGATCAGTAATGCCCCCACTGTCCACTCAAAATCATTGCTGGCCGTGTGCTGTGGCTGCAGGCAACCCTGAAATAGGTGGGAGTTGGACATGCGTTCCACTGCCATCCCTGCCTCTCCAAAGTGGGTTAGCATGTGTTCCTGGGAGAGTATAATTACTGGGGACCTTATTATTTATCCTACACAGACCTGACAGATACCGTTCCTGTTATTTTCTGACAGAATATTCAGTTCCTTGTGTAGCTCCTGTGGTCTGTCTGCATTGTTGGTCCCCAGGGAGATGCTGAGATGTGGATGATTTTCTTTTTCCCTGAAAATACCCTGGCCAGAAAGTGATGCTCTGTCTCTTTGTTGTTCCACATGTTGTTAAGCTTTAAATGATGCTGCACAAGCCAGGATCTAAGGTAATTCTTACCTGCACTTTACCTTTTTTTCTTGCTTATTGGCACACAGAAACATTAAGACTAGTGGTTTTGATGAAAATATTTTCTGCTGCACAATTAAATTTGGAGAATTGATTGAGGTATCCAGAACACACATGCTGAAGTGTTTGGAAGGAACCGGGACCTTTGCTCTTCCAGATTGAATTCACAATCTGTCTCACAGCAAGCGCTGGGAGAATGTCATGGTAAGTTTCCCCATTTCCACAAATCCTCTGCAGCTGGTAAATGTCAGAAACAGGCCATAGAAGCCTTTGGAAGATGGCTGCCTGTAATCTGGGTATTTCCTTGCCTCAGCCAGAGGGGAGAGAAATTTCTTGAGAACTTAAGGAAACTGCTGCTTTACAGACCCTCAGTATTCAGATCTGTATGCAAAACCTTTTAATGTTATTGCTGAGAGACTTGCTGGAGATTCATGGTTTGAAGAGGTGTTGAAATTAGCACTTTAAGTACCACTAAAATCTATTGTTTCAGCTTAATTATTAAATTTAGCTTCCAGACTTAATGCAATTGTTGTTCAGAGGACTATTGGATTTTCTAGGTCACTCATCTCTTCCAGAACTTATAATTTTTCATTACTTTTTTAAAAATCTTAATGCATTTCTTGCCTATTAAGTGATTAAAGAAACAGTCAGCAGGATGTGATTATTTTCCTCTGAGGATGCACAACCTGGATCTCACCCAAGGTTGTGGTGAGGCTGCACCTGGAATTGGGTGTTCAGGTTTGGTCCCTCACTACAAGGAAGACATTGTGGTGCTGGAGATTGTCCAGAGAAGGGAACAGAATTGGAAAAGTGCTACCAAGGAGGGGGAAGTTTTCCATCTTTGGCTGGAGTAGTTTTCTTGAGAGGCTGGAGGTTCTGGGATGCGCCTGGGTGGTGATCATGAAGTGTTTGGTGGAGAGGAGGCTGCTCCTGCTTCGAGGATGCTCTGGGTTCCAGCAAGAGTTACAGTGTAATAGGGGCAATAAACCCATTGTTAATTGCTAATGTATTTCTACTGCACTTCATGAAACTTCACACCAGCAAACAGTTTTCTGAGTGTGTGTGTATAATGAGATGCTCAAATATAATTAATTTTAAGAGTTAGAGTGGCATTATTGAAAAATATAGAGTTTTCCCCTATCTGTGGAGTCTCATAGTACTCACATCGCTCACTTTTTTCCTGACATGTCTATGAATTCCTGGTAGGTGTTTCTTTTCCCAGCACTGCTTTGAAAATAGATACCAGTGACTGAGTTTTGTGGGGGAAAATAAAATTTAAAATCCAGGTGTGCCAATGTGTTTCACCATTCCTTTTTCTCCTACCTTCCCAGAACACAGCTGCCATCCAGAGACTGATGGTACTAAACAACCAGCTTGTTCAAACCCCCAGCCTGTTTTCAAACTGCTCTCTGGAACACAGTGCTGCTGGAAATTAAATTTTTTATTAACCCATCCTGGCAGCACACACAGAGATCCTCTGGGTCAGGGGCTGAGCACTCCGGCTACAAAGCACAGTCTCCAAACAGGTCACTGGTAAATACAGCAAAATGCTTGGTTTTAACCCACCCACTCACTCCTGCAGAACCACATACGCATGAATTAAACCTTCATCTCTGTCAGGTGCTGTGCTCAGCAGAATCTTCTCCCTACCTCTGCAGCAAAGCTAGCAGTGCTTGCTGGGATCAAAATGTGAACTTATGGAGAGGCACCCAGAAGATTAAGGATGCTCTGACTCCTGCACTGGAGAAAGAGCTTTTGAGCTTGCTTCTGTACAGCTCCCTGAGACTTCCATCCCATTATGCTGCTAAGGATCACAAGCCAGTGGTCCCAATGAGACTGAGTCTTGAAAACAGGAATGGCTCCACTCACCCTTCCTTTCCCTACCTTGCTCTACTACAGCCTATAAAAACTGTCTTCTACAGGCTCATCACTGTTATCCCTCACTGTGCACATCTGGCAGCCTTTGTCACCACAACAAAGCCACTGGTGCCATTTAGTTGTACCTGCTCTGGAGATCACCCAAATTCTTGTGTGGTGGCACCAACTTTAAGCACCACACTCAGGCTGGAGACCAAAAGGACACCTCATCTTGAGATGTTCAGCTCTCAAATATCTACCTGAAACACCCCAGGTCAAAGGATTAGGAGGGTTTATGTACTCCATCAGGTGAATGTCACCTCTTGAATGATGGGGCAACAGGGAAAGGCTCCAGGCACCGCATCAACACCTGCTTCAGCTCCTCAAGAGCACATTTAGTCTCTTCTGCTGTCCAGAGCTGAATTATCAAAACCACATTTACAACTGTTGCTATGAACATCAGACAAATAAGGCTGGTAAAAGCAATCTGCCCACATTCCATCTATTTGTTCCTGTGCACAGAAGGGATCTGACATTCATCACTGTGTCCATGCAGGAGGGCTAAAAACAGCTTCAGAAGGCAAACAAACTGACCCAGTGCTTCCTCTGCTCAACATTCCCAAAGGCCCTTCTCAAACATCCTGTTTCCTCACCAGAGGGCTATACTGCTCCTCTTGAAGTACTCTTTCTTTAAAATCAATTTCTCTGTTGAAATGCAGCATTCTATAACATGCTGCACGTCTTCTCCCAACCGTGCTCTGAATCATTTAATTTTAAGCATCTTACTGCCATGAAACTGGTGTTATTTCCCCAAATTACCCCATTACCTCTTTGCTGGGATCAGCCCCTCCACTTACACAGCTGATACCAGGAACACTTGAGACATGCCTCAGCATCCACCTTCAAGCAGCTAAGTTTCAACACGACTTTTCAGAAGCTGTGGTCAAAATCCATCCTGAAGAACTGATCCCTAGTGCTTGGCAGTTTGTACCAAAGCATGAAACTAATAGACTTTGATTCCAACCTGATGCATTTCTTTTGCAGGACTAATAGAATTTATCAAAGGAAAAATCTAATACTCAAATCCAATTCTGGAATTAAATCAGTAGCCTCTGTAATTTGTATTGCTTGCAGGTCACCCTACTTGAGGGCGCAGTCCAAGAATGGGTTTGGGCTGCAGATATGCTTTGGCATCATTTAAATTAAATTTGGTTTAAAATCAAAACTCTTTCTCAAGTAGTTTTGACAAGCCAACAGACGGTATTTTCTAGGACAGCATCTGCTCCTTCCTTGGTATCTGAATAACTTAACCAGAATATGGAGGTTCCAGCTGATCCAAGGAACCCATGTTTAAGGAGAAAACAACATGGAAGTTCTTCCTGTTCAAAGCTGCTAAACCTTGTTTCCTCCTCTCCTTCTCTTCCTCCAGATCTACTGGGAGCTACTGGGATCAATAAGGAGGAAAATTAATTCTGTCTATTGACCTCTAAAACAACATTCAAGTGGCAATGCCTCTGGACATTTCACTGAGATGAGAGAAGGAATCTATGCTTGAGGTCACACCTCAAAGAATAGAGAGGAATGACACATGGGAGCAGAAACAGCTTTGAGCTTTACAGGCTGTTAGTTTTAAGTGTTCTGGAAGAGAGACTTAAAACAGTTATTTCCCCTCATAAAACAGCAGCAGCAGCGATTCAGTGAGCACTAACCTTAATTAGTTGATTCCTGCCCTGGGTTCAATGACTTTCATTATTTCAGATCTGGCCATCCACAAGAAGCAACCACGGAAACTGTGTCACTGAGAGGTCTTTTTCCATGCCCTCATATCTAGGAATTCTAAGATTTCCTGCTGTCCTTCTGCCCAGCCCCATTCCTGAGGCCTGTGGGGGTCACAGGCTCTGAGCACACAGCCAGCACAGCATCTCTTGTGGCTCCCAAGGAAGTGCAGGTGGATGGCCAGGGACAGCTTGTCACCACAGAGAGCCTTGGCTCTACTTGCTCCCACAGGCTGTGCCAGCAGCCACCTGCATCCTGGGAATGGGGAGAACCATCTGCAGGACCTTCCACAAGAAGCCAGAGGCAGCAGCAGCCCCAGCTCTGCCAACTTTCACTCCAGCAGCTGCTTTAACACTCCTCAGGATCCAGTCATTGGTTTAGCATCCTGCCTCCTCCTCTCCACTAAGGTCATCGGGATCTGGTAATGTCACAAGACTCCAGGCATGGTTATACATCAATACCTGTACAGTCTCTCTCACTGGAAGGGAAAGATCTTGTAAGTCTGGCAGGACACTGTGGCAGGAGGGGGAATTAGTGTGAGTCCATGAATAAAGAGAAGAAACAACCTGGAAGTTAAAGTGTTTATTGATGTGTTTAAACTTTGTACATTCCCCACAGACCACACTAAGGAGTTTGCAGGTAAATCTGTGCATAATGGGAAGAAACACGGAAAGGGGAAGAAAAAATAAAGTCACAGGAAAAATAGAAAAAATACACCACAGGTTACCAGAACCCCCAGATTTAAAAAAGCCGTGAGCATTAACACCAACTATACAAGCATTACAAAGACATGATGATGGTGAGTGGAACAATGCCCCTTTTGGTCTTCTTGGGGCCTATGCATTCCATTTCCCTTAAAGCAGGCAGCATCCCTTTCCCAACATGTCACTCTCTTCCCTCCAAGAGAGCTCTGTGTTTGTCAGCTCCCAAGGTCCCAGTTACAGCAGTGATGTGGCTTTTCTGGCCCAACATAACCCAGGAAGATGCAAAGGCTCAAAAACCTGAAGCTCTTAACTACTTACCATGTTGGTGAGGCAGGATAGCTGGGGAAATTAGAAAGTAGTAGCAAGAGGGGGCTGTTAATGCCAGGTGAGTACTGAAGGAAACTTGCTGAGAACAGAGGATTTCAATTTAATACCAGAACTTCCAACTCTAGAGCAGAACTGAATCTGAAAGGGGAATGTGCAGACCTCAGTATGCACAAACCATGTTCTAACAGTCCACTAGAATAACTATAAACAGAGATACTAGAAGCCTTTTAACTCCTTGCCTCCAGGGAGTCTTGAATCCTAGAGCCCAAGCTGCTAAGCAACAGGGTGCACACCACTGGCATATGAAGATGGGGTTCTTTAAAATTTATTTTCTCTTTTTCTTTTTTCTTCTTGTTATAAGGAATTTTGTTAGTTACCATTCCCAATTGCTTCCTTGCTTATGCTGTCATAGCTCCTGTCCCTAAATTAATCTCTTTGCAACTCCCTGTGAAATTCATTAAGAAAAAAAAAAAAAAAAAAGGAAAAAAGAATAATGCTTTATATATAAAAGCCAAAATGACTGAAGAGCCACAGCCGTCTCTTTTTTCAATGTGGGCTGGTACAAACAACCTTCAATATACAGACGGTCTATCACAAATAAAAATCAACATTTCCCATTTTTATATATATAGAGCTTGTATCAGACAACAGTAAAACAGAACTGGTATTTTTCAGATTATTTAAAAAAAAAAGAAAACTACATCTCAGTCAATTATCTGCAATAGATCCACTTTTCCCATTTAAGGAGATTTCTATATCATATTGTTATATTATCATTTCTTCACCCATTTAAAAGAATGGAAATTGTAACTCTACAGTAGTAATTATAGTCTCAATGATCCAGGAGTTCTGAATGTAAGATGAAGTCCTCTTGAAGCAACTGTTGGTCAGTAGTTGATCCAAAACACTGGACCACTTTGGCCCTTCACCCCGCACCTTTTCACACTGGGGCTAGTCTATCTTCATCTCTTTTATATCTGCATCTGCTCCAGGTATTTGTAAGTGGGATTCTCGTAGCCATGGTTCTGCATCTTGCTCAGATGCCGCTCCTCGGGGGTGAGCATTGGGTCAACCTTTGGAAAAAACAGGTGATACTGGTCAAGGAAACACTCCAGGATTGATTACAACGAACAAAAGGCAACAAACACTGAGGGAATACCATGGTGAGCAGCAAACAGGGAAAAAAGGTAAACTGCAAAAGGTAATTTGTTTAATGGAATTGCTTGTTCAAGAGCTGATGCCTCCTGCACACCCAATCCCCTGTGCGGATAGTCTCACAAATCTGTCACTGCTCAGCCAACACTGCAAATCAAGGACCTGCTTCTCTGATTAAAGAGGTTGTTATGATCTCCTGAATGGGTGGGGCAAAGGGAAAAGCAGCTTTCTCTGGACTCCATTAAGTTATCATAGAAATGTGCAAGGAAGAAGGAGCTGCACTTCAGCATTTGGCCAATCACAACATCTTAATCATCAATTAGCCAGGAGAACAAATTGCTGTGGACCGACTGACTGCCCTGCTAAAGATACTGCCTGAAAAGCTCATTCACTGCTAAATACTACCCTTAGACAGCCAGGGAAGCCTAATTGAATCCTAGTGATAAGCAAATGCACTCTGGAGCAGCAGGTGCCAGCACAGCACACCAGGGACTGGCACTTGCACACTGAGGAACAAGGGATGATGGTGTCAGCAGGGACAGAGTTAATTCCTACCCAGCCAAAAGCAGAACTCTCCATGGCCTGGCAGCTCCTGCTATCCTCTACCCCCACACACATGTGATTCACCACTGACTATTTTCATCCTCAGTTACGGAGCTGTTTCTCACCTCCACAATTCCATGGCTGATGGTACCATACTGCCTCTTCCTCAGCATCACCAAGCTGATGACTATAACAGTAGCTATGGCAACAGCAATCACCAACAGCCCAATAAGGGCACTGCTGCTGAAGCCAAAGTCATCACGGAGGGAGTTATCATTATCCTGGAGGGAAGAAAACAGAGCAGGCTGAGGAAGAGCAATGGGGGAGATGCACTGCTGAACACAAACCTAAATCATGGCCACTAGTAAGGTCTTTGACCATCTGTGGTATCGAGATATGACTGATTATACACTAGATAGTGTGTATATATATATATCACTCCTAAGTATTCCACCCCTAAATACCTCATCTCTAAATATTCCAACAAAAGGATAACAAATGCAAAATTCTTCCCCCACTTCGTAGTTCTGGACAGACACTGGCCCATATCACTTCCCCATCCCACAAAACACTTTTGCATTAGGAGTCAAGTTAACATCTAGCATGTGTTCACTGTTTACATCTTTATGCAGAAGGACTATACTGTGTTTCACTCTGCATGAACCCCTAGAGCAGCATTCAGGCACAAACCCCTGAATTCTGTAATGGGAATCAAAAATCCAGTTTTAGGAATTTGCCAGTCCCTGGATTCAGCAGCCACAAACATACCGGCTCATCCACCAGCCCTCCAACACGCTCTGCGTTGAAAATCATCTCCTTCACATCAAGGGTTTCATCAATTACCTAAAAACCACCACAAAAGCATTTTAAAGAAGGATTCACACACAGGGAGGAGAAGGAAGAGGAAGAGAGACAAGAGACCTTTAATAACCACTAGGAAAGGCTCAGGCCAACTTACCATCTCCCCTCTGCTCTCAACAGCATGGAATGCTCTTCAACTCTTACACAGCCACCAGAGATAGTATTACAGCTAGTTACCTCCAGACTACCTCAAACAGAAGCCCCAAAGAAAAAAAACAATAATAAAAAAATAGGTGCTAACTTTGGACTCAGCATTTCTGTTATTGAAGATCTAACCTGTGGCTTTAAAACAGTACTGAAATGAAACTGAAGCGCTAACTTTTTAATTTTTTTAAAACTGGAACTGAGGCTGTCAATAGAATCTAGAGAATTCTTAATACTGTGGATAGAGACAACTCTTGCTCACCTTCAGAGAAAGGTAAGGCCTTCCCTAACATGAAAAATAAGTGGGAACACAGATGGAACACACCAGCATTTGATGTGTTCAGACAGTGAGCTACCTAGTGGAAATAAAGGAACATCAAAAGTGTGTCTGCTTGGGAAAAGCCTTCCTAAATCAGAGAGTTCTCAGGCTGCTTAAGATCTAAAGCTCTTTCCTTCCCTCCCCCTCCCACCCTCCTTCTGATGCTAATCAGCATTAAGAGCCTACAATAGTCACCAAACTGACTCTCCCACACCATATGGATAATGAATACGCTGACATTCTGTGAGCTGGAAAGAGACATGGAAACAAGCCACTGCTATTAATTAGTGTCCACAGCAGGTTTAGTTTCAAAAAATAAAGGTGGAGAGCTCACCATATTTTCATCCACCTTGTTCTTGCTGTTAATCACTTTTTCTTCAGCACCAATCAGCCCGTCCAGCTCAGTCATGCCAGAACCTGCACCAAAAGAGCAAGGAGAGCCCATCAGCCCTTAGGAACATTTTGGAAGGGTCATCTAATCTGTGCAGAGCTGTCATGGACTGTGTGTTTAACTGCACAGACCACTGAGTATTAACCTGTCCTCATGCTGCTGTGTCAGATGGCAGCTCACAGGCTACAGTGACAAGTGATTAGGAGAGCTGTTAATGAGAGGAAATGAGGTGGCAATGAGAGGAGCATATCATCACCAAAATCAGGCTGAGGTGTCAATCCAGACAAACAGCACTGTTAAGTGCTTCTGTTAGATGGTCCCAGACAAGACATAACACACAGTGAGTGCAGTAACAGCTGCAGGTGTCACCCCGGGTCACCAACACCCCTCCATGACCCTGGACAGGGCTGGACACACACCCATCTGCCAAGAGCCAGCACACAGGAAATGCTTGCAGCATGGCCCATTCTGCTGGAGTCAGGCACAGCAGCAACTGCCTCGGGAAAGAGAATTCCAAGGTCACCTGGCTCTGTAATGAGCTGCTGTCCAATACCTGGCACAAGCCCAGAAACAATAAATCCCGGTGCAAGGGAGGAACAGAGAACTACACCATCCTTTGTAGCAGAACACTATTACCCCATTTCCAGGCTAGAACTAGCACCAGCTCAAGAGAAAAATATCAATTAAAACAGAAGGCTCTGCATAAACTGTTTTGATCCAAAGTGTTTATAAATAGATCATATCAGTAAGACAGTGTGATGCAAACTGCCCTGGCAAAACACAGCATGTTAAAAGAACACCAATGTTCCACTGGCAGTAGGGACAATGTAATGACCTGTGACGCACTAATGCAAAAGCAGGACAGTGAAGCCTCAAATCTGCAGTGGGACCTTTCCAACGATGTGGGGGAAATTCTACTACAGCACTTCAGGCTTTGCTGGTGACTGCAAACCCCCCTGCTTTACACAAATTGCTGAGCTTGCAAGGTGCCCAAGACATTACGTCAATTGCTGCTGGAATTGGCAGCATGTTCTTTGATGAGATGCAAGGAAAGTCTACTTGGCTTCAAGGCAAGTTTTTACAGTGACGAGTTTGTATTGCCTGAAAATGCCACAGAAATAACATTTCACTATGAAGTATCTCAGGTTTTAGAGCATCACATTTTTCTTTGGAGGCAGTAATCAGATTCCAAGCGTGGCCAAGACTGCCAGTCTGACTTCTCACACCTGTTGAAGCAGGTCATGTTATTATGGAAGTCAATGATTGCGATTTTCAGGATAAACCAGGCACAAATAGTTTGTACAGAACTACTGTATCACCGTTTTGGCTTTATTCCGGTCTCAGGAGCCAACCCAGTGTAGTCTCCAGGGCTGAGAGTTCAGCTGCTGCACTGAGCTCTGCTATTTCTCTCAGTGTGCTGTACGAAGTAACAGACCCAGTTCTATGTAGCTCAAAGACACAGTTTAAACTATATACCTCACAGGGAAAAAAACTCAAAACCATACATCTGCACAAAATCCACTCCTACCCCACCAACCCAAAACTCCCTCAAAGCCCTTGAGCAATTCAATGAACAGGGAAGGGAGAGGAGGAACAAGTGTAGGACAATCATCCTCAGGTCATCAGAGACTCATATTCACTCAGACAGGGAGAACTAGCAAAAATTTATCATCCTCAAGCCAACAAAGCAATTGTCAAAAAATTTAATAAATAAAAAAATCAAACTAAAGCCTGTCCCAATTCTTGCCAGAGCAGTCGGCACACTGTTCCACAAGAGGGATGAAAGTGACTTACATTTGAAGAGAAACACAGATAATAAGAATAGTTTCAAGCTATTTGGCCTTCTTTGTGTTACAAAACTACAGGTGCTCATATGAAATGGTTATTAGCAAGATCTTTTGCTCTCCTTTGAGATCTAAACAATATATTTGGAACCAAAGGCAGATTAAAACATCAGGTTTACTCCATGCACAGCTAATGTAGCACTACTATGCAAGATCCTCCCTTTTCTATTGATCTTTCCCTGATTCTGTATCTAATTCCATTATCTAATGCTAATATTTCCATGCTGCTCTTAAAGCCACTTTTTAGTCAGGCACTGAGCTACTGCAGAATTAATTTGAGTTAAGGGAGAAATGGAAAACAACATACACTTTGCCGGTATGGAGAAATGCTGCATGTGGGAAGGTGATGCTGAGGAAAGCACAAACATGAAGGAGGAACCTCCTGATTTATCAGTCCCATACTAGCTGCACTAAGGACATAAGGATATTTAGATGGGAAACAGCCTGTGCCCTGAAGAATACTCATTCCTTGTTTAGTGGTCTTGTGTGGCATTAAGGACAAGTTCTACGGGAGGCAGAAGAGTCTCTGGACTATTCTCCACCAGCAGAGCAGGGTTTAATCTGAGAAGCATCACACATGGAGAGATGCAAAGCATCTGGAGATACTAGCCAAGGCCACCTTCCTCAAGGGCTAAGAGCCTCTCCAGGCACTCAGAGATCCTTGTGAGCCCGTCAGGGAGGAATACATGCACAATTAGATGCTCAGACTAGCTGGCTACTTTAACACTAGGCCTAAACAAGCAAAACTGAACATGACTGATCTAAGTGAAAGTAGAGAAATGAAAATCAAGGTGAGTATGGAACTAAAATGAAACTATCAAACACATTGAGGAGGTAGGAAAGGGATTGAGAGCACTGTGAGGGAGCAGCTTAGAACCAACCTTTTTTCATTGGATGGTACAAATCCGGCTGAGGATCTAGCAGGAAGGAAAACAAAAACAAAAATAGCAGAGAAAGTAGATTAAGAGAGAAAGGAAAAAAGGCTTGTGCATGATTTCTGACTCAGACCCTGGGAAAAGCTTTTAGTCTACAGCTTTAAGCTCAGGACTCTGTCCAAGCGTTTTTAAAATAAATACACACATATGTACCAGCTGTCAACACCCATGGATACAAAAAAATAGACATATAAAAACAAAAGAGGGGGAATTTCTTCATCCCTTCAGCAGGTCACAGCACAAAGATCTGACATTACACAAGAACGTTTTTGTTTAAGACTGAAATTAATTCCAGAGTCAAGACACACTGTAAAAACTTAACACTTGCTCAAAATGAAAGAGAGGACAATTTTTTAAAGAAAAGAATGAGAAAATCATTAGAGCAGCTCAGCAGACACTATTCGCAGCACTGCTTTTCCAGTGAGTGAGAGGTCCTGTCAGGATGACTGCTTTACTTTCCTCTATTTCACTCAAATGGATGGAGCTTTCTGTTCCAGCTGAGCCTACTGTCTAAGGAAAACCAGCAGTGAATCCAATGTTGAGCTCCACATACCTTCACTTTCAGACAAGCCTGGGAAGGTTTTCACCTGGAACGGGTGGAAAGGTTTGCCATCCAGGGGAATTTCTTCACTCTCCTCAGAGCTCACTCTGACATCCACCTGGGACTCAGAAATGGAGGATGTGAACTGATCCATGTCTGTATGCTGCTCCTGAAGAAGCTCATCTGAAAGGAGTAAGAGCAATTATTACACAAACTGCATGAAATCTGGCAGCGACAGAGAGGGACAGATGGTTTGAACCAGGCTGAAGCAAGACTGCAGGGGAACACTGCTCTCAGGGCTGCCAGTTTATTTTATCTTCCATATCTCATCTGGAATTCTCACTAAAGGCGTTGGTTAGAAACACATTCAATAATGGCCGAGAATTCTGATGTGGCAAGAAGTTTTGGCAAGATGAGATTTAATTTTTAAAGGGAGTAAGCATCTGGGTTTTTTTTACAGATCTTTTTCATCTCCCTTAGAGAGACAGCTTTGCTCTTCTGAATATAGCTGATTTTTTTTTTTAAATGGACAGTGAAAATTTTTGGGAACAAGCTGTTCTGACTGGCTATTTTGTAACATCCAGACAGTATCTTCTCTGAGCCTGAGCCCAAGTGCTTGTTGTTGAGGATACGCCCTCAAAAGAGACAGCAGCCTTCTGGGTGCTCACTGGATATAAAACCTTGGGAGTTTTTACACAGCAGCACAGGGGTACACACACACTCACCAATCTCATCCTGGATTTCTTCAGCCACATATGGCACCTTGTAGAGCAGAGACAAGCTTTGATTCATCCGTTCCTCAATCACATGAAGATGCGTCATCACCTGCAGATGTAAAAGACTGTGTTGGAGTAACCAAAAAATGTCTGTCACTTCACAGTACCAGTTCTTTCCTTGCTCACTGAAGTATCTACTACTGGTGGATTTGCCATGGCAGGCAATAGAGGACACAAATCCATCCAGTCCAATTCTCTGACCGACGCTCTCACGCTTCACTGGAACTGGGTGTCTGTAGACAGCGCTCTCAGGAGTTTGGGAAATGTTGGGAGTAAGAGAGGATTCAGCTGACTCTCACTGTAACCAGTTCTCCACTGGAAACACTAAAATGCCACCTCAGCTGCTATCTCCCATATGCCCAATATAGTCATAATTCATCTCCTGCAGCAGCTTTATTAAATGGAAATCATTCCTGACTGCTAGAAAAGATACAGGCAAAAGGAGCAAACAGGATATTTTATCAGCTCTGGTTTCAGAACAAAGGTGCCCTTCAAACCAACTGCAGCATTACATTTGTCCTACACCCACTCACTGACAGCAGACTCCCTTCCTTTGAGAAATACATTCAAGCTCTGGGCAAGCTCAAATCACTCTTCCCAAGCACATTAAATCCAGCAATGAAGTCAGGCCTGACCTGAAGAGGGTGCTGCATAATAGGGATCAAGGAGAGCAAGGAAAACTTTTATATAGATGGCCAAACATTGTAAAAAGCTAGAGTCAGATGGACCTGTTTCACAGTCTGATGTGTGTCTGACCTTTAAGAACAAGGATGAAAACAATTTAATTTTGCATGTGACAGCTTGTCAATCAAAGAAATCGACTGAGGAGCTTAAAGTACATGTGAAAAGTAAAGGGAATGCAAATTGAACTGTACCACCCACATCCCCTGCATGTTGATTTGTTGACACTGAAGCCTTCAGAATGAATTAAGGACTGTTGACAGTTCAGCTTAAGAACACAGTTCACATACTCCCTTCCTGGGCTGTGGCAGCAGCAGAACAAAGCACTGGGCTGGACTGTGCTTAACATGTCTCTGAAAATCTGACCAAAAATTCCACATGCACCATCATAACCACCACAGTTGCCACCACTTATCCTGGGGACATACAGCTTAACAAGAATTCCACAGGCAGTGGGCAACCAGGAGACACGAGGTCAATGTTCACTGCCAACACCCAGAAACAAGGTGGAAAACATGGAATCTGCCACCTCCCAGAGCGAGGTTTGCTTCTGGAAAAATCACTGTGCCCCTCACCAAAGGTGACATCACTGGGCTCCAGACCCTGAACCCTAACCCTACCCTTAACCCAGGATATTTCCACCTCATGGTTTTTATGTATTTTTTTCCTCAGTGGCTATTTCTTCCTCTTGGCAGCACTGGATGTGTTCCACTGCATCATCTCCCTGCAGCTTTCCGTTCTTTCTTCTTGCTTCTCTTTTGTGCACTGCAGAATTCAAAGATACTCCAAAGCAGCATAGTAACCACAAACTGGGACTAGGAAAACATTCCTAAAGCTGCAACTGGACAGTGAGCTTCCTCTGGATCTGTGAAAGTGCACAGCCTTTCATACAGATCTTTCAGTGTTAACAGGCCATTCTTGATTTGAATTTTGAATCAGTTGGGCCTTTCAGCACATCTTTCACCATTGTAAAACAAGTGAAAAAAGTATCAATATAATTCCAAAGACTTGTGGAGTATCTGCAAGTACTCTCACAAGTAGAATAGCCAGGTTGGAAGCAACATATTCGCATATACTACCCAGCAGAAGGAAAAGGATTTTCTGGCTTTTCAGAAGTAAAATACAGTGTAACGGTATAGTGGGTCTAAGGCTGGCCACATGCCAATGCACCCACTATAATTATTTACTCATTTTCTGCTGTAAGATAAGGATTAGGAAGAGAGCACAGCAGGCTCAAAACTTTAAAGGCTAGAAAGAAAACATTACTAACAGAATTCAAAGAAAAATAATAAGAAATCAGAATAAACCTTCAGAACTCTTCTCCCCCCAACTTTTCTTTCTTTTCCTGACTGATAACTTATAGAGAAAAATTTGGTATTTTCAGTCAGTTTAGCACTCTTAAAATAATCTTTTTTCAGTCCATTTAGGGAAGCACCTATGCCGTGGGGATGCTTCCACCAGAAACTGTTCTCTTGTAGTTTTAATTTTCACTAATAGCAGCTGCCTAGAAACCTGCCATCATGAAGTCCCTCCCATGATTTGGTAGTTTTCCCACAGCTACCACCATGGGTCATTTCAGCTTATTGGGGTGCAATTTTAAGGATGAGCAGTTCTAGTATAGAAACAAAAGTTCTCTTCTTTTATCTCTCAGAACAGAGGTTTTATTCTTCCATTCCTAGGGCATGGTTTTTCATCTCTCTCATTTCTCTCTGTTCAAGCTTCTTATTGGATCACAGCTACTTCAACATCTGCTTGCTTCAATATGGGTGCCTCTGTTCACAGTTGTGTCTGGAACGCTACACGGCCCCAGTGCATTCCATGAGTTACAGGGAAAAAAAAACCAGTCTGATGTCTCAATTATATCTTCCCCTTAGCCTTACAAAAGAATTTCAGCCCAAGACCAAGGCATCTCCTCATTCTCCTCCCATCTGGGATTTTACTCCTCCTTCACTGATTTTAGTGTCTCCATGTTGTTTTCTTTACGTGTCTTCAGCCTTTCCTTTTCTCTCCGTTGAGAGAGGATTGATGTCTGCAAGTTTAATCAGTACATACCACCCAGACCTGTGGATGGTGTGATCTCTGCAGGATAGCAGCTGCTCTTGCTGCATGGCTGTTTTCTGGCCCCACTGCAGTCAATTCCAGCTGTGGGGCCGCTTTCTGTGTGGGGCTGCAGGGCAACTTCTGTTCTCAGCCATGTGATTTTCCACAGTGCCAGCAGGATGGCTCAGTGGCTTGTGGCTAGAGCCGGGGCCAGCTCAGCTTCACCCGAAGCCCAGTGGAGCCAGCCTGGTCCGGGGGACATGGCTGGAATTCGGCAGCAGCAGAATCCCAGCCAAGCCGTGCCATGGACTGAGCTGGCTGGGCTGCACGGTGGAGCAGGGCCTGGCCCAGCCAATGTCCAGTCACCTGTTCAAAGGATGGAAGCAAGAGAGGTTTTTCCCAGGGCTTGTTTGTCTTTAAATGTGATTTCAGAGGTGTGTTCAGTTTTCTTCAGTGGTTTAACAGGGTGTCAACATTCAAAACTAGCCAACTGATTGGTTCTGTTTGGTCCGGAGAAAGCCGTTAGCAGTCCTCACAGAAAATCACTTCCAGAACTGATTCATTTTCTCTTTAAAAACCAAGCTAGGCTAAACCACGACAAATGGTACAACATAAACTCATCAAAACCAGACTTTCTGATAAAGCTACCAACCTTATTCAAGTGCTTGGAAAGGGTTATGAACTATGCTTTGGAGATCGCTGCAGAGGCACGAGAGAATTCCCACAAATCTCAAACATAGGCACTATGAAAAACAAGCCTAAAGAAACATATAGACACTTGGAAGAAGTGAGAAAGTCTGTGAGGAAGATAAACTAAGTCCCCAGCAAATACATTTCAGGGGTGCATGATAAAAGGAAACACAGAACTGATACTACCCTAGTTCTAAACCTCTCAACTTGTCACTGTGACCAACAATGTATAAAACAGTGCTTCAATTTTTAACAGCCAGGCACCAAGGAAAACCACGCAGCGTCTGGTGACAGGAAGTAAGCACAGGAGAGAGGGAGAGTTCCACAAGGATGAAGGTGCTGTAGTACTGAGCAACCCACAGTTTCCAGAGCCTCCGACTGTCAAGGCTGGGCAGCAATGGCTCCCTTGACAGAAAACCCCTCATACCTGGGATTTCATCTGCGCAGCCTTCTCTGGGTCCACTGCCAGGACATGCTGGTAGTGCCGGATGGTGTGCAACCTGTCCTTGTTCTCAGCACGGACATAGCGCTTAAGGGCCTGCAGGATGCGGTGGGGCTGCAGGATGGGACAAGGGAACAGGTTGAACCACTGGAATCAACCCAAACCCACAGCTGAAAACAGCACTTCAAGTGTTGGCCTACTTTGGTGCTGGACAGATCTGTCACCTGCACTCATCCCCTGGATATGTATTTTTTTAAAAATTAAGCCTGTTCGACTCAGAACACTTATAACTCAGAATACCACACCTCATGAACGATGCCTTATGGACACCAAACAAAGCAGGCGTTTTTTTCCCCAGGCAAGGAGGAGAGAGAGTGAATTACAGACCCACTGCTAAACCTGCAGCACCAACTCCCGTAACGCAGAAGCTTTCCTAGGAATCAATTCCCGGTTTCTGCAAGTAACAGGCAATCTTCCTCACCAAGACTTTCCCCCACCTGCCATCCTACCCAGAGATATCCTACTGGAAAAATGTGAGAAGAAACTCACACGTGGTGGGTCAGCCTGCAGGGCAGCCAGGTAGTTCTCTAGAGCAATGCGACGGCGATCGTTCAGCATGGCTTCCACACGAGCCAGGTGAGTCTCCACCAGCTGCTGCTTCTCACTCGCTGCTTCCTTCTCCAGAGATTTCACCATGGCCTGGAAGTGCTAGAACAAAGAAAGTAATCTGTGTGATATGCACTGTGTGACCAACAACTCCTGAAACCCCTTAGAACTAATGAAGACTGTCAAACTCTATATCCAACACATTTACAGTTAGGAGAAAAAGGCATGGAGAAATGCTGATGCAGATTTCATCTCTGCAAATTCAGTAGTGATAATCTGCCTTCCAAATCTCCTTCACAAGCCATGTAAAAAGTCTGAAGAGTGAAAAGGACCTTGTACATAAAAGACCATGTTGGGGCCGGGAGATCCAAAATGTGCTGAAGAACCGGCACAATATTAATGCTTTTCCTCAATGCTGCAATATGAAAATAGGATTGATCTCTTCAGCCTAGAACCATTAACTTGAATTTGCAAAAGTTTGCAAAAGTATGGCATAGGGAATTTTTCATCAGCATGCCTTCATATCATATCTCTCTGTATTCCTTTAGAAAGGCCATAAGCCTCATTTCCAAACCAACTGGAATAGTCCACTAAGTGTTATGTTTCAACACAGATAATGACAAACTTTTGGATTTGTAAACAGTTCCAAACAGTGACTTATATTACAAAATGCAAAGAGAAAACTGTGTTCCAGGATAAAATTCAAAGTGGGCTTAAATGCTGGAGTCAATCACTTAGCTGTATATTGGCTTGAGAGAAATTCGCAGAGTTGTCACTGCCAGAAGAGCCTTCCCCTAATGATCCCACACTGCAGTATCTCATTAACTTCACAGTCCAAGTGAACTCTCCTCATATGGCACAAGATTAGCATTGTGGCAGCAAACCAGTTTTATCTGCTGTCTAAGCTGTTTTCACTAAGTCAGCCCGAGCAAGAAATGTGTGCCCAAAGAGCCAGGGCTGACTCTGAATCAGGCTCTGAGGCCAGTGGTTAGCGCAAAACAGGTCAAAAGTCTGAAATTACAATTTGGCTCCACTGTTGATACACTTGAGGAGCAAGATCACTTTCTACTACTGTGTGTAGGAAAGGACCTAGCATAGCATCACATCATCTCCAGTTTTAAGTACAAAGCAATCAACTGAATTAAACCTCCTCTAAAAGGCAGCTGTTGACAGAGCATGATGGCTGCTCTTGCACCTCAATTGTCTTTTGTCTCTGAATATTAAAATCTTTCTCAGTAACTTTCCCCTTTAGGTCCTTCCACTCTTACCTGGATCAGAGTCTGCCTTTCTGCCTTAGGGAGATTTACAGCCTGGTGCTCTGCTTCCTCCCACTCCTTTTTCACCTGGACATAAAAAGGACAGAACACATGAACAAGATACAAATTTAGATCTTTTCTTTATGAGCTGATTTGCCTTCACAGGTAGATCCTAGCACAGCCTGGCTAGGTTTTGAAGGCACAAAGAGCTGTTGTGCAGTTTAAACCTAGCACTTAATCCCTCTGAATTACAAGCCATGCTTCAGAGAATCCCAGAAGGGTTTGGGCTCGAAGAGACCTTAATGATCATCTTGTTCCATCCCCTGCCATGGGCAGGGACACATTTTACTGGACCAGATGGCACCAAGTTCTGTCCAACCTGGCCTTAAACACTTCCAGGTATGGGGAATCCACAACCTCTCTGGGCAACCTGTGCACAGGCTTCAGCACCGTCTGAGTAAAGAATTTCCTCCCAGGATCTAATCTCACTCCTCTTTCCCAACACTGGAGAAATAAAAATCTGACTCCCACGATGTAGTCATATTGAAAGAAACACACACAAGGCTGAAAACTGGAAAGCAAGTCACTTCACCACCAATTTTTACAGTTGTCCTAGGGTAACTCCCTAAACTAGGACAAAATAAAACAGGGGCAGCAACCCAGCACACAAACAACTGCACAGCACAAAGCCTGAAGGCTGACACTCACTCGGTCCATGCGGTTGTGGTGCCTGACCTCCAGCTGCTCCTTGGCCTTCTGGAAGCGAGCATGCTCATTGTCATCAGCAGGGGTTTCAAAGTAGACATCCACATCATCAGCTGGCACTGCATGAAGAGGGAAGGGTAAGCAGATCATCAGAAACCTGCAATCCTGGATTGCAGAGGGCAAGGAGAGGGATCTCCATGCCTGCATAATTAGTAGTCCGGCAAGCTGAGTCTATTGAACCAACACCTTCCAGAGTCCATTTTGGAGCTTTTACGGTGTCAATTTTCTGTACAACATCAGCATCATTAGCCCAAATGGCAGTGATGACCAGAGCTCCCGGCATTGTTTGGCCTGCACAATGCTGATGTGAGCAGCACTCAGCTCCAGAAACACAGTGCTTGGCATGGCAAGATAAAGAGCTCCTTTCCCCCTCCACATTGGTTTTGGATGGTTTAAGTGATGTTCTGTGCATTACCTGTTTGCTGACAACCTGGCTCCAGACATCATTAATATGATTATGGAGTTTGACAATATGTCTGCACAAAACCAGTATTTTACATGTCAAACCTACCTTCTCTACCAGATGCACCATGAAGGACTTACAGGCAATGATATTAGACAAGACAGCAACAGAAGGAGGCTCAGTGTGACAGGGTGACTTGTCCAATACACTGGATGGTTTCTAACTTCAAGACATCCAAATTCGACAAGGGGAAAACCAAAATTTCAGAACTGATAAACTTCAAGCATCTACAGAATCCACATCAGGGGCTCCGTATTCCATATACTGCAGTTCAGGAAGTGCTGAAAGCACTCCTGAGCTACAGTTTTAGGAACTACACATCACAGAGACTTTCTGAAAGATCTGGGGCAAACATCATGCACTCTCTTGTTGCCCTTCACCTGAGGGAAGGCTCAAAGGGGCAGTTAAGGCAACCTATCACCCATGTTAATTATTCTGATGGAAAAATTTCCAACATGTCATTAAAGACAATATGCTTCAGAAAAAAATTACCCAGCACTTCAGCATAAACACTGGATAAGAGTTTAGCATGCACTGCACCCACCAACCTTCCCCCTAACTAGGCGGAAATAATGACAACATACAACACAGGCACTATTGTTGTGTTCAAGAGACAATGTTGTATCAGTCTCATATTCTGGCCCTGCTCCTGGCATTTCTGAACCAGGCTTGGACACAGAGAACTCTCTTCCCAGCTCCAAACCTTTCTGTAACAGGACAATCTTTTATACAAAAAACTCCTGACATCCACATCTTTTCTTTCACCGCCTCAGTTAGATCAGCCCAATCTAAAGCACTTGCATGAAGCACATTTTGTAAACAGGATTATGGCTGTATAGTCAGGCTGCCAAGCTCCAGATAACACAAAAAGCCTTTCAAAAGCTTTAATGGTAGCTGAAGTGGAAGTGCTGGAGTTCAACAATAAGATTAATAAGGAGGTTAAAATGTTTTTGGTAGTTTTATCATCTGACATAAAAGCCAGTTGAAATTGGTGCCAAAAACCTTAAGAGCTCCAAAATACAGGAACTGAGTCGTGATTTGTATTTCATACCAAGCTGAAAATCGGAAACTGAATTCTATACTACTGGTCTGATATTTTTCAAAATTAAAACAGCAAGAAAATGTCTACTACCAGGAGAACAGTAGCTTGTTTTTCAGGACCTACTATTGAACAAAGGCATGGTAACACAACTGAGGAAAGCAAGGGCTTCCTTACATATATTTTGATTAAAAAGCCAGTTAGGCAAGAGTTCAGAGACAGCCTCTGGTCCCTGCTATAGATCTGGAAGAGGACAGTTGAGTCCTCAGCAAGAGCTGCCAGTCACCAGTGAGCAGAGACAGCATATGGTGAGGGGACCTTTCCCCAGGAGCAATAGCCCTATGGACCTAGGGAAGCAGAGACAGGAGGAGACTGCTGCAAATGGACACACACCAGAACCAAAGGGATAAGCTACAAACAGGTCCTCTATTGCCCAAGGGAAGGAGAAGGAGACACCACACGCTAGACAGACAGAGGCCAGCTGCAAAAGGCCAGTGGGAGGCAGGACTTACTCATCTTTTTACACACAGCCATACAATACTCCTCTGACTCAAAATTGTTCCTGTTGCCTCCGCAGCCTCCATATATAAAGCGAATGCATTTTCTCTTGTTAGGATCGAAGTACCAACGAGGCATCACAGCCCGGCAGGGCCCTGTCATGGCCTCCTGGGAGCAGACAGCTGTGTGGAGATGGGTAAGAACATAAGCTGGTGAGGAGCACAGGCCTTGCCGAGCGATTTAAGTGATGCAGAGGTGGCTCTACTTCACTCCTTCCTCTGAGGCACAGGCCTCAGCATCGCTGCTGCACCAACCCAAGGGCTTCTGTCAGTTTTAGGGGATTTAACATTCCAAAGCATCCATCACAAGCTGGTCAGGGACATGCCTGCACATGGTGCTTTGGAGATAGCCAAGCAGCTCACTCTGTCTCTACATGGAACTCTCATCTGTGAGAGATTTCTCCTGGGACAGCAGGAATCTGTTCTGCTGATGCCACAGCATTATGCCCCAGGTGCCCCACTGGGAAAGCCTCCACTCTATAAAACCAACAGCATGGAAAGCCAGTCAATGAGGGCTGCTTAAAGCATCAAAGGATGTCCAGTTCATTGCACTCTGCCTGGACAGGTACTCCACATCTTACAGGGCAGGTGTAGGAGTAAGTGAAAAAGCAGGCTAAACAAAGGGAGTGATCTCCATGCCAGCCTCAGACACTGAGGTTTTAAGCTTTGAAACATCTATGCACCAAGTATTAAAACTTCACGTAGCCATGGCATGGGGAATAATTCATGGTGAGCTAGCAACAGCAGCTGGGCTGTTCTGAGGCAACAGAACAGACATAGCGTATAAATTACCAACTGTTCGTGGTACTTCAGGGTAAAAAGACTGCATGCCCCCAAAACAGACATCCCAATCATATTCCTCTAAGCCTCTTACACCTGCAGATCTGCAACAGCTCTGTATACTTACGAACTGAACCTTGTTCCAGCAAGGAAAATTAGCTGCAGTATGCTGGCATTTTTCCAAAAAGATGCAAGAAATGCTGGCAATCATTCAGTGATCTGTAGCTAATTGAATTTCCTTCCCTCTCTGCTCCTCCCTCCTCTGCAGACACTTCTACATGCAAAGTGTAAGGACATTGGCACCACACCATGAGCCTTCTGCAAGGGCACCTACCACTCAACAGAAGCTGCCACCAGGACAGTAGATTCTACTACTGCAGAAAATATACAATAACATATAATAAAGTTGGGGTAGTTGTGCTGGGTGACTTTCATTTGTGGAAAAGGAGTGTTTATGCAAAGGCAGCACCAAGGATGGTCCTCACCCGTAAATGACCAGGTGGCACCTCTGTAGAGTATGGCTTACCACTTTCAACTTCCTCATTTTAAGCTGGTATAAACCACCAGATTTTAAATTTACAGTGTACCGTAAGTGTCTCTTTAATATTTTCCAAAATTTGCAGATATGGCTTTTCTGACTCATCACTGCACCTTCATGAGGCGCTTGCTTAACATGTCAAACACTGGGCTTCCCACCAGCAGAAGTGCTGTTTATCTGGAAACACATGGCCCATGCTCTAGACAGTTAATTTCAACACTTGAAAGAAGAATCATCAGCTTTCCTGTTTGCTAACTTATCTGGCAAATAAAACTTCCAAGTGGCCCTTTCAGACTTGATCAAAACTCCATCACTAACTGACAGCCAAGAGGAATGATCTGTTCACAGGCAGGAGGCCGGTGGACTGGAATGTGTCTTACATTTCATGTCACTGCTCACTTCTTTTTCAGCCATAGCTTTGTCGCTGCTGGGCTCTGTGGGGGTCTCTTCATTGTAGTCATCAACCTTGTAGTTGTCATAGTAGTAATCACGGTCTTCCACCACGTCCTCCTCCTCTTCCCTTTCATCATCCTCATCCTCATCTTCCTCCACAGCTGTTCCTGTGAAGTCTTCTATACCTGCCTCTGTAGGGAATTCACTGGAGGGGCACAGATAAATTAGGGAGTAAAGTTAAGGCTAAGTAAAGTTGGATGTACCAGAATAATGATTCTTTCCATCTGTTCTAGAAGCATTAGAAAAGTAAGCATACCAACTATTGATTAGCCCATCACTCACAGCAAGGGGACATCCCTCATTACAGACACCACCTGCTGCTGCACAGCTCTGGCTTCATGTAGCCTCTTCCCATTTTTCAGTAAGTGAAAGTCTAACCTCAGGGCAGGTTGCTACTGTAGAATCCCAGAATGGTTTGTGTTGTGAAGGACCTTAAAGCCCATCTTGTTCTACCTCCTTCTCTGGGCAGGGACATCCTCCACTATACCAGACTGCTCCAACCACCATCCAACCTGGCCTGGTACACTTCCAGGAATGGGGCAGCCATTGCTGTTCTGGGCACCCGTGCCAGGACCTTACCATCCTCACAGGAAATAATTCCGTCCCAACATCCCATCTAACCGTGCTTTCTTGGCAGGGAGAAGTCATTTCCCCTTTTCCTGGCACTCCAGGCGCTTGTCTGAAGCCACTCTCCAGCTCTCTTGGAGCCTGTTTAGACATTGTAAGAGGCTCTAAGCTCTCCCTGGAGCCTTCTCTTTTCACGGTTGAATGACCCCAATTCTCCACAGGGATGAAGGGGGAGGGGGGTGCTTAGCTCCTCCAGTAAAAGGGGCACTGCAAAGCCATTTGTCCTCTTCAGGCTTAGGACACTCCTTTAGGAAACTCAGAAGCACAGGAATTTGCTCAATCCTCACCACAAGAGAGTTGCTGTGTGAAATATTCTCAAGCAGTAGCTTCATGTAAAAAGCTGTCAATATCTACACCGGTAAGAACTCTACCTCTTGTAAAGGTCATAGTCTTCATCTTCATCCTCATCTTCTTCCTCTTTGGACAGAGCCTCATCCACAACCTTAGTCTGAGGACAGCACACATATTCTGTTCCATGGAACTGGTCCACCCCACAGGGCAGCAACATCCCGTAGCTGTGCAGGATCATCCCTTCTGTCAGACAGGCCTGAAAGGGGAGCCCACTCATATCAGTTCAGCATCATGCTTTTCCTTTGGATAAAGCTCAAGTCTGCCTATCACAGATCCCAATAATGGTTTAAGTTTTACAGCAAAAACAACAGCAACATATGACCTAAATCTGAACATCAAAGGAAAGCGGATTTGAAACTTGTAGTATTAAAAAAAAAAAACAAACACAAAAGTCTCAGATTCAGAAACACCAAGTGTTAACACCTGGTGTTAACATTTCACACCTTGGCCCCAATAACTACTGGTTTGTCAGCCTGGCAAAGTTCAGGAAAAAAGGGCCTAAAAATTTTGTGCCAGCTCAATGAGAACACTTGAAAGAACCAGAAAGGGCATTTGCTTTTCCAGACTGGCCATTTCATTTACATTGGAGCAAGTGAATAATTGCTCAAATGGACTTTGTGTCAAGATTATTTTACCATATTGTAGATGAAAATCAGTAAGATAATTAAAGAAAAAGTAAAATGTAAACTACGCTTAGACATTACATTTATACGCTTCTCTTAAGCTAAGGAAATATTTGGTTTTGAGGTGCCCAGAAAACAATGAAGAAAAGCTTTATTATACTTATCAGAACCCTTTTGTGCTTTGCTTTGTTACAGATCTTAAAAGAGCCAAATATTGCAGGAAAAGTTCTCCAACTACATTTAAAGCAAATGATTTCTCAATTTTCTAGACATTGACAAGTGTACCCTCAGAAGATAATTCCTCTAGTACCGGTTTATTTAGACAGATTTTTGCTCACAAGATTTTAAAGAAATAGGAATTTTAAGTGGAGCATCCTTAACCTCATCTGGTTAACAACTGGTCTTTGTGCTGCTGCTTCTACAATTGTTGCTTCTACAAAACAGAAAACATGCATATTCTGTCATGATCTTGTTTTTGTTATCCCAGCTTCAAACAGGAGTGCAGAGCTTTTGCAGCAATTTAGCTAGTCAGATAAAAAAAACACAAACCCACCCCCTCCCAAACCATGGGCTAGATTTATTCTGAGAATATAATCCATCTCTTATGTAAAACCTCCACTAATCAGTCCCAACAAAAATCAGATTGCTCCCAGGCAAGCACTCCCAACCAAATCCCCAGCAGCAGAAGATACATTAAAGCAACATGTGCAAGAAAAATAGGAACTATCCTATGCCCACTCTATCTCGCTTGAAAGATGAAAGAGAGAGGGATGAACCATTGGTTAAAGCAATACTCCAGAGACCTGATTTCAATTCCTAGTTCTGTGGTATGGATAAGCTATTTAGGACAGCTTTTCATGGAAAATAACCCTATTGTTACACAGGTTTTTAAAGTCACTTGAATACTTATAAATTTTTATTTCCTTTCTGTTTGCTTCAGTTCATTGACTGGAACATGGGAATAGCAACACAGAGAGATACACTGCTATGCTCCAACACTACAGGCATCCAAACGGACAGACCCGGAATAAACACTCCTGTCCCAGTGGTTCCATTACCTCCTTTGCCACAGTGTGCCAGTGCTGGTGGCTTTCACACATATCCATGCGCTCCTTGTGGAAGAACCGGCATTTCTCAGGAACCAGAAGGACGTCACTTACAAACTCACCCACTGAAAAACACGATGGCCACAGTTCACACTCGTCCAGCCTCCAACAGTAAATAAAGCCTCCATCAGAACTCCCCCAAAGTGCACTCTGTGCGGGTGCCTTTAGGGCTTGGTATATTCTTAAGGGAGACAAGTCACACCAGCTCTGAAAATTATTCTGAGAATCTAAAGAAAATCAGAGCCTCAGAGATTCCAAGGTAAAACCATGAGCGCAGGGTGATCCTGCTGACCCCTAAAGCTGAAATGAAGGCAGAGTTTACAGTGCAAGTTAATAAATAGTTGTTCTTCCATGAAAAGACTGACTGAAAATTTCACTCAAATCTTCGAGGAGACTGTGTCTGCACTAGGAAGTTTCAAACCACTAATCACCTATTTTCAAATGAGCTGCATCATACCAAAGTTCCCTCATGCTGCCTGCTGCTGTAACAGCCTGGAAATGTTTATACGCTGAGAGCGTTATCTATGTTTTCAGTATTTGAACAAGTCTTGTTTGGTTTTGTGTTGGTTTTTTTCCAGATGGTTTAATTAAAGATGAACTGCAGCACATTCACTGCCCTAACCAAAACACAGAGGGCTGGAAAAGAAAAACTGTACTGCCTAAATATCAGAGTACAATCAGAGTCAGGAAATATACTGCATTCCAATATCTAGATAACCACAACCTCACCAGCATGAGGAAGCTTTGGCACAATCTTTGCGCCAAACCCAAGCTTCTGCTTTTGAGGCAGACGGGACAGAGAGAGATTCTCTCTGCGGTACAGACTCTACTTTAGCTGGACTTAAAAGCTATTTAGCCTGGATTTCCATCATCATTCAGTCTGGTACCAATATATATGAATTAAGGATCAGAATGAAATGTGCATCACTTCCCTGTCTTACCCCAGAAGTCCCACCCAGTAAACACTGCTGCTAGAACCCAAACATGAAATTTTCTCCAAGCTGAGGTTTTTCTTTCTTCCAGATTCAAATGCTGCATTCAGTAACTTTAAAATAAGAAGAGAGCTAGATACTCTGAGAAGACCAGGAAAAGATCCTCAGCCCAAGTGTTTCAAAGCAGCATTCCCTGCACACATGACCAGTAGCTTTAGGAGTCATTTGTCAAAATTGGAGAAAAGCCTTTAAATCAAAGACTTTTTCTCACAGAGTCTCCACAAGCAGAATTCTTTGTCCAACGCATCTTTCACACCACCTTTTCAAACATATTTTAAATATTGTTCACATGACCATTTTTTTTGCAGATCCTTACTGTTGATACTAAAAGATCATGGACACATCTACAAGTAAGAGAAGTTAAATAGTTTAGAGTCAGACTAGCTGATTATTGAAGACAAAGAAATCAAATGACCTTCATCATCCCTTTGCAATCACTTACTTTTAAACTAACAGAGAGATTTTATTTTCCTCCTTTTCAAAACAGGCCAGTCAGAATTTTGAGTTAGTAAGTAAAACTGAGCAAACTATAAAATCAAGAGACTGTGGTTCTAGGGGCTGAAGGCAGAAGATTCATGGGTTCTTCTCTTCACCTTTAAAATACAAAGGGGTTTTCCTTGGTAGGGTAAGGGCAGACATCAAAAAATATATGGTGACAGGATCCTATCTCAAGGTAATCTGTGCATTAATATATGAAGAAAGGGAATAAAATCCCAGTTTGACTATAATCCCAGGGAAATGCAACATTGTTTACAACAAGCAATTTGTGGACTGGTAAAGACAAAGAGATTTTACAGATATAGACTTGAGTGTTACAACTCAGATCTGAAAACCAAAGCTGCCTCACAGGCTGGGGCCTGCAAGCAATGAACACTGTGAAATACACTAATGAAAAACCTGAATAGTTTAATGCTTATCAAATTTGAGGGCATTGTCAGTAGAATCAGCTTATTTTTCAGCTGGAGAATAGGCTTGGGGAATGATTATTTCTAGAAGAAATGACTTCTTATAAATCCAAGGATCTTGCTTTCATTCTTATTTCCACCAGGAAAAGTTCTTATGATCTGTTGGGCTTGGTTGTTTCCCAAAGCTGAATTTCCACATCTATAAAGACAAGTACCTTTCTCCCGGGATGTGTCCATAATAAATTTTATGTTTAACTAAGTGCTTTATGATTGTCTAGTGGAAGGCATTGAATAAAGGGCAAAGTACACACATGGTTCTGCTACTTTGCTGGTGTTCTCCCCTGTCAAATCACACAGTAACCTGAGATATGGACATGAATTATGAAAACTGGTTTCTACTGAATGCTCCTAGAAATCAGGGTCTCCCAAGGCTTCTGACAAGTCTTTTCCAGTGGATAACTGAAAAGAAAGTCACCCAGCCGAGATTAAGCTCACTCCTAAGAACACACGTAGGGCAGAACGCTGTGGGTTGTGTCACCCACAACCCAGAAGTCATTAAAACACGCTGCCTGATTCCAGCAGCTGGGGAAATTCTAGAAAGTAGCATTAAATCCATCACAATTTATCTCATACTGTTTCACAGTTCAAAATGGGGATGGGGACACAGCAGCAAGAAAAAGGTCCTCCCCTTCGAAACAGCAATGTTTAAATATAGTCATTGAAACAGAATAGAGATCTCTTGCCAAGACCAAGCAGGAAGCCTGAGCACACTGAGCATTTAAGTCTCCAAGGCAACAAAAATATTAAAGTGTCACAAAAATAGGATTGAAGTATTAAATCCCAGTGTCTTTGTGGTACTCAGATAATAGCCTTCAGGTTTTTATGGCACTTGCAGAGACAATGGGCATTTCATGCCAGGCGCCATTATTCTATCATAGCTGTTGCCTTTCTAGAGCAGCTTGGTAGAGTTCCATCTTGTGGAAAGAAAAACATTTCACGGAAGTTGTGGAAATGACAACCTGATACAAGACAAGTCTTACAAACTGAGTTGCTCTCTCTTTAAGAAACCAGGAGGCAACTCCTTGTTTCTCCCACAGGAATGCACAGCACACACTCACCCAGGCACTTGTAGGGCACAACGATGTGAGTATGGTCCTTGCACTGCTTCTTCCCACGCTTGCACCAGCTATTGATGCTGACAGGCTGGTTGGCTTCTACCACATTGGTGATCTGAAGATCTGGGTACATCTGGGTAACAGCACAGACAGAGAGGTTTCTCTCCAGAAAGGACAGACAATGTGCAGAGTGGCTCCCACCAGAGTAATGAGGCCGATTCTCTACACAGGCACAAGCTGGAGTTTGCACATGAACACACACTCTGCCCTGGATTAAGCTCAGGACAGCTGGAGACATAAAAAACCTCAAGCTGTCTGTCACATGGGGCTTCAGAAACAGGTATGTCACTGCTTTGAGGCAGGAGAAAGGTCAGGGCAAGAGCTCTCACTGGCACTAAACTGAGAGGCCTGGATTTGCACAGCAGTGGAGGGGGAGCATTTGGGTTTGGAGGAGATGTAGCTGTTTCATTCTTTCTGGAGCAGCACAATGCCCCCTGGAACAGCAATCACCAACAAATAGGGTTTAGTAACATCTTCAGACTCTCTCATCACTTGTCAAGTTATGCACCTACCTCCTCAGGTTTCCTCATGCCTGGTCCGCTTATGACGTATTAATTTGACCCTTATACCCTGCTCAAGTTCTCTAGTCCAGACAATGACTGGCTGATCTGAACACATCACTGAAAACAGCACAGCCACATTCTAACTAGAATAGGTGTCAGGTTCCATTTTACACAACAGGGACCATATACTGGTTAACCAGCTCAGGGACAGAACACTGGGGTAAAGCCCCGCGAACAGATGAAGATACCTCTGACTTACAGACCAACGACCTTCTGTGAGCTGATCTGAGACAGCATCTAAATCCCACTGCAGTGTCCTCCCTGCTCTTCTTGCAGAATAATGCAGCAGGACATTGCAGGGAATTGGACTAGGCAAAAGCAAGCTCATTTCCTGTGGGGTTAATTTGCTACTGAGCAGCTAAACTGGAATCCAATTCCTTCATAGCAGTGAAGATTCAGGATTACACAGAAAATTTCACCTCCTGGCAGTACTGCAGAATCTCCTCCTTTCTTCCAAAGCAGCTCTTGGTCCCGGAAGTGTCAGGTTCCCATTTCCCAGTCTGGATGTTCACATGCATATTTAGCTTCCCACAGAACATGGCAATTTGGGGTTCTGCCACCGCAAACCCTGTCCCAGCATTGGCTGCAAGGGCCTGTGAAGACAAACCAAAGTAAAACACCTTGATTGTATTATCTGATTAAAGGCTCAACAACTCAAAGAACCAGAAACCCACTGGCATCTTCTCAGACAGCTCCTGTTTGGTCCAGAGTATCAGCGAAGTCTTGCAGACTGTTTTGTAACAACATTTCTTAAGATGCTGAGCCCATCCCAAACTTTCATCAGCAAGGTGTTTGTTTTCCCAAACCCTTTTTTTATAATTGAAACAACAGCTTACCAAACACAAGAGTAATTCCCACTAAACGGCTGCACCTACATGGGCTGAAATAGATGCCTGAAAAACTTACTATTTAAGTAACTAATACTAATAACTTTCTGCAGAAGGACTTCTGTGAGGTTACACACAAGTGTCATGAAAATTAGTCCACAAACACCAGAAGTTTATGTCCAAAAATGAGACAAGAGTGTGGGGTGCCCCACCCAGGGGAAACTAAGATTTAGTTAAGAGGCATGGCTTTAAGTCCCGGGAAGGGTGGGCTCCACTCCTCTGCCTTAGGGGAGGTATCTTCTAAGCCTGGAAATGGTAAAACTCCACCCTTCCTCTATAAATCCCACCACCCTGCCCCTGTTTGGAGTTCTCTGCCTATGGGTTAAGCTGAGTGTGTTCTTGTATTGGTGTCGCCCCAAATAAATGGATCTTTGGACTTCAACAAGCAGAAACCCATATCATTGTCTCATGCTGGTCACCAGACCTCCTTGGACCTGATCTTGCAGAATGCAACAAGAGAGGAGTCCTTTAACTTTATTTGAATAAAAGGAGAGGCCACAGGGCATACCCCTGGAGTCTCTCAAATTTCTGGAGGATGCAGTCTCCTTTTAATCCTAATTTCCCAGCTGCATTTCCCTCTCCTCATTGGCTGAGGTACTTGAGAGGTACAGACTTTCCAGAATGCCTGATACTTAAGATTCCCCTCTAATGCATAACCATCCCTTTTAAATTTTAATTCTTATGGAATCTATGTTTTTTCCCCATTGTTTTTTTCAATATCCAATTTCATTTAACAGGAAACCTACAGTTTGCTTGTAAAGGCAAATATCTTTTTTCCATTCATCTATCAGTGGAGTCCTTCCCACTGTTTCTTTTATGTCTCAGTGCTAGTTTTATCTACCAGCAGACCCACAGGTTGTTTGTAAAGACAAATCCATCATTCCTCTCACAAGTATTACTATTTCTACTAAAATCACTGTATCCCACTGCAAGACTCCTGCTCAGAGTTCAAAGCTAATTATTTTTCCTAGTATCATCAAATATTTGGAACAGAAATACCTACAATTTTTGCTCAAACACACAAATAAAGATGACTTCTGCTGAATCAGGAAAATTCTACTAAATCATTCTGCTCAATCAGCTGTGACAACCAGCTTCTCAAAGCCTGTTGTGTTCCATTCAGCGCATTCTCATGGAGAGCTGTTTTCAGATGTGTATTCTGTGCACTTCTCAGACTGCACCACCAGACAAGAACCTGTGAATCCAGGCCCACATTTGGGCCAAACTGCAGATTAATCAATGAAAACAAGGTCAGGGCCCTTTCTGAAATCTTGCTGGCTGACCAAAAGAAGCAAAGAGGAGTAAATTACATTGCAGACTTTTTCTGAGAAGCCCAAGTGGATGATGGGAGCTGAACATGCTCTCCTTAAATAACTACTCAATGTTGTAAAAGAGAAAGAGGCATAAAGCAAAAACCAGATGAACTCAAAAAACTCTTTAAACTCTTTGTTTAGAGGAATAGAATCAATTTCTGCTACTCCAGACAGAAACAGCAATGCACAGAGTCTGCTGGCCCTAAGCTGCTTTTCCACTGGCAGGCAACACAACCCCAGGCTACCAGTCTGGCCTTCATATTTAACTTTTTGTGCACTGAAAAATGCATAAATTACTGTGGGCAGTGTTAATAACTCCATTACAATTACCTCATTTCTCCCCCTCCCCTTATCTCTCTGCCTGGAGATAAGACATTTCAACATTTAGAAAGTCAAGGATTGTTTAGTGCCAAACACAAGATTAGTGCTTGGGGAAGAAAACCAACCTGAGGCACAAAAGCATAAATTCAAGTATTAACTGCAGAAAAATGACCCCTTGAGTTTTAAGTACTATGCACCCATGCATCATTTAAGAGAAAATCTTATACAATTGGTCTCTACTTTGACCCTGCCAACCAACAGATGCTCATGACAGCATGTTTTAGCAAAGACCATAAAGTAAAGAAATATCGAACTACATGTAAGAGCGGAATCAATGTCACAGTATCAAAATGCTGCCAAGTTCAGATACATTCTCAAGTTTACTGTGGGTGCATTTGTTGTACTCTCTTTTCTAAGGGAAAAAAAGAGTCATGTAGTTCAGGTACAGGAGGAACTCTGAGGAATAGACTGAGGCTGGAAATATGGTGCAGTAAATTGGTTCTTTCAGAAATCAAGCCTTTAACATCTTACAAGTGTACACAGCAGAATCTGTCACAGGTCTTGCCCTCCTCCCTGCTCCCTCTTCCCTGCCGCGTCTTTTCAGAAAAAAAGAAGCGAATGTAGAACGATCCTTCAGAACTCCCTAAACACACACAAACATTTCAAGAGGCCCTTTTTATCTCTCCCCAAACAAACATCACTTTGGTATGAACAATCATTTTCCAGAGAGCGCAGGATCTGACATGCTAAAGGAAACAATCCCTAAAACAGTTTTGTTTGATGACAATATTACAACCACATCCAAGTTCCACAAACCTAAAAGAAATGCAAGATCAAGAACCCAGGAAGCATTATCCCTTGTAAGAATACAGGGCATCAGAAGAGAATAAATGCATGTGCTATGATAGCACTGCTTATGCCTGAAATCTGGCTCCTTCAAAGCAAACTTAACAAGTCTGCAGCACAATAAAAGAACTTCGTGAGCAGGAGAGGTGCAGCTTCCATGAGAGGCAGAAATATCCATAAGTAATCCATTCCATCACGACTCTCGAATGAACAAAACTCCTGTTCAAACACATACCAACCTCCTGAAATCATGACCATCCCCTATTTACATACTGATTCGGCCAGTGTTTGTTTTTGCTGTCTCTCCAGTTTACTTCCTGTAAAGGTATAATTCCTCCTTCTTGGATTGCTCACATAGTTTGCATATCAGCCGAGTGCTGTTGCTAAGAACATGCTAAGCCTCAATTCGAAGCTGAACAAAAGAGACTAATTACTTGCTTGATTTTGTCAGGCAGAAATCTTCTGTTGAACTGTGCTCTTGGGTGGGTTAATGAACTTTGAGATTCTTTAACTCCAAGACCTGCAAAGCAAGATTTTTGAGCAATGGGCTTCAATTTTTCCTCCACTGGCAGTCCACTCCACCCCTCCATCATATTAGTTATTTAATTTAGTACTTTAATCTCATTTTAGCTGTCATGAGAGAATATAGCACTTCCAAACTTCATAAAGCCCACACCTTTAACACTGACACTTAAACAGGGAAAAAGGTCACCTACAAGAGTCTTTTGGGATCAAGCAACTTTCTAATGTTTTCCACAATTGCCTTCAGTGTATGAAAACTGGGAGCAGATCTCTTAGGCTACACTCATGTACCACTCTGCAAAAGGAAGGCTGCGGAACATATAAACCAGCATGAAGCTTGAGATAAAGTCATGTCCTTAGTTAAGCTCCTTAGTACTCCAGAGAATTCACCCATTCTGTATTGCAAAGGGATGAACAAACTGACAGCGCATTTTTCTCTGGAAATTTCCCAGCCATAAATGGAAGCAGCCACTTCCTTTAGTGCTGGAGAGCAACTATGCTTAGATAAGCAGCCTCACAGATCTGGAGGGGCAACACACATGAAGGAAGAGTTCATCCAGTTGTGTACGTCCTTGTTGAACATTATTTTAGCAGATATTATCCTATTAATACATACTCATAAGATGAAAGCAAGACAAATGTTATTTGAGAAGAGACTGTTTCATAAACCATTACTTTCCTCACTGGAACTTATATTTACAAGGTATTTCGTGAGAAACTGGGCTCTGCCTTTTGGAGTAATTCTGTAATCCAGTCTGCCTTTCAAGACCAAAATAGTTTTTTATTCCATAAACACATAAATCTCTGGCCAATTAATGTCAGTTAAATTCCTCACCCTGCCATGCAGTGCCTGATTTATGGTCCTGAAACACTGGAATTCAAGCCTCTAAATCTTCCTTTTCTCTGATGGAAGTGTCTGCCCAAGTATCCTGGCTTTTATTTACCACTAGCCTTTTCAGTCTGTGACACAGGGTTTGGTGTGTGAGCATTTCCCACCCAGAGGCCTGGGCTCCTGGTGCTAAAAAGGGTCGTATCTGTTTTTCTGCAAGTATCCCTCATCCCAAAGGAGGGACACAAGGCTAGAGACTTTAGTAAAATAAAGACTATTTTACAACTACCTCTGAAACACAAGCAGTACACCACAGTTCTGGTTTATGATAAAGACCTAAACATGAAAACCACATCCCATGTTTTTTGCCTTTTATTGCCAGATCTTTTAAACCTCATCACAACATACTTATTTCACATGCTGTGCATACAGCTCCATATGGAATGCTGTTTGGAAAACCTTCTGACATGCTGCTGGGGACTTGAGGATTGAAGGGTGATTGGAGATTTTATTTTGTGAAGAGAAGCTGATAATTATAATTCACAGAAATCAGTACCTAAGAGCTTTCCTTAATAGCACAAAGGTATCTGCAAAATGTCATATTTAACTGAATTCTGCATTTTCAGTGAGGTCAAACATGACCATAGCCTTGTCCATCTGATCAATTAGCCAGAATAAACTCTTATTCCAGTAAAAGCACAGTGGATGGGAGTTTGAGAAGCATGGAGAGCCTGTGAGGAGAACCCATACCACCCATGCTTTCCCTCAGGCTTCCTCAGCAGCAACACGAGTAGCTCTCTGCATAAAACTGTGGAAGATCAAGCTGTTTTAAGACTGAAACTCCAGCCTCTAGAATTTATAAACTGCTGAAAAAAGCTCCAACAGAGAATTGCATTGACTTGGCAGCCAGAGAACAGACTGCTGGCTGCTGAGGACTGCTTTAAGTAAAAAAGACCCTCAGATTTCCTGCTCCTGAGAGTTACATGTATTCCAAAACGAGCTGTTGCTACACCGACAAAAAAAGCTGGGCAGCACTTGGAAAGATTACTCGCACCGTTTGTTTTTAATTAACCAAGGGCCCTTCAAAAGCAATACTAGTTATTAAATGAAGATCCATGTGAACTACAACCTGAGGGACTTTAGAATAGGCTGTTCAGCACTGTCCTTATTCAGATAAATCACTTCCAATCTTAAATGAAAAGAAAGGTAGAACTTTTTCTCGATCTTTTCTTAAAAATTACATTTCCTACTCTTATCTGAGCAATTCTGCAAATCTCCCCGTGCCAGCACAATACCCACAGATATGGAGGTGTGGTGGGTTTAGAATTAGCTAAACTCACCAGCGCACTTATTCACTTTTTGCTGTGAAATATGATTTTAGGAGAAGGAAGAATAGGCTCAAACCTTAAGATTATGAAGAAAGTTTTAGTACTAAAACTAAAAGAATAGGAAAAAAAATCAGAATGAAATTTTTAGAATATATTCCCTCCCTGCCTACTGTAGTGGTTTTAAAATTGCCAATTTGAAATTTCCCGGCCAATGCACCAAAAAATGTTGTGGGTTTAGAGCTAGCCAAAACCCACTAGCCCACCCATGTTCTGTTGTGAGATATGATTTTAGAGGAAAGGAAAACACAGCCTTAAACTTAAGACTATAAGGGAAATTTATTAACAAAACAAACTAAAAAGGAAATAACAAGGAAAAGTCCAAATGAAACCTCTAGAACACTTCCCTCCCTCACCCACTCATCTCTTTTCCACTTGACAACACAAAAACGAAATCTGGAATTTTTAAAATCAGTTATCACTTCTACAACAATCTTTCTCTATTTCACATAGGGCAAAGAGTCTTCTTTTTCAACACTCTGGAGATATGTCCACAAGAACAGTTCTCTGTGGCTTGCATCTTCACAAAACAGCAGCTGCCCGGTTCAGAAAAAACTCTGCTGTTGTGAAACTCCTCCCATTTTCTTTCATTAAGTCAATGGGTCATTGTCAACTTATGGGGTGTCATTTTTTAAAGATGGGCTGTTCAAAAAACTCACTTTACCAATTGCTACAATCATCTTCATCTCTAAAAAACACAAGTCTTTTTCTTCTTCTCAAAAGCACCACTGCTTCTTTAAAATCTGCTACTTTTAATCATTTGTTACCTCTGGTCAAGTCCACACTGAACAGGCCACCATCTCCCCATATTTGTTTCTCTCATGAATTAAAGGAAATGCTGTAGTTATTATAGTCCATCTCCATGGTGTTACCAAAAGAACTTTCAGTCTCAATTCTAAGACATCTCTTCATTCCTTCTTTCCTCATTTGAACTCCTTCCCAACTGACCCAGTCTTGTTTATGTTGTCACTCTCTGAGTTTCCTCTCACCCAAAGGAGAAGTCATGATCTGCGAGTCTCATCTGGGCACTGGCAGAGACAGGGTTAACATTCTACCTAGATCGGCAGGGGCTGGAGCAGTCACGGTGATGGATCGCAGCTGAGCTGGGCTCTGCTCTCTTTCTGCTCCGGAGCCGCTCCGAGAGAAAGCCGTGCTGAAAACAAAGGTGGGGGGCGGAATCCGGCCTCTCATCTCTGTCCGTGCTGGCCGCGGCTCAGGCACGACTCAGAGGAATTTCGGCTCAGCCCCGGCGGCCCCGGCCCCAGCAGCGGCTCGGCCCCGGCGGCGGCAGCGGCTGGTGGCTTAGCTTGGCCCGGCCCGGCCCCGGCTTCGGCTCCGGCCCGGCCGGGCCCAGGTCGGGCCGGGCTCCCCCTCACTCACAGCTCTGTCACCTTCAGCCGCCGGAAACCCAAGAGAACGAGTTCAGAGTTTCCCGGGCTTCACAATGGTATTCACGGGGGTGGAACTTAGCGCTGAATATCTTACAGAGCTGTCAGTTCTCAGAACTGGACAGTCACTGGCTCTCTCTGAAACTCCCAAGCGTCTCTCTCAGGAGAACCATTTCCGGGGATGTTTTACTTCCTTCTTTTCCAATACCAACTAAGGTCAAACCAGCACACCTACCTTCTTTTTCATCTAACAATATTAAACAAAACCTGGGATTTTTAAATTAGTTATTACTTTTACAATAATTTTTTCTTCATTTCTCACAGGGCAAGGAGTTTTCTTCTGTAATACTATGGAGAAATCTTTACAAGAATAGAGTTTTTTCGTGACTTTGTATTTTCACAGTTTCCTGAACACAGAAAAAACTCTCAGAAACCTCTCTCAGGAAAAACACTCCTATAAATGGTTTTCTTCATTCTTCCTAAGTATCAACTAACATCAAACCAATACAGGAGGATATAAATTGAACACTTTCAAGACAACTGAGGAATTCTAACAGTTCCTTTGACACAAAAATGGGCCCTATTACCTCACCAACCTTCCTGTGAACACAACCCTCCATGGCTGCTGCTTTTGAATGTGAGAAGATTCTAATGCTTTGCCCCTTCTGGTCTGAAAAATTGGAGTGAGTGTTTGTGCATGGATTCAACTGCTCCAACTGCACCCCCCACACCCATACTACTGTTACCTCCGGCTGATATCCATGGGCCTTTTTCCTTTCACAAGGAGAGGCCAGCCCTTGGCAAAATGAGTATTAAGAAGAGTCGCAGTCACAAATTGAATCTATTGGAATGAGAACAGCAGGGCTGGCATTGTAAAGCTCAGCCCTCGTAAATCGCAACATGCCTTAAATCTAACATTCACTGCCATTAATCCCACCTGGGAATTAATGGTAAATCAGTATTCAGGAGACCAACACTTCAACTAACAAGTGAGGGAAGTTGGCAGAAGGACTTGACACAAAAGAACTTCTGGGCAAAATACTTAGAACTCACCTGGTTTTGGATTTATAACTTATAAATGCAAGCAGACCTCTCAATTCATGCTTCATATGGTGTTTCGTGCTTTGTTTTCCTTAGCTCCTCTTCCTGTTTTTATTCAGCAGATAGGTGGCTTGAACCCAGGAAGGTTAATGAATGCCTGACACAGCAGGCAGTAAATCTACAGACTATATTTCAAGCTCATCCTAGCTTTATTGCTTTTTTTTTAAAAATTGCTGATAATTGCAATAATGCACATGGGCAGGGGTCCAAGACAGGAAGAATTACTGTCTGCAGGCAGATCTGGTGTGAGCTGATAATACCAGCCTGTGTTCGCTTTTGAATTTAAATGGTAGAAATCTCACTAAAGTAGTTTTTGGCTTGTTTTAACTTGCTGGAAGGGGTGGAGTTCTCACGTGTCTGTCCTTTACTAACTTCTGTGGTGGAGGAGTCTGCACCAGCAGAGAACTGGGAGCCAAGGCAGGAGCTGCAGTGGTAGCTAGGGTGCAGTTTATATATAGATGGCTGTGTTTATAGCCAACATGCAGCCCTGAACACTCCGAAGTTCAGTGACAATAATCCATGTACTATGATAATCCATACGCGCTGACAGCAACCATAGGATTACGAAGACCTGCTGCAGCCTGAAGCATTCCTTACTGCCTTGCACATTCCACTGCCTTTCTGCAAGGAAAAGGGGAGATTTCCAAGTACCTGTGACTCATGGGCAGGCAGCCGTTTTGCCCTTGGAATTTGTATTTAGGAGGCATCAGATTATTTCCCCCTCCCCCTCTAGTTTATCACGCTCCATAAGAACATACACAAGTCAATGAGCATGTAATCTGCAGTGAGACATATGCACTGGGAACTGCATTTCAGCAGCGAGTGCCACACTGGAGGCATTGCTGGTGCACAGTTAGGCTGGGAGAGAGGTGACCAAATCTAGGAAAGCCACAACTCAGCACTGCCTCAGCTTCCTGAAGCTGCTTGTGCAACCTGGTTGCCTTTGGCATCCTCTTTTTCTATCCCTGGAGAGACAAAGTTTGTAACAACTCCACTGGAACATTCCCTGAACAAAAGTTACTGTACCCAGGACTGAGTCCTTTAAAAAAGATTAATTTCAGGGCCTCAAGCTTTCAAAGTACCACTTGGGTGTAATGTCTGGGACTGGAACAGTTTTAACACAAAGCCACCTTAAAAATAAGGGCAAGAGAAGAGGAAAGCACCAACACTGATAATCCTCACACAGCACGCAGGTAGGTCCAAATAGGTTTAATCAGTCAGGTCACATTCCATGTGTCACAAGGACATCAGGGACAATTTCCAACCTGTGTCAGACAGATACACTCATAGCCACTTCCTTCCCCTTGCAGCACAACACTGCCACAATGCTATTTAAAGTTCCCTTTTTAAGGCACCACCCTAAATTCTATCCCAGCACAGAGAGCCAGGCCTATTTATCACTGGGCTAAACTGAAGCACAAAGTCAAGTGACTTGCTTAAAATCACCCAGCAGCAGGCACAGCTCGGTTTAATGCTGTTTTCTCGCTCCAATATGTGTCATCACTCCATCTTGCATGGCTCAACTAATTACTGCTTTCCCACGTTAAAACGATTTCTGCATCTGACAGAGACCCAAGACGTTCTGTTAGCCAGTCAGCAAGTGAAAACTTGAGCACAAGTTAATGTTTTCACATTCACTAATATTCTACCAAAAATATTACCATTGGGCAATTTTGCCTTCCTGGACTACCAGAAGGAAGATCCAAACCAACACCTAAGGACAGCAGCTATGGCTTAATAGTGTCTGAAAAGTTTAACTCTCAGATCTTTCATTTCTGAGCTGATTGTTAACATGAACCATCACTGCTGTTACCACAAAGGCATCACTGAGAGCAGCACATGTGGAGGAGCACTAAGAGACGCTATCTTGTAATTTCTCCATGGCTTGATAGGAGAGTTCATGCCATCTTAAGGCACTTTAGCTACACAAGAGTTAGGGAATGTAATCACTGTAGTTACCAGGATACAGATTCCACAATACACAGCAAAGTACATTCAGAAAATCTTTCATCACTTCAAAGCAATTTGTCCAAGGCCAAAGTAACTCCTGGATTAAAACTCATCCCAAATCACACACCCACAAGAGTTCTCCACTAACTTCCTTAGTGGCCAAAACTGGCAGAAAGGAGAATAATTTGCGAACATCAGGCAGACAGAAAAATAAACCCCTTACTACTGATGCAGTGATTTAGCATTCCAGGAGGGAACAAACCAAGATTCCTTCCCCAACACAGCATGAACATTTGCTTGTGAAGCTCAATGCGAGTTGCTCAAAAAAGCCACTGCAGGAACCCATGGTTCCTTGCTCCATCTACTTGTCTGACCACTCAGCTGACTCCAGATAAAAAAGGTTGCACAGATTGTGTTTTTATCTAAAACACAGTGATCCAAAAGGCAAGCAGGAAACTGAAGGGCATATTTAACAGAGAATTTGAAGTTGACAGGAAAAATTCCTGGGGGGAAAAAGCAAGATAACAGAAGGATAACAAGCAGGAATGTGGTTTGCAACACAGTCTGAATTTGATTCAAGTATTCATCCCCTTATAGATGTTTTTCACAGACTGCATGTTTTTTTGAACATGATAAAATACTTAGGATTTTCAAGCCCTGCAATTACACCAGAGAGCAATTTCCCGACAGCACACAGAAATGATCCAACAGGTCCTGCTCTGACCACACTGAAGATGTGCAGGTCATGCCTATTGCTTTCCACCCCTAAATTCACAATCTTCTGTAAAAAAACCCCAAAACTCAACCCAATTAATTGGTAATTTTGTCCTCCAAACAATTCAGATGAAACTTCAAATCTGCAGAGGAAACTATGAGGTTTTTAAGTCTTGGGTTTCCAAACCATGCTAATGACTACCTTTTGAAAAGTGGAAACCACAGCTAAAATACAGGGCTCCTTTTGTCCTTGCTGCTGCTCCCTGAGCTCTGCCAAGCTTTTCCTGATACAAACCAAAATTAACAAATTACCAAAAAAATTATGGTATAGCCTTGTTGTTTCCAGCATAAAAACTGAGGATACATTTATACTTTCAACTTTTTAAGTCCACCCAAAAGTACAGGCTACTTCTCCAAATTTCAAGTCTATGAAAACAATCAGCAGTTAGTATCTGTTACTGAGAAAAGGTAGCAGCTCTGGGTCTTAGTAAATCTATTTTAGAATAATGGAAATTGTGGTAGTAAATCAAAATCATCTTCCCATACACCTCCTCCTGTTATTTATTCAGAGTTGTTATGGAGCATCTTTCAGGCACCAGCTTACATGACTGCTCTAGATGTGCAGAAATCAGTGTTTTGATGAGAATCCTATACTGACAATAAGTGTGTGCAGCTCCAGTAAACAGTATCATTTTCCTTAAAGAAAACTTCAATGTGAACACTGTGCCAGGAAAGTTCAGTTTACAGCTAGCTGCTCATTAGGGAAAGTTCCTACCACTCACAGAAAAAAAAAAAACCAAAACAAAACACAAAACAAAACAACAACAACAGAAAACACCAACAACAACAAAAAGCAAAACAACCAAGAGAATTAACTTAGCAAAACCATCTCAAATTGTCACCAAAACAGTCTTTCATTTTCCTGACTGCAGTTATTTCTGATCCCAGCAATAAAAGTGGTGAAAGGCTGCCAGTTGCCTTCCACTACTGCCAGCAAACTGAAGGTGAGGGAGAAAGCCCTCAAGCAAGGGCAGAAAGAAGAATGGCAAGCGCTACCCCGGTTAAGTATGGAAGAGGCTGGAATGCAGGAAGAAGGCTTGGAGCAACACTTCTTACTTAAAAGAGTCTGAGGACAAAAGCTTTATTTGTTTATTTTTAAGCTTATCACACACGGCCAACCAGTTCTCAAAAGATCCTGTGACCATCAGCAGAATTCAAGCTCAAATCTCCCAATTTACCTTCTTCCAAAGCAGAGGATCAAAAGTGGACTTCCATTCATTCCCCAGAACTCAAACACCTGGATTCAGCAGTCTGACACATGAGAAGTCAAATGACATGAAGCCTTATGAAGCATCTCCAAATTTGTCAGCAGCAGGGTCACAGAAAATAAAGGACCTCAGCAATGGCTTAATGTATTTCCATTTTTTCCACTCTTTAAAAGCAATCCTTAGTAATTTAGCAGCCTTTTATTTCTGAAGCATTAATTCATCAGCTGGGCTGTAACAGTCACAGCACCACTCCACAGCTAGCCTTGCATACAAGGTCTAAAGGATGTATTAATGAGTTCTTTTGCAAGAAGCAGCAGAGCTCTACTTAGAACAGCTGCCTAATGCTATTAGAAAATTAAATGGTAATTTATAGAACAGACTCAAGCTGGCTGGGCTGAGATGCCCATTACTGATTTTGCTGATCCAGAAAGTAAAACTAGCTCCACAGAGCCTAGAACCTCCAATATTGCAAGGTTATCACTGCAGAATATTTACCTAGCTTTGCATGTTGAACACTTGAATTTCTTATGATGAATTTTATATGTCTTCACTCTATTGAGCTGTATCAGATTATTGTGTAGCAATGCATGGAAATAAAACAAAATGGAAGACGTGATTTTTATCTTCGATAAAATAAGATTTTAACTTGCTAATAGTCTCTCCCAGGTTTCAGTGGGAAGAATGAACCCTGTGTACACTATTGCTTGCTGTTTCTTTATGCATTTTCTGGAAAATTTCAAGGTAGAGAACAGAGTTCTTTTCTGTCTGCTTAGCTGAAATACAATTTATCATAAGATCAGTGGAAGAATTTACATGCTGGAGCTGCACCCACCTGATGGTTGGGTCCTTCATGAGTTTCATATAATTTGACACTTCACTGAGGGCTTCGAAGCACAAAGCCATCAGGTACTGAAAGTTATTCCAAAGGTGGAATCAAAAACTGCATGTTGTGCAACAGCAAGTGAAATCGCTCTCTGAAAAAGAGCAGGCAGGACAGTTTTAGACAATCTTGTTATGCCTTCAGGAGGCACTATCCAATGAGAAATTCCATCACTTTAACTGACATTCCTCTTCAAGGTCTCTGAATGAAAAATACTAGTAGTATTTTTTTAATTTGTTTTTTAAACTCTGCCCGTGCTGTCCATCATAGCAGCTTTTTTTTTCCTTTTTTTCTGTATAAAAGCCAGCTGGAAGAACTGTAAAGAAAACTGTCAAGATATGTTATTTTGAACACAAGCATTCCAAATAATTCTTTATTTTTCTGCTTGCAAAGTGCTATCAGGCAGGGAAAGAAGTGACTATTGACTTTTACTTAAGAGATGCTTTTCTTTCGTCTGCTCAGATGCTCTTAGGAGACACGCTTGAATGAGAAAGAAATAAATGGTCAGCCTTCCAAACAAGTTTTGCTTTCTTTGACCCTACAAGCAGACAAGGACATCGATGGAAATGCTGACTTAACATGCAAACCCAACCACTTGGGATGGTGGTTGGAGGGTAAATTGATCTTACTATTGATGCAATTGGCCACTCACCATTTTTCTAGCCATGGGCTGAGTCATTTCAGTAATGCTTTCTCAAAGTCAAAGGACGAACACGTTGCATGAAGTTCTAACCCTTGGAGTGGTGGTTTTATGTTTCACTGTTTGACTTCAGACATGAGCCACTAAGGTGTTTTTTTAATTCAGAAACCTGGCTATGCAGACATCTTAGCTGCAAACGTTAACTCTGCCAGAATCTGGGAAATCCCTGATGTAGATTAGGGATTCAAATTGTAAGAGAGCAGCACACCAGAAAGCTATGCTAAAATTATAGCCTGATGATGCAACAGCAGGAGACAGCCAGAAGCATACCTCATTCTAATATTCTTACTTTGGACATCTTACAAAAAAAAAATCATTGAGAGCCCAAATGAGTTCCTTACCAGACTACACTTTAATTATCCTGGAGGCTGCCTCTCCCTGCACAATTCTCCGCCAGCCTGGACAGCAGTGGGACCAGTACTACATGGATTTGTGTTATGAGGCTGGATACATTCTGAGAATATTGCACTGAGGGCTTTTGTATATCACTGTAGTACCTGCTGGAGGAGGAAAACAGGTTTGCTAACCAGCGTTAAACGGATTTGTGGGTGTCAAGGCTGCGTGACAACTCTACAGCCTGGACAACAAAGGCAAATGGAGCAACTATTCAGTCACAGTCACATTAGGGGCTGTCCATACTTTCATAGTTATGAAAATTAAAGGATGTGAATGTTAACCCAGAGATGTGGGAATAAATAAGAACAGTCCTCTGCTTTGGGCTGTTCTCGAAGTTAATTCACTGCAGGAAGCATCCTAACACATAGTGCCAAGCACACCATTTTAAGTGGCACTCAGGAGTCAAGGTGGGGCAGACGGGACCAACTACCCACTCAAACACAGCAGAGAAAAATGAAAGCAAGAAAGTGTGTCTACAGACACACTACACCAAGTGCTAGACCAACTAAGCCCCAGTTTCATCTTTCTGTGATATGAGCATTTCAAATCTGACTCAAGTTAAAAGATGTTTCCATTCTATTGTATTCCAACAGACCAGATCATTCAAGCATTTTTAGTCTGTCTATATCTTTATTTTGTACTTTATATGACATTTGGAGTATTCAACAGCTTAATTACTATTTTAATCCTCTTCATCAGTGAAGAGCATCATTCTGGACATGCTGTAGATAGAGATTGTGAGATGGATGCTGCTCAGAGATCTATCGGAAGAACCACTCCAAAGCACAGCACTTATTCCAAGGTAAATACCACAAAACAGAAAAATCTCTGCTTTGCTTGATCTGGTGTATCTAAACCTTGCTGTAATAAACAGTAAAAACCAGCCCTCTTTTATGGCCTGAGAAACAGCTTGGAGCAGGTCATCAACATTCTCTTAAAAAAATGACAAAGGACTCTCAGTGGCAATGCATCTCCAAGTCAGCTCAATAAAAGCTGCTGAAATTTTAGCCCCCGTTAAACCTATCTTAGCTAATGCTGCTGCCAGTTATGCCCCCAGTAATAAGATCAAAATAAATGTAAGAATAATAGTCTAATAAATAAAATAACAGAAAATTATGAGTAAAGCTATCAGCAAGTCAGAGAATAAGGAATAACAATTCAAATTTTTGCAACAATCTTTAAAGACAATGACATAAAACTTGAAAAGCCAAATTAAAACCAAGGACAGCAAAGCAAATGAAGTAAAGACATCTTTGCTTTCGCCTGGAGCAAAAGGCCATTCAGGGTCTTGGAAGGCAGTGCTCCTCATGTCTCTCCTACAGCACATATGAAGTTTGCAGCCCAAAATTTTCCTGTGTGTGTTCACAATACTCTTCCTTGGAGCACCCACGTTAGCAATTTGTACACACACCAGTAGAAGTATGACAGTAGCCATTTCGGAACAGCTCTACTCCTGAAATCCATCAGCATCTATTACAAAAGGACTACAATGCTGCATTCTGTTCAGGGCCCTGCAGTGAAAGAGGCAATTAACATGCTATAGATACTCTGTGGAAAGCCTCAATATAGCTATACTTTGAGAAGTATTTTTCTCATCATGCTAATTCCCATGTGAAGCAAGCTGCAAAAGCTTGCTCAGTAGAATTGAACGCAACAAATCCTTCCAAACCCAGGAATTTCAGCCTCAACTCCAAAATGCGTTTTGTCTGTACTGTGGATTTTACATTTAAGCAAATTCAAAAGAAGATCTCCTGCCATTTAAAAACCCTACTATGTGAGGAATCCAGCTCCTCTAGTTCCTCTTCCTGGAGGCCAGGATGCAAAGGGAAGGACCTGTTGTGCAGGGAGAGAACAGCTGGTTTATATTCATTTCTTTGCCTCCTAACCTGAGAAATAAAGACATACTCTGCAGCAAGATACAAGGATTTAAAAGTAAGCATTAATTAAAAACATTATGCATAAAACAGCACTGTGGACTGAAACAAAGGTAGTAAATTTCAGCCACTGTGGTTAGTATAATTTCTTATTCACAAACTCTAATGTGCATACCATGAAAAAAAAGACAAAAAGTGCATAAGCACATAGGCAGAATGAGAGGGTTGGAACAGGTGACAAGCTGTGATCCAGGCCACAAAGCCAGATGTAGGCAAGGCAGAGATACAGCAATGCAAACCCTTCCACTGCAACCAGTCTTTGCTCTGGCAGGTCTTTCATCTTGCCTCAGCTATTGGGAAATTGTTTCTGAAAAAGAGGTTGTGCCCTAAACAGGACATCCAAATACTGACTGGGTTTGATGCAATTTGAACCAGAAAGCATTTATCAGGAGTGACATGGGCAGGAACAGGCTTTTTGCCCCTTTGTTTCCCCAGTGAGTGTCTCAATGCTCTGTCCCAAGCCCAAGTTTCACACACCCACAGAAGCAACACAACCTCATTCTGTGACCCCCCTCAAGAATTCCCTCAGCCTCTCCTGGGATCTGGCTCTTCCACAACATCATGTCCATCTATGCCCAAAGGCTGAGCTTTAATACATCAATACACTGCAAATGCAAAATCTCTACTTTTTTGGCTTGTTACCAAGAGAAAACCTTCTCCACCGCCTGACGTTTCTAGCACTAAGGCTCTACTTAAAGCCTCTGCAAATGAAGTGGTTATTGAAACCCTGCAACTCAAACTACTTAGAGGCACTTAAATCTTATCCCAAGTCCAAAAGGGAGCTGCAAGCATCCTGCTCCATTCAAGAGTAATAACCGGTTTCCACGATAACATGCATCTTCAACAATTTCTTGATCTCCTTTTTTCCTGGCAAGCAGCACATTTCAGTCCATGCACAAACAACTGCTGTACCCTGAATTTCAGAATTCATTTTTGACAGAGGCTGCTAAGCCAGGCTGTGTGCTCTGCCTGGATCCTGACACCATTTCATTCTTCTTTAGGGTTTCTAAATGTGTTTGTGATCTTGCAGTGTAAAACAAAATGCCTATCAAATTCAATGTCTTCATCGAGGGCTTTGATAAATTATGCAGGGAAAGACTCGTTCAAATGCCAATACATTCTCTGGGAACATCAACCACAGGTTTGAATCAACATTTTGCATTTAATCTCTTGAGAAGAATACTTATGAGATTAAAGCAAATCTGCCCCTCTCTATTTCAGGCCACAATTACTGTAAGACCAGAGTAAGAAGTCAACCAATGCTTGGTATTAGTGAATTATACTAATTCACGCAGATTCCTCTCGGACCATTTTCGGCGAGTTACTAGGCCTGACATGAATGAGAGAAGATTAAATACTGATAAAAAAAAAGAAAACCAAACAAAAACAAAACAGACAAAAAAAAAAGAAAACCACAAATAAAGTTAAACCTGGCAATGTGTCATATCAAATCCAAAACCATATAGAGAATTTGGTGATTAAAAGCTTTATGCTAGAGGGTACCATACATCCGAGCAGAGATCAGCTTCAGTTGTGAATATGTTATCCAAATCTGCCTGGAATCTAACAGGACTGCATAATATTTATTGCAACATATTATAGTTAAGATTTTTCTTTTTGTTGCTGTCATTTCCCACTGTGCAATGACATCATAACTAGTGGGATCCATCAACACAAAATCCAAAAGGAAAGGAACAAAGCTTTTGGCAGGGAGCTGGAGCTAAAAATAACATAACAGCCTTTAAAGAAAAGCCCAAAGATTAAAAATGCAAATGTTTGGCTTTTGATTAAAGCATCTCACTACTGAAGTTAGCACAACGCAACTCCTGGAAAATACCAAGTAGTTTGCTAAACCTCTGTTTCATCTCTCCATCATCACTAGATGAAGAGTTCACTTCACTGGCTCCATTTAGAGCTTTGTGGTGACAGGTTAAAGAACCCAAGCACAACATCTCTGCAAAAAAATGCAAGATCTGCTACAGTAGAGCGTTAACAGAATAATAAAATTCTCTAATTTTACAGATGCAAGAATTGAAAGAAACCAATAACCTGACCCACACCTCAGAACATGTCAGACATTTGAAAATATAACCAGAAAACATTTATTGGAGGAAAAGAGACCTAACTAAGAACAGGAACTTTCAAGGTTAAACACTGCTTATATTTAAACATGAAGTCATCTGTAAGGAAACATGAAGTCATTTGTAAGGAGATGATAATTAGCTACTCTTAAATGGAAACTTCACTGAGTATCAACCTGCTGTTAAGAGTCAAGTGAAGCATGGCCCCAGCCAGCTCGGTGTGCCCGTGAGCATCTGCCTGTCCTTGACCTGGATCAAAATACACTTTGCACTGTTGTAATTTTTGTTAGAGAGAAGCTTACTGCATGAAATTACCTAAATGCACCCCTGTCACAGAGCCAGAGTCTGGGATCTGAGTGCTGAGGCATGCTTATCTGCTGCACCTCGGCAAGACACCACAGGTCGGTGACACAGCCACCAGCTGTACACACTGATTGACGACTCAGTGCCCCACCCCAAAGCTTCTCCAGCATAACTGGGAACGAAGGCATAGCTCCCACCTTCTGCAGGTTCCATAGGGTTTTTTCAGGCTGCATCTAAGTTATGCTGGCAATTTTAATGCCCTTCATACCTAGTAGCTTGAAAAACTTGAGCTCGAAGTCATCATTTGACAACAATTTTCTGTTCGTCTCAAAGCACAGTGAAGCCATCCAAGCTAAAAAATTACTGACTTGTCTCTTCCATAAGCTTCCCTGAAGCTCACACACTGCATTGAATAACAACTTCAGACCCTGCTTCATCAACTGAAGGCCTTGTCTAGCCACAGTATTCTACCCCACAGCTCCATCTGTGCAGGAAATCCTGGCACTAGAAGTAACTGTTGAGACTTTTTTGAAGGTCCAGAGGAAGAATCCCCTGAGAAAGCAGTGGTGAAGAAGATTAGTCTAAACTCTGTATGCAGCCACTGATCTGCAGGTTGAGAACTAAGAATTCCCTCAAAGCACTGTTAATAGATGTTACTGCACAGCCCAACACAATCATCTTGAGAAACAAATCATCAGGAAAAAAATAGCTCAAGTGAAACCACTAACCTTGCAGTAAACACACCAACATCATGATAGCCTAGCTGCACCAGTCCTCACAGACTACTGGGCCTGTCTTGCCAGGAGAGATCTCTACATCAGATGAATACATACATATGTACATGAATCAGGTCTGCCTGCAGTAGAGAAAAGGCTTTCTGGACCATGCCTCCCCCAGCAGTGAGTTTCCCTCAGGAAACAGAGTACCAACGTGTGATTTGACTTTCCACTGTCACCAGCAAAAATGGAAAGTAAAATAAATCACCAAATGCCACAGAGAGCAGCAGCATTTGACTGTGCACACTAGTTAAGAGTGACCAGGAGGCCACTGAAGATATAAATCAAAATGAAGGTCTGCAATTCATTCATTTGTACAAGACCAGTATCATGGCAGGCAAACACGACAACAGGGAGTTAGAATTCAATTTAGTACATCTACAGGTTGATCTTAGAAGAATAAGGAGCATATCCTTTTTCTCAAGGGCTATGTACAAAATATCCCTATAATACCTCCAAATGAAGAGCTGGTAAGCAGCTTAGCCACACGTACTCTTGATCAGGCGGACACCTGAATACATAAAGCCAAGCAGGCTGGGTTTGGCTGCTAGAGAGACTAGTTTAACATCATTTGCACATTGGTGTTTTGATCATTGATGTCAGGTTGGAACTTAAAACTCCCACAAATGCACATGAAGACAAAATTTTGCATTTTAAACACCAATCCTTCAGAGCAAGCATTAGAACTTGGGGACATTTAAAAGCCAGGCTAAAAGGTGGATTTCACTTCCGTATTCTTCGGTACATGGGTTTTCCATGTTCTCAAATAAGGCAGTGTAGCTTAGAGAACACTCAATGACAAATATATATTTAACTCCAACTGAGAAGGAGGCTAAAGTAGTAAATCTAGCGCTGAACAAGTTAAAAAAAAGGTGTAATTCACAAGCTAGATCTCCATCTGAAATGTGTGGGTGTACGTATATATATCCCCCTGCTTACAGCTGCAGGAATTCATAAATTAAAAGAAGTCAATTCTAATATTGAGAAACTACTCTCAAAGAAAACCCCAGCCAAGTTATGTCTCCCAAAATGCGCTTTTCCCTATGCACTGAGTGAGAGTGCTGCTCCTGCTCCACTAACCCTGAATAACCACTTGGCCTATATAAAGATCAGTATTAACAGGCAAAAGTTACTTTTATCCTGTTTTATCTGAGGAGGAACTATCAGCCCTCCCAAACCAGAAAAAAGTGTGATTTTGGTTAATTCACAATAAAGAGAACCTGACAGTTTTCTCCGCTCATATCCTCCCTCTTACCACTTTATAACTCCCACTAGTAAGCACACAGCAAGTATATATCTACATAAGGAAAAATCTAAGAGTTCGCACAATGTTCTCAACCTATTTCTACCCACAAACTTGAGCCTTATTGCCAACTATAGGAAAAAGCGGAAAAGGAAAACATCCAAAAGCAAATGATAAAATTAATATAGTTAATGCATAGTCACAGAGCCCTAAGTACTCTATCTAAGATATCCAGCAAGTAAGACTTGTGGTAAGAGATGCCATTTCACTGTGACAAACTCACTGCAAACAGAGAAAGCAGAACACGTGCATAATGGATGCAGATAACAGTTTTGGTAAGAAAAGGGGCAATCTTGCATGTTCAAGTACAGCTCTGAATTAGGAGTCTCGCCGGAAGGGTTTCTTGGCCATTGTGAGTATTCAAAGCCTTCCAATTAAGAACAAGCATCGTCTTAAATTAACACCATGTTTCAGAGGTGCTGACTGCCTGAACTTAAAAACAATGGCACCAAGTGTTACTGCACAGAAGAAGCACAAGAGCAAGAGTCTGAGGGACTGCATCAATTTTGAAAGCCTGAGGAGCAAAGGAACAGAGTGTGAAATGTCCAAGTTAAAAGTGTAGATAGGGAAAGGCTTTGTCTTCTAACAAGAAACAGTTGGGGATGGTGTATTTCTCTTATGATATTTTCATCTGAGGAACAAAGCTTTGGTTTAAGTACATGTGTGGAAGCAGATGCTGCAGTCAAAGTGACTTATGCTTCCAAGATGGAGCCCATATGCCTCCAAAAGACACACACACAGGGAGAAGCAATGGCAGAAGTTTTACAAGGCACACCTAGAGAGAAGCACAACTGGTGCAGAGCATGGGGAACTGAATTAATCCTTCCCTGAAGTCCCAGGTGGTGGAGGAGCAGCACTGTGTAATTATAATATATCTAAAGCCACCTTCAGAACATCTTTTAAATAACTTGCAAGTGATGCAACGATCACATTAACAAAAGTCATTCGATCTCCGGTAGAGCTATTAATGCCTAAATAACATTTAATGGAGATGATAACTATTTTGCAGGTGAAACAAGGAGAGCTGAAGGCATCCTCCAAAAAGGAACACTTACCTTCACATGCCATTCTACAATGCAGCAGAAAATCCAGAGCCTCTCTGTAGTATGATATTTGCTTTATTTCCGTATCTTTGCTTCAGAGAAGCCTTTATTGAAGCTTAGAAGAGTCACTGCATATCACCTTCATAGGAAGCTGTATTTCCTAACACCAGGAAGCAAAGTTTTAGGAACTGAGAGCAAATGAAAGGCCACAGGCTCAAGACTGGAATTTTCCTGAGCTGTTTCTGCTCAGGACTCGAACACTGAAGTGGAAATTTCCCTAGGTGGAGTTCTTTGTTCAATGCAGCAGGCAATTAGAAGTCCCCAAGGTCTGCAGAAATGGCACAAGGCTGGTATTTTTGTCAGGGAGAATTTAAGCAGGACAAGACAAAAATAATAACATTAAATTTTGCTGCAAAACACACTTTTTCTTCCCTTCAAGCAGGTAGATAGCAGATGTAAGCATCCAAGAGAGCTTTGGAAAAATACTAAACGTTATTAAAAAAGCAGTATCAAGTCTGAATTGTCTTAGATTTGATTACACAAAAAGGTCAAATAATAAATAAAAATTTGCACCTTCAAAGGCCTTGAGGGCACAGCAGAAGTATTTTATCATTGGAATACTGATCAAATTACCATAGATTTATTTTCTTTTCTAAGTTGGCATCAGTGTCCTGTTTGAGGTTCTTGGGGACTTCACAAGCAAAACAAACAAAATTCAGACACATACTGCTATGGAAAGAAACATATTAATTGCTGGGATCCGTGATTTCTCTAAACTCTTCTATTCATATTCATTTAGAGAGACAGACTGTTAGAGGTTATCAGCCATCCCCACACTATGGTCTGAAAGGGAGACCAACAGTCACCAGCACGAACCCTTGGGAACACCCTAGTCAAGAGTTCAGATACAACAATTTCAGAGAAAAAAATCAACTGCCACTCCCCTTGCTCTGAGCAGGACAGAATGAAAAACAGATTGTAGGTGATAAGAAGATTACTGGGTGTTCCAGGGACACGGAATGGAAGCTAAGACAATCAAGAGAAAGAAAATCTATCTAATGGGACCCTGCCAGTGCAGCTAAACTGGTAATTACAGACATTGTTACATGTTTTCCATAACTTTCAAAAGACATCTTGATTATTGAAAAAAATACATTGCTTGCATATTTTTCATGACATTATTTGATAAAATCCAGTAATGACCACAGTATAAGACCCAGAACAGAACCATTTACTCCCTGAACTCTGCAGCGAGAGCTGTTCTTGAGCAAATCTGGCAGCACTAAAGACTTGAGAGCTGCAGTCACCCCACCGACAAGACAATGGGAGAGGATGCAGCAAAAATAAGGATTAAAATGCCACATTTTATGCCAGCAGAAAAAGGTAGCTATGATGCCTTCAGATGGATGCAAATTGAATTGCTGGAACATTTTCATTTTAATCCTTCTGAAAAAGGTCAGTGACCCCATCTCCGGGACTGCTGGCCCCTCCTGGGGTATATCAAGGTGCAACACGTTCTCCCTCTGTCCCAGTCCTGGGACAGGCATAACCCGGGATCTGTCTCATCACACAGACATCAGGCTTTGGAATAAAACGACAACTAAATTTGTCTTTCAAGCCGATTTTTTATGGCACGTGTCCCTAAACAGTGGATTCCAGAAAGGGATGTGCATAGCAGCCAGATTTGTCTCGGATGTAAGAGAGGAAGTGACCTACAGCTGGAGGAGTTGCCAAACAGGTGCAAGAGACTGGATGTAACATCAGCAGCCAGGACAGTCCCCTGCCACCAAGGCAATGCCACAGAACCTGATCCGGGTATTAGCTCCAAGCCCTCAGAGCAGCTGCACCATCCTTCCTGCACGGTAACATCCACATGAGTCGTTCCACAAATAGCTATCAATCGTGTTCCATTTATTTACAGGAATTTAACAGAAGGATTGGTACAAAGTATGTGGAATACTATTCCTCAATAGCGACCAAACAAACAGAAATCATCGACTAGAGCACCTACATACCAACACATACTAAAAATATTCAAGAACCACGTTTACTGCCAGATAGGAATTACCATCAGCTTAGAGCTTTGGATTTTTGCATCACACTGAGGCAGATGTTCTGCTTAACCAAGCTTGCTAAAATTTACTGTAAACTCTCAAATCAAGTCATTCACAAGCAGCCACAAGCCTGCTCTTTATCCAGCTCTAAATAACCCAGAACTTCCACAAGACAGATGCAGTTGTTCTGCATTTCCAAATAACACTCAGGTGTAGATTATTAAATTCTATTTATGTGCCATTTCTGAAGCTCAGCACATACATAGCTCCTTCCCTCTAATAAGACAGGTTATTGCGTCAAGTTTTTAAATCCACAAGGTTTTGTCCTGCTCATCTTGTTGTCTGGAGAGCTAGATTACACAGAGCTTTTGGATTTAGAATAAAGCTGGAATTTCCTCTGTCCAGTTATTTTCATATATGCAAATACAATACCTATTTCATACATACATAAGCAATATATACTCGTTTACGTGCGTGTGTATTTGTGTATATATACACACAAAGACCCCTATGGGCATTTAAGCCATTTCTATAGGAAATGCATAGCCTCTACACTTGGCTGAAGTATATTCCCCGAAAGCCGAGGTACCAGTCCCAATCCAAAGCTTTATTTTGGATCCATCAGCAACCAAGTAGACTCGTTTAACCGAGGTTTTTCTCTAGGGAATGGCCCTGTAACAGTCTTCTAAGCTTCTAGACCAATCTGAAGCTGACCGCTCCTGCTTCCGTGCCAAGAATGCCGAGGTCACGTCTCCAAAAAAACACACCCCCTCTCCCCCCCCCCAAGCATCCCGGTAGACGGAGCGCCCGTCCAGATGAGCGGCCTGAGCGATACGGCTTTCCTGAAAACACGGATAAAACACGAACTCACCACCCCGTGAAGATCTCGGAGAGGCTGGACAATCTCCAGGTGGCTGCATACCAGCCGAGACACCCCGAATCCTGCTTACCTCCCGCCTGCCCATCGCGTACCCCTGGGGAAGCCCCGCTCGCCCACCACACACCTCGATGTATCCCGCAAGCGCGGCCGCGGGCCCGAGGAGCGCCAGGAGCACCAAGAACACAGAACCCATCACCGCCGCCATCACCCGCCGCCGCCCGAACGCAACTGCGGCCGCAGCGCCCCCGCGGGGACCCGCCTCACCAGGCCACGCCCCTGCTTAGAGTGACAGCCACGCGTGCCAATCGAGAAGCGGCGTGCAGCTGCACCCCCGCGACCATCCCAGCCAATGGGACGAGGCGCATGGCGCGTGGGGCCTCCCCCCAGCGGGAAATGGCTGCTGGGGCGGACGGGAGCGGTGAGAGGGATGGACGGGGCGTGCCCGCATCTTGTCACTTCTGTCGCCCCAGGCTGCTACAGAAATTGGCCGCCACGTAAAACTCCGCATAGCGGGGACCCGAAAAAGCCGCGACCTGCATCGCAGTCTGTAGGCTAAACGCTTTACCCCACCACTGCGGTGAGAAGGAACGCTCTGGGGTAATAAAAACCTAAGGAGATGTTTTCTTCATCTAAAAATAAAACAAATGTTTCCCACTCAAAAAAGCATCTCTACATCTGTCCCCGATTTCTCAAAGCCTTTGACCTATGTGCAAGCAGCAATTTCCCAGCCGTTCGGGTTTCATAATAAAACTTAACACAAGCGTCTATTTTTTTCCTTAAAGTACAGCTGCTGAATGATGAGAATGATAATCATCGATGGCTTCATCCTGCTGCCAACATTGGATGCTTACCCGGCACTACCTGGAAGACATACATGTGCTGCCACACACGCTGCTCTGTAAACACAGCACAGCTCTCTGTAAACTTTAAACAACATGCGGGGTTTTATTAAAAAACAGATACATCATCATCACCACCTCTAGTTTGTGTTTCTTTTCTACCAGGGCACAGCAGCAATTTCTTCCAATGCAGATGTTCTGCCACTGCTGGTGCTGCTATTTCAGGACACATCTCTGGCTTTAAAACCAGGTTTTTGTGCCAGATTTGCATTAAGGGTATTTTAATTTCACTATGTTACTTATACATAGAAATTTAAAATAATTAGAATTTTAAAATAAGCAAGCCCCTGAGGAACAAAGCAGATCTACCAAGTGTAGTTGCTGATAACACAGACTTTCCACATCTGTGCAGAGCATGTGTTAGCCCCTTTTTAGTACTTTCCTTGGTTTTCCCAATGGAAATGTATATCAGTCAGTTCAGGGATGACAAATGCCCATGTTGAAGATGCAACTGCTGAAGATCCCACTGGTTTCAAGAACATGAGATCTTTAAAAATAGCAGTACATTTTAAATTTTTTGGACTTTTTTCACATTGACATGCAGTGAACCCACTGGCACTAAGTTAGAAAATAAGTATCATGGAATCACAGAACGGTTTGAGTTGGAAAAGCTCATCACTGCCATGGGCGGGGACACCTTCCACTAGACAAGAATAGAATATCCTATAGATTCCATATATTTGCTTTCATTTTAATGTGAAGATATTTGAGGTGCTTAAATGGGATGGAAAAAGATCTTAGTACAAAATGTCACAGTTATAAAACATTTCCATTCTAAACTTACATATTCTTTACTGGCTCTTACAAGTGCTGCTTTCTGAAATAGGAACCCTGCTGAAATATTGCAACTCGGGTGAATCTGTAAGACAGATCAATAAGCAGCCCAGTTTTAATTAATATTGCTGACTGGTCCACTAGTCACTTACTACAGTCTCTTTCTTACACTATTTGAAAACCCTTATATCTCTTTTACTGCAGTCCTCTGGCATATATAATTTTCTTTCTAGCCTGGCCAAATTCAGTTGAAAAATGGAGTAATAAGTTGCTTTTGAAAACTGACACATTTTAATGCAAATATTTTAATGTGCAATACAAATACAGGAGTAAATAACAAGACATCCTGAGTTAGGGATTTCACTTTACTTCAAGAGGAGGGATTTTTTTTCCTCTCCAGTCCAGAATGTACAAGTTTTTATAAATCTTTGGGTCTAGGTTTGGAAGATAGGTGTGTGCTAGGGAAGGCAGGAGTGTCCCTTGGAATGAAAAATGTAAACCCCCCCTCCCTCCAAGCTGTTATAATTTTGAAATTAACGGGCTCTCAGTCAAACATATAGGGATAGGAATAATAGTTCATTACTAGTATGTATTACAAGGCAAACAAGCAACAATAACTATGGCATTAATAACAAACAGAAACAGGGACCCTAGGACAGCATCCTTGGCTGAGATGGGAAGGGTGGAGGAGAGGCTTTGCTTCACAAACTCCTTGCAGGCAGTCGATCCCAGTGATTGTGCAGGACTATGCAGGAATACTCAGCAGGAATGAGCAGAAATCCCAGGCCAGTGGCTGGCACTGCTGTGTTTATGTCCCAGCAGGACAGGAAGAAGACAAAGACGAAGAAGAAGAAGCAGACGCAGAAGAAGAAGATGAAGAAAAAGAAGACTAAGAAGGAGAAAAGTAGAAGACAAGAAGAAGAAGAAGACAAAGGAGAAGATGTAGAAGACAAGATGAAGAAGACGAAGAAGAAGAGAAAAAGAAAAGGAAAAAAAGAAAAGAAAAGCTCCATCTGGATTATGGCAAATTCCTTTCTCCAAGCAACTACAGCTCTGAGTGTGTCCTGCTTTGGAAACCGAAGAGCCAGCTTGCAGCTGCTCCCACCCTCCCTTTTACCTGTCCCACTTCCCCCTGGGTCCAGCCAAACTCTGTCTTCTCAAGCACCCAAATAGTACCAGCAGTCAGGTTTCCCCACAACTAATGGGGAAAATTGTATAGGTGAGAAGGAACAAAAGGAAGGACACCTAACCCCCAACAAGGGACTTTCATTCAAGGCTGAATTTATATAGTATTTAAAGTGCTACATTAATGAATTTACTTTTAATATTTACATAGTGCTTTGTGAGAACTCACATTCACAGCACCAACTCCAACAGTGTTATCCTTGTTTTTCTGAGAAACTTTAAATCTAGTGACTCTTGGGGAAGTCTCTCAGGTAAGTATGAGGTACAACTTCAGCTGCATTCTCACCTGCTTCTAAAACTGCACTGTAGTTACACCAGGGTGTAAGAGCTGAAGTTCTGCGGCAAGGCTGCAACACATGATATTTCTCAAGAGCAAGGCCATCAGTGCTCAGTTCACTACCTAAAAAGCAAGTGAGAAATCAAAATTTGACATTTCCCTTCACACAGAGATCAGTCCTCCCAGGACAAAAAGTCCCCAGGAAAAAAAATTACTTCTGATATATAATTCAACAGAGTAAGGAGCCTATACTCAGACTGAAGATCCCAAATGCAGAAACAGTAGAGACTAATCACCTTTTTAGCTAATACACAAACTGGATATTTATGCTGCTCATTTTCTATCTCCAGATGGATCCAAGGCTTTGAGTAGTGGCAGGATCTCAAGGCAGAGCAATGCCTGATGCTTCTCCAAGGAACTGAACACAAACATTGAACCAAACACAGAGAACTCAAAAGACTGAGGGTCTAGAGGTCTACAAGTAAAGGCACAGTGAAGACGTGGTGGGAAGAGAGGATGGAGAGGCTGTTTTGCAGAAAATATTTAGTGAATTCTCATCCTCTTGCTCAGGGAGACATATCTTCCTGCAATGGCATCCTGTCTCCTTTATCTCTTCTAGTCCACCTGTGAAGACTGAAGGGATGTTTAACCTCTGAATATAGCACAATCAGTCATTCATGTATCAAGGCATCCAAACCATTGCACCTTAAATAAGCTGAGCCCCACAGCTGTGGTAGAGAAGCCACCTGAAAGAGAAAAATCCCACAATTAAAAAGAATCCATCAACAACTGATATTGGCTCATTATAGTGCTGAGATTTCTCCTGTGGTCCTTGGATGTTTCTTCCCTCACCCCTCCTCTGCTTGCCTTAGTCATTTCAGCAGTGTGAAAGGTTGTTCATTTTATAGAGGTCTTTTATGAAAGATGAAAATTCAAATATGTTATAATTAGCTGCAGTTCCACATAAGTCAGTACTATTGCAGCTTTTATATTAGATCCTAATTTTTCCCACAAATGTATGTGTCAAATATTACAGTAAAATGATTAATGACATCAGACATAATATAAGAATTAAGTATTGATGCAAGAGACTTGCTTGAGAAGAATAATTTTAACTTCTCACTTATAATTTATTTTTGTCCTCTACTGTAAAAGAAACCTGAAATTGAAAATAAAAATGGCTTATGTTACTGGTAAGCAACAGAAGAGATCTGATTCATGATTTAATTCTTCATTCAGTATTCATTGGTAGATTAAAAGCCAAATCATCGTAACAAATGGCATAGACATGAACAATATGGACTTTAAAAACCTCAGGACTTGTCCTGCTAAATAAATGTGGAACCATTTTCATCTTTGAAGATAAGTGTAATTCAACAGCAAAAAATTGATCCCTCCTTCTGCAATCAGGTCTGATTCCTGTTCCATCAGGCATCATGGAATTAACTGCCTGTGCTAACAAGCTGTTTCATGGCACACCAGTTGCCTTTTAATTCACCCCCAATCACTTGTTTGAGCAGTTACTCAGTTTGCAAGAACAGAGTGTATGAGGAAGGAACTTAAGACACAAGAACAGGTAATAAGGAATTTAAAATGTCTAGGAGACACATCATGACTGCTAATACAAATTACTGGGGACTGTAGTTTTCCATCACCTGCATGGTACCTTTAAGTGCATTTTTTTTCCTGTTGCACTTAAAAGCAGAGTAACTCCAAAAATCCCTTCCTTACTTTAATCTGGTATCAGCACAGAAGGCTGTAGTTTGCATCATTCTATTTAAACAAATATTAAGCCATTTCCTGTTACAATCATCACTGGGGCCTCGCAGTTCTCAAACACCAAGTCATCCTTCTTATTTCAACACAGGATTATTGACTAGGTGCTGGAAATGCATTTCTGGAGACACAGGACCTGCAGCTTTGCCCTTTGGCACTATCACCAGACCCAACATTAGGAAAGAACTGTAGGGTCTTAGTTCTGAGTAGCAGCCTGGTCTTCAGCTGAGGAAAATCGCTGGGTTACAGGAATTCCCAGGCACAGGAAATCATATTTGCAAACCTTACTCTGCAAGTTTCTTATTTCAGTGCCCCAAATACACCCAGGGCTCTACAGCACTCTTCACTTACAAACTCATTCGAGAGGCTTTGTACTGCGCTCCGAGGTTTTCATCATCTTTGAAACAGAGCTCTTTGGAGGGCCAGAAGAAGTGAGATGTAGCAGTCCTTTCGCAGCTTTTAAACTCCTAAGGCAGTAGGAATTTTGAAAATAGATTCTCTTGGCAATAAGAAATACCAAAATACATGTATTTGAAGTCAGTGTCAGTTGAATAAAGACAAAAACAAGGACACAGCTGAAAGGAACTAGGACATGCAAGTAGAAGCTGAATCCCAATGTCTCCAAGGGAAGGTGGGGACCGCCTACAACTTCCACCCCAAACCTGTGGCCTGAGGGGGAGAAAAGCGTCTTTCTGAATTACATTTTCTCAGAGGATGAGTCAGCTCTGTAGAGATGTCATGGGTTACAGTACAAAATGT